>OX451218.1:59806520-60007199 GCA_949628195.1 Phasia obesa | reverse complement strand
AGGAAGTTATGGAGATAGCAGATCCAGCTACAGTGGCACTCAGCACTCCAGGGTCAATAACAGATTTAATGGCACTGGAACCTCAAGCTCCACAAACCCTTTGTAATCCAAATGAGCCTCCTGTTGCGGTACCAAAAGCTGTAGATCCTGCGTCAACTACATCCCCCAGCTTGGTGGACAGCTCTGGTCCGGAAAATGATTTGCAGGCGAAGAAAAGGACAGGTTCCAGTGCACCCAGCTGAAGCCTCTGCAAAAACACGCATCCTCTCAGGGCGTGCTTTCGTTTTCGCCAACTCGCCCACGAGAAGAAATTGCGTCACGTGTTGATTTGCGGCCATTGTTCACGTTGCTTGGCCAGCAATTACACGTTGAAGTCCTGCCAAAGCGTGCGAAAATGTAACAAGTGTCAGGGGGATCATAACAGTCTGCTGCATTCCCCGAAACAGGTTGAAGAAAAGGGCACGAAAATATTAAAGAAAGGTCGGAAAAATAAAATTGTGAATACTGTGCCTTCACCCATTGCCAGTGTAACATCGTTACCACTGCGCCATGTGGTGAAGTTTTCGCCAACACTGCAGGTGAAGCTTCATCTGGGGAATCGGCAGATTCAGGTTGGTGCGGCACTAGACCTCTGCTGTAGGATCAGTTATATAAGCGAACCACTAGTTCGAAATCTCAAAATTACTTTCACGGGGTCCTATTGCCGCATAACCATTCACTCCGTATATGATCATCTGAAAAGTGTGTCCCTGACGGCAAAAGTTGCAAAAATGAAGGGTATAAGGCAGAGACTGTTCGGGAATATTTTCTGGGCATGCAGCTGGCAGATCCAACGTTCTACCACTCAGGCCAGGTTGCACTGGTGCTCGGTCCGGAACTGAGCTCACAAATTTTAACCGGAAAAATGTATGCGTGGGTTATTTGGGTGGGTTTTTGGGTGGGTTATATCTGGCCTATATCGCCTATATAATCGTATCAAATTGTATTTAATCAGTTCATGGGTCTTCTCAAAACCATCCCTTAATTGGGTTTAGTTGGTGGATCTGTAGTAAAAACCATACTTTTGAATTTGAAAAAAAAAAAAGAAATAAAATTTTTCTTTTTATGTTGCATATAACTGTGTTATTGTAAGGTGGCCGGCAATGTTTAGGATAAACCCTTTGGGTATGAATTTTACTAATTAAGTGTGACTCTGTTAGGATCCAAATTCTACTTCTTTTGTAAATTTGTATTTTTGAGAGTATTTTGGATTCTAACGAGTAAAACCGCTAACGGTTTAACAAAACTTGGTTTTCGCCATATTCGTTGTTTTTTTGTAAATAGTTACTTCTCGTTTTTAACTAAAAGAAGACACAACGCAGCTTTTTATTATAAAAGGTAAAAATATATACATATTAAATAAAATATATGAACATAAAATTAAAACAATTGTTTTTTATTTCACGATTTTCTTCTGCTGTTTTCACACACAAACACGTGGTTTTTCCTGTTTTGTAGGTAAGACTTTGGTATTTAATAAATCGACCGATAAAAAAAATGTTATGGAGAATTTTGTCAAAAAAATGCCAAACTTTGGCCCCCACACTCTGGTACATATTTTGAGAAGGAGTTAGGGTTACCGATTTCAAAGTTATATTACTCTATAAAGTAAATACCAGAGTACCTCGGGACCCAAAATATTACATCTATTTTTTGTTTTGTCACATTCGTTCTAATGTTTCAATATGTAAAACATAAAAAGTGGTTTTTTTCCATTTACTAAAACCGAACGGAATCTATAGAAGCTAAAACCATTCCGATCGAAATAATAGCTACGAAATCATTTCAATTCCGAACGAAATGTCTGAAATGCTTGAATAAATAAATTTTTTGGAAGTCAAAAAAATATTTGTGTTGTTAAATCAGAAAATAACATAACAAAAATGCCCGAAATATCTTTAATAACAGCAGTAAATTGATAACATACGTCGCAGAATTTTAATAAAATGGGGTTCTGAATAGTTTAAACGTCTAAGAAACGCTAAAAATATCAATTCCACATAGCAAATTGCAAGGGGTTTCATTCCGAATTTTTTTTTTTCGTTTTACGTTTTCTAGAGAAGCAAAGTACGGAATCAATTCTACTTCCGAACGGAATTTAGCTCTGTGACATGGCTGAATATTAGACAACAAATTTTTTACAACAAAAATTTAGACACTATTTAATACTAAATTTTAAGCAATATTTTAGAGTATAGAATATGTTCAGCAACTTTGTAGAAAATACTATGGTAAATATTTAATATTATGCTAATTACCCATAACGTTTTTTAATAAAAGTGCAATTTATTTGTTGGGGGAAAGAGCTAGTCCCTATACGTATTTCACTGGTTGCTCAGGCCAGATCATCAGGAAACCTTTTTCCTAATTTTAGAGAAGCCAAAAATACTCTATAAGTAATAAAATTCTACAAAACACAATGAGAATTATGCATGTTAATAGAATAATATTACAGAATATTAAAGCTTCAACAAAACACCAACAAACAACAGGAAAAAGGTTTCCTGATGATCTGGCCTGAGCAACCAGAGAAATACGTATAGGGACTAGCTCTTTCCCCCAACAAATAAATTGCATTTTTACTAAAAAACGTTATGGGTAATTAGCATAATATTAAATAATTAATATTTGAATTCCCAAAAATTTTATTAAAAATTATGGTAAATATTTTTGTAAAACATATTTACCCGCATAACGACATTTTCATTCTAATAAATCGTAAGAATACCACCTAAACAGAGAAATGGCGTGGATAAAATAAACTACAAAAATGTTATCCATCAAATGAAAAAGAATCGAAGAATAAATGCCCCTAAACTTGCAGATGATATTGCTAATAACTACAACAAATTTATACATCCAAGAAATGTACAAAGAGAATTGCGAGGATAGAAAAGCAGAGTTCCTCGAAAGAAGCCGCTCATAAGTGAAAAAAAAAACAGAAGACTTAGACCAGAGTTTGCAAATAAGTATAAAAACAAAGACGCTGAGTTTTGGAGAACAGTTCTTTTTATATAAGAGAGCAAATTTAACTTATTTGGAAGCGATGGGCGTTCAAAAGTCTGATGCAAACCTAACACTGCCCTTGGAGGTGGCAATGTGATGGTTTGGGGAGCGATTGGAGCAGCCGGCATTGGGAATTTAGAGTTTATTAATGACATAATAAATCAACATATTTACAAGAGTATATTAGAAAGAAATTTGCAAGCAAACGGTTTGCAATCAGAAATCTTGTAATATTCAGAACAAAATTTTTAATACTGAAAAATTATTTATTTATTTACTAGCTGTGTCCGCCACGTCGCACAGTGCTTTGTTGCCTTCCCATATAACGATGGGACAAAAATAGAAGCAGTTGACACAGTCTTTCGAAACTTTGCAGGGCAGTTGTCTTTAGCCTAATTAAAATAAATTTTAGTTTTTGAAAAAATCTGAACAAGTACACGCCTACCGCCCGTGTTCTGAAAAGGTAATGTTTTTATATGTATTTTCTATGTTATTTAACAGAAAAAAATTGAAATCATAGGTGAATTAAACCCATCATAATCGCTCTTGAAAAATGGACTTTCGAACCTGTTAAATGTCCTTTATGAAAAAAATGCAATAAATCTTAAGAAATTATGCGAATTTCATGAGACTTATGAATACCTATTAGTACAGAAGTCCATATGTTTTGTTTTAAATCACGGTCACGCATACTCACGGTGAGAAAAAATTATTCACGCATGATACCGCACAATTTATTTTAGAAAAAATCCTTTCAAATCTTTCCTCATTAACGACACTTTGTTTTATATTGTTACGTTTTTACTTTACGTTGGGTTCTTTTAATTGCAAAATAAATACACACTGTTATTACTTTTACTGTAAGTCACTTTATTTATTTAACACCACTGTTCAAAAAATACAGCAAACTGTTAAACGCTCTTAAAATACGACAACTTATCTCTGACTTTTAAATTAATACTGCCATACTACTCGCCAGCACGATTCGCTTATATAGGTGATTTTAAAGCACCAGAATGTTCTATTCCAGACAGATCTGGCAGGTTCGATTGTTATTGCTCTTGTTTTTTGTTTGTGTGGTTGTTTATTTCTTTATACCTGTTTGTGTGGTTGTTTGTTTCTTTATACCTGTATGTGTGGCTGTTTATTTCTTTATACCTGTATGTGTGGCTGTTTTTTTCTTTATAACTGTATGTTTGGCTGTTTATTTGTTTATGCTTGGATTTATGTATGTGGCTGTGTATTTAACTGATGAGTGTTTATTTAATGTGTGTGTGTATATGCGAATGTTTGTTTAAGGCGTTATTCTTTATTGTTTGTTTCTTTCTTTCATCATTGTAAGAAAACAAACCATTAATGTTGTTGTTGTTCGAGAGTATTGTGGTTCAGAGCCTATAATGAATAAATTCTTCTTTCGTAACACTACCCCCTTCTCAAACCTGTTCGTCCCGAACAGGACCAGATGTACCTTTTCCATAGTTGGCTAGCCGCTCCAAGTGCACAACTTTCATTTTTGATCTTGCGCTCTGCAACTTCTGCATTCTGTAAAATAAATCGTTTAGCTGCTTTATTACTTCACAAGTTCCATCCCAGTGAACTTTCTTCTGTTGTAGGTTAATCATCGGTCCCTCTTTAAATCCCTCGGAGTTTGCAGTACGTTCAAACTTGGCCTTCATTTTATCACTTGTGGACTCAATCCTCTTACGCACAAATTCATGGAGCTTCCGTACTTGGTTTCGTCTCTGGAGAGATATTTCTCTGTCCACTTTATCCAGCAGACCTGTTGACAACTTGTGGTCACCCTTCTGCGCCTTACTACATTCTTTACTCGTATCTATGTATACACGTCGCACATTTACGATGTGGTGTCGTTTCTCGTCCTTCGTACTATTTCTGCTTTTCTGATGGCGTATTTCTTTTATTTTCCTCGGCCCTGCAGTTACGCGCTATATGTCCCTCTTTACTGCAGTTGAAGCATTTTGGTGGAGCCTTTCTCTTATACCCGATTTTAACTGGTAGCTTCACATTTCTCCAAATCATAATTTGCTGACTCATACGCAAATCGGTTCCATTATAAATCATAAAGTCGACTCCGATAATTACTTCATCCAAAATATCAGCCACAATAAATACCCACTTAGCCTGCCGATGGATACCCTGAGTTTTATCTTGCCATAGACCGTTGCAAATTCTCCAGTGGCAGTACGCAGTCTGACATAACTTAGCGGCTCCATTTCTCCTTTTACCAAGTCGCGCCTGATTATTGATTGCGACGCTCCTGTGTCTATCGTCAGAACGTGCTTTTTACCGTTGATGTAACCCAAAGCAGTCAGATTCTTGTTTTCCTGCTGCATGACCGAGATGGAAATTAATGGTCCCACAATTTCGGATTTTGGCCTATTATCCATGATGCTAGCACTTTTTACTTCCAACGGTAGCTCCTGTGATGGCTTGCTCATAACCTTGTCATTCTCTGGTGGCGAAGCAGATCTCATTACTCTTTTTGGTGCCTTGCAGTATCGCTGTAAATGGCCCACTTTCCCGCAATTGAAACATCTACCAAATGTCCTTTCATCCCTAGGCGAAGCAGATCCAGTCTTCCTTAGGGACTTGCAATCTACCTGAAGATGGCCAAATTTTCCGCAGTTGAAGCACGTAGCTTTTCTCTTGCATTGGTGTTCTTTCAATACTTCCTTTAGCGATTCTAGTAATTGCTTAAGGTCGCCCCTTGTGTTTTTTTCATGCTCAGCAGCAACTTCCATTCTTTGTACTTTGTATAATCGCTGCCCCGAAATAATTTTAGCTGTCTCTTGCGTCAGCGCATAGGCGACTGTCTCCGGAAGCGACGACTTCGGCTCAGCGCACACCGCATATTTCACGTCAGAGTCGCGGATACCATTTACAAACGCATCCACTTTGAACTGCTCTAGAAGTGCATGGTTTTCCCCAGGGTAACTGCATCAAGCGCTCCACTTCCATGGCGAAAGCGTCTCATTTGCTCTCTGCACCCTGCCACGTAGCTCCAATCTATACAGCTCCTTTTTATGATCGCCGCCATATTTGCGCTGTAACGCCACCATTATGTCCTCATAATTATTTCTTATATATTGCAACCTCCTGTAAAAATTTCAAGAGTCATACCTATTATCATACAAAACTTAGGCCATATATGTTACATGCAAATCACATCAATACCCTTTAATTTTTAGGTTTAATTTGGTATATTTGCTTATAAAGCGACCATATTTTTAATTACTGTCACTGTTTAGAATACGCCACTTTCGGCAAACCCTAGAAGTTTTAGTATTTGTTGCATTACAGCCATAGTTATACATCTGCGAAAATTTCAAGAGTCTACCTATTATGGTCAAAAACTGATGCCATATACATGTAAATCACGTCACTACCGGAACACACTTTAATTATTGGTTTATTTTTTTATACTAGTTTACATGAATAAAATTTACATGAATGTCATTAACGTAAAAAAACTTTAGGCAGCACAACTGTTCAGCAGATTTTTCAACTCACTCGAATCTATAGAACTAACGACTGTGACAGACAAAAATACCTAAACGCTTTTAATTTGTTTGAAATAGAATTTGAGTTATTTGAAGAAACAGAAACATTCGAACCTGCTTTATCTCTATTATGCCATGTTGACTTTAATCCTACATCAAGAAAAAGTAAAAACCCTTTTACCCTTTGTTTATCGCTAAAACTTTTGCAACTTATATAAACACAATATGTAGTGATTTCCTAAATTTATAAATATATATTTTGTAAAAAAAAAATTGTGTTATTTCCGTATTACAGGCGAACGGTGAGTCTAAAAAATTTTAGAGAAATCGCTCAAAAAATGAAGTGTTGTTCATAAAAATTTTGTAGACGATTTGGTTGCTTGTCATACGGAAACTGTACAGAAGACTGTTCTAAAAAATTACTAGATTTTTGATCACAAAACAATTTGAAACACTTGTGGAATTTAAGCTGGTTCTGTAGATCACTTTATTTTTATTTTTTATGTTACCCGAATTTTAAATTTTTTCTTTGATTTTAAGTTTTTTGAACTCGTGACTTTTTAAGACTTTTTGCTTGTTTTAATAGGACTTAATATTTACATACTACTTTCGTTAATAAACATATTTTCCTTAGGAACTGATTTTTCCCGGGAATTCCCGTTTTCCGGGAAAAGAAAAATTATGTGAAATCTCAAACCCTATTTTGACATACATATATCGTAAAATTTTATGGGCAATATTTTTGTAGACAATATTATCCCCGTTATACCCCTATTTCGGAGTTAATGCCGGGGATAAAATCTAAAATCAAAATTTTGGATTTTTACTAGATTTTGTCAAAATCTAGTCACGAGGGAAATCATCTTGTGTGGGAAATCTAGTCAAGATCAACAAAATTTTGCTCAAAATCTCGTAAGTACTATAATTTCGCGCCAAAAGTAAAATCTTAAATTTTGTTTACCTTCCCTGATAAAACAAAGGAAAGTGAAAATATATATTTGTAACTTTTTTTCAATTTTCTTTTAATTTACTTTTTAAGAATTCAATGGCGCTAAAAAAATGTAAATAAACGTTGACACGTAAAATTAAAACGAAAAATATCAGCTTAGCTGACGAATGTACTTGATATTGATATACTTTGGCAAAACCTTTTTTGATAGTAATTAAAACAAAATAAAATTGACTTTTGTTTAAAATTATTAGACCATTGGCGGTAGCATTAGCCGGTTGAAGGTAATATTTTACAAAAGCAATATCTAAATATTCGTTAAGTTTTGTCTATTTTACAACAATAATATAACTCGTGTATCCTCACTTAATTCAAACTTAACTTCTTTACATTTAGAGTAAAAAAAGTAAGAACGGCTAAGTCGTCAGTAAATAAAATAAAAATATTTTAGGGCGGCCATAAGCCATTTTGGAACCGAACGGCTTGGATATCTGTATTCACTATAAGATAAAAAGGCAAGGAGAATTGATACAAGGTGAGAGCACTATGGCAACAACTACAACTAAACAATAACTCTGACTTTCTATTAGCATATATAAAATAATGTATTTTTGACAAGACATTAGCAAAAAATGGAGAGCAAAAAATATCGAGCTGAGCTATCGCTTCCTCCTGGTATGAATTTGCCTTGGAAACTGGCAAATAAGCGTTATGTCAAACGTAATTGTACACGTACTTTTGTACAAATGTTAATAGACTTCTGTAAAATAACAAACATATAGAATTGCACATATAACTCACAGTTAGAAAGTCATACGTAAAAACCGTGTCGTGTAGCCCCACACTCTTTAGTAAACTCATTGTTCTTATTTTATAGAAGGTCAAATTTTTTTGTCGTCTGGAAAAACACACTTTGGAAACGGTAATCTTTTGACGGAAGTTAAAAAAAGTGGACAACCTTCTCGTAGTATTGAAAGGAAGAAATTGTTGACGATGATCACATAAAAAAAGAAAGCAACATTATTGTTGGTAGAAAATAAAAACAAATAAAAAATTGTATGCACCCCACATGATGCAATAGAGTCGCACAAATGGTATAATAAAAAAATTAAATATGTAAGAAACTAAACACGAATTAAAGCAAGTGTGTTCTAAGTGCTTTGTATAATTTTTTACTATGGGCTTTATTTTTCTTAGTTTTAAAGTAAAAGACGTTTGCATATTTTTTATTTTGTTTGGCTAAAAAGTTTTAGAGCCGCAATTACATGGGGTCGTAAGTACTAAATGAGGTTTTTAAGTTATGACTTAAATATTAACGGTATTTTCCAATTACTTACAATTGTATATGTGTATGAGTAACGTGACCAGATGGTGCCCTTTAGGATCCAGAAGCATACTAGTATACATGAACCCGATCTGGTTAAGCACCAGTGAAATAGCTATATGGATATGGTTTTCCCATAGTCATCTATTTGTATTATTATATTTTTTGGAAATAAATATTTTATGATTCTTTCATAAAATATTTATTTAATAAATTTTTAAGGAATTGTGCGTGTTTAGCACGAAATAATTTTAGAAATAAAAAACATTTTGAAATATTTTAAAATTACCTTTTATTTAATGTTTCAAAATGTCATCGCATCTAAATATACGCGTAAAATAATTTTATAAATTAATAAATTAATTTTATAAATTATTTTATTACTCAGAATACGTACTTTTGCTTTGAGTAAATGCCGAATATGTTGCGACGAAAAACAAAAAAAAAAAAAACAAAAAAATAAATGGCTAATTAGAATTTTGCATCAAAACATTATATTTTTCATTATAAAAGTAGAATAAAGCAAAGACTTAGTTTCAAAGATCCAGTTACTTAAGTTTTACTAAAACACAAATTTTTCTGTTACACAAATATTCTATCAGTTTGCAAGTGGTGCCATTAAACTACTTCAAGTACTACTACTCATCAGGACTAATATTTTGTAATGAAAATTCTAACCCTGTTTTTATATACTTAACTTATTTTGTATTTTTATTCCAAGTCGATGCTCCAGAAACAAAATTAAAAAAAAAAATTATCATCTACAGCGAGCTTCTCGTACAGTTTCATTATATATATGTATGTTAAAATAAAACTCGGTTTTTTATTTTTAATATGTAGATTTTTACAAAAAGGTTTATTTAATTCAATATTTAAATTTATTTTTAAAGTATATAATTATAAATATTTGTTTTTTATAATAAAGTTTTTATGGAAAAATTAGTTAAAATAAAGTTTGTCGACTTCTTTTTAGATTTTACAATTTTAATCTTTCATGACATTTACAAGTTTTAAACAGATTTTGCAACTTTTAATTTAAGTATAATTAAGTCTAATTATAAACAACTTTAACAACTTGACGACTGGATAACACAACTTCTTCTTACGACAACTTTGTTTCAACTGCTTCGTCTCAGCTGATTCATTTAGAATATGAAAACAGTATATAAAAATAAGAGAGCAGAGATTAAACTGAGACCAGTATTCTAGCTTCGTTACATGTATGTATATATTTGTATATATATATATAACTGAAAATTTTGCAGTTTTTATTCATAGAACTCTATAATAATATACTTTTATACATATAATACCTTTGTTGCAACATTTTGAGTAATTACCTTGAAAAGAGTACTTCTGCGCAAAGTAAACATGCAGCACTATAAAAGTAAGAATCTTAAAATTTGACGTAGATTACCTCTAAGCAAAACACAAATTCGAGTGTAATGTTGTCACAACGCTGTCGATGCTTCAGTACATTTGGTCTGGTCAAGTTACTTATAAGATATAAAAATGTTAAAGGTTAATTAAACTAACAAATATAAATAATTACAAAATAAGACTTTAAAGTAAAAATAAAAAAAATTATCATTTATTTTATTCGACTTTTTTTACATAAATTTATTTTATTTTATTTTATATAGTTTATTTGACCTTTTTGTTAATATTAATTTAACTATTTTTTTTAAGCTTTAGGTCTTTAAATAATTTTAATTTTTATTTTTTCGATATTTCGCTACTCCTTTGTGTAGCATCATCAGGAAAAATTAAAAATTAACGTTATGAAAAATTACAATTAAAAAAGTATTGAAAAAATTTTCTTCAAAGTAACATATTTCAAAATTTTTTTTTTTTGTCATCAACTTATTAAAAAGTTTTTAAACAAGTACAAACAATAATTAAATTATTTCTTATTTACTAAATGTCTGTAAATTTGAGCTACATTATCTGTGTCTGCCTTAAAATTAATTCTCTGTGTGTTTGGTGTATTAATAATTTGTAACATTTCTAATATGTAACGACGTTTATAATTGTTTTCTGAATTTAGTACTGAAACATTATCAAAATTGGGATAGTGATTTAATTCAGCAAATAAGAAATAATTTAATTATTGTTTGTACTTGTTTAAAAACTTTTTAATAAGTTTATGACAAAAAAAAAATTTTTTTTTGAAATATATTACTTTGAAGAAAATTTTTTGAATACTTTTTTAATTGTAATTTTTCATAACGTTAATTTGTTAATTAAATATCGAAAAAATAAAAATTAAAATTATTTAAAGACCTAAAGCTTAAATAAAAAAGTTAAATTAATTTATTTTATTTTTATTTAGGCCGACGTCAATCCTTTTATTTAAATAAAACTCTCCTTTTGTTTTATTAAATATTGTTTAATGTTTCAATATTTCGAACACCTTTGGTATTCTTCATCAGGAAAAAAAAATTAAGTAAAGCTGTCCGCTTTGAAAAAGAGTGCTTACTAAAAGCTCTTTGTTTATATTTTGAAATGATATCAGTGGAGAAAAATGCAGCACTATAGTAGTTTTTCCAGTACTTTTTCCTGAAAAATATACCGCAGTACCCCCGTGTTAGTTTTAGTACTTTTCTTAATTAATCGCCAATTGACCCAGAAGATATACAAATGCTGTCAAGGTTTTGCAATAATAACTATAGGAAAGCCAATGACATAATACCATTATTATTAACGTAAAAATATAAATGTACTGTATGTACTCGTATAACCGAAAGATTATTTACATATGTTCCTTTACTGTAAATATTTTATATATAAACTTAAATACATACATTGGGTGTCGTAGGGGATTTGGATACCAAGCAACTGCTCGGATTGGTTTTAACTTGGTAGAACCCAGACCTATCTTGGTCCTTCTTTTATCTCAACTGTGGACACAGACCTCCCCGTTGTGTCACCTGGGGTAGCTATCTTTAACAGCCTTTAGAGGTAGTGAGCTAAAATGTGCGCGCGTTCACCCATAAAAACGATAAAAATATGGGTTGAAAACCCATACTATGAAAAAACAAAGAAAAAGATTAAAAAAAAACCCTAATGTTGACGACCTCCGCAAACGTTTTAAGGACCACGATCTGCGAATCTGCACCTGGAATGTCAGGACTTTATATAGAGAAGGTGCAGTATACGCACTGGCGGATGTACTTGAAAAGTACAATGCCGATATTACTGCCTTACAGGAAGTGCGATGGAATGGGAAAGGCGTCACAACAACACCCAAAGGTGACGCATTGTACTACAGTTGCAATGACACAAGACATGAACGTGGCTGTGGATTTGTGACTCAAACACCTTATCAGATTGATCATGTTGTGATAGACGGAAGGCATTCATCCAGTGTTGGACGTACGATCAATCCGAGGAGCAAATATCGATTCGGATCATTACCTTGCGGCCGCAAAGGTTCGCACCCGGTTAAGTGTTGCGAGAAACGTACGATCTAACTTTGCACGGAAGCTGGACGTCGGGAAGCTGAAAATACAACAGACGACAATAGCATACTCCACTCAACTGACCCAATTGCTTCAAGAAAGCCCTCCTTGTGGCGATAATATTGCAGAGCAATGGCAAAGTATAGCCCACTCTATGGAAGAGGGCGCAAAATCCGTACTTGGGAATCAGAAGCCTCCCCCAAGAAACCTATGGTACGACCAAAGGTGTCGTAATGCTACTGAAGCGAAAAATGCGCATACAGGGCAACCCTGCATTCAGTAGTAACACGTAATGCAAGGGAGAGGTATCGGGAAAAAAGGAGAGAGAAGAAACGTCTATTCCGCAGAAAAAAGAGAGAAATGGAAAGACGTGAGTGTGGGCGAATCGAGATGTACATGAGTCAGAATGAGGTCCGAAAATTATACCAAAGAGTGAAAAAACAAACTAATGCCTTCGGTACAAGCATATCCTCCTATAAAGATGAAGAAGGTAATCTGCTGACAGATACTGAGTGTGTGCTAAGGAAGTGGAGGGAACATTTCTCCACACTATTGGTATCAGATAGTAGCGGTGACGAAGATACCCAAGAACCAATCCCGGATGATGGTATTGAATGTATACCACCTAGCCAAAATGAGGTCAAAGTACCAGTTACTCGGCTGAAGAATAATGAGGTAGCAGAAGCCGAACTATTTAAGAGGCGACACGTTGATGAGGTATATACACCAGCTGGTTTGTTCAATTTGGTTAAGGGATAATTGGAACCTCAGCATATTATGTCCCGTGCACAAAAAAGGAGACAAGATGCGCCAACTACAGACGAATAAGTCTCCTTCCCATCGCATACAAAATACTTTCCAGCGTACTGTGTGAAAGATTAAAATCTAAAGTTGGCGAGATAATTGGTCCATATCAATGTGGCTTTAGACCTGCCAAATTCACCTTACGTCAAATCCTGGAAAAGACCCAAGAAAAACAGATCGACACCTACCATCTATTTTTCGACTACAAGGCTGCTTTTGACAGCCCCATACGTTCAAAGGTGTTTCAAGCCATGTCTGAGTTTGGTCTCCCTACAAAATTAATACAGCTGTGCAGGATGACCTTAGCTGATACGCGATCTTCAGTTAAAATAGGAAAAAACCTCTCCGAGCCATTTAGTACCAAACGAGGTTTCAGACAAGGTGATAGTCTATCGTGTGACCTTTTTAATATCCTGCTAAAAAAGGTTATACGGGATGCGAATGTGAATAGAACTGGCACGCTATAGACTAAACAACACATGTTACTCGCTGACGCTGACGATAAAGACATCATGGGTCGAACATTGCGGGCGGTAACTGCCACCTTTAAAAAAATCGAAAAAGAATCTGCCAAAGTGGGTCTGGCAGTAAACGGCGATAAAACCAAGTTGATGGTATCAACGCACAAGACGTCCAGTAGACTCGTGCAGACAGAGGTAGTCAGCAAAATCAGTTTTGAGATAAAGAGAAGAATAATACTGGCCAATAGATGCTACTTTGGACTAGCTAAGCAGTTTAAAAACAAGGACACCTCTCGACAGACAAAAATCACTCTCTAAAAGACACTGATACTACCCGTGCTATTATATGGTTCCGAAGAATGGGTACTTGGCGAAAGCAGATGATGAAGTGCTTGGAGTCTAAAAACTATGGACCAATCTGCGTTGGCGGAGAATATCGGTGTCGTATGAAGCATGAGCTGTATGGGCTGTATGCCGACATTGACATAGTCAAACGTATCAAATTACAACGTTTGCGTCGGCTAGGTCATGTTGTGAGAATGGATAAAGATGCTCCAGCTAAAAAGTCATTTGAATACGAACCTGGTGACGGTTCACGCAGAAGGGGAAGACCGAAACTTCGATGGAAAGATCAAGTTGAGGAAGACATCTCGAAACTTGATGTCAAAAACTGGAGAAGAAGCGTAGAAGATCGAGGCGCTTGGAAATCTAATTTACGTTCGGCTACAGGAACAAATGTTCTGTAATAGCCACCTAAGTAAAAAATATTTTTTGTTTTGTTTTCAAAAACTCGTAAAAAACATAAATCGGCAAATATTTTACATTTTTGTCCTTATTAAAGCTAGGTATACTAGGAATAAAATACGCTATAAATGATAAAAAAGCGATGGAAAAATGTTGATTTTATTTACAAATAAGGTACCTATTTTGACAAACATTATGTAAGACATTAAGATTATAAATATTTAAATATCAGTATTTTATTTAAATAAGAATATATCGAAAACTAGATAGAAAAAACGTGATAGAAAAAATCTGTGAACAGATTTGGATTCAGCACATAAAAATCCATTAAACAACATATAACATAAAACAAGGTTCAAGATCCTGACTTTTTTATTTTTTGCCCATTCGTGTTATTTTACTTTATTTTCAATAGTTCATGGCTTTTATACTGCTAATGCAATTTAAATTATTACTGCAAATGCTTTAGCTTTAGAATTTTCCAAATATATACACTTTGGAAAAAAGTTTTAAAATATTGATTCATTAAATTTTATTATATAAAATTTTACTTTAGAATTAAATAAGCTTGCACATTTTTATTAGTTTCGACCATTCCATAGTTTAAAACAATAGCCCAATTCACAATCTTGTGCATTTTAGGTTGCAAATTTATGCAATTGTAAAAATTTCCCAAGAATTGTGAACAGTTTTTTATTTAATTTTGTAACACTTCTTTCAAAATAAAAAATTTCCTATTGGAATTTATTCTACAATAAAAATTTCGTTGAGAGAAAGTTCAAATAGCCAATTTTGAATAGATAAAAGTGCTAAGGAAGTACCTTTATTAAAAGGTACATGTGTATTTTGCACACTCTAATTTATAAAATATTCATTCAATTACAATCCAAGCGTGCATTGTCCAAAATTCTTCATTGGTCCAGTATGAGGGGAGGGAACAGTGTTCCATCGAAAGTTGCAAACAAAAAAAGACACGGAATAATCAAACTATAAAAGACGCATTATGCCCAAAAATTGACAGTCGTTTAGTATTAAATAACAATTAATAGGAACAGTCTTACATTGAAAACTACTGTTCTAGAGATACAACAAATCTCGGAATTATGAAACAGCTCAGGTAATAGATGCAACTTGACTAAAATTTGACTGTTGTCTAGTACTAGATAACAGTTAATGGCAACAGTATTTCTTTGTAATTTTTAGAGCAAGAAATGCTAACGGTTACGGAATTATTAAAAATAAAATTCCGTAACCCGACAATCCGGTAATAGATATAAAATAGAAGTTTCCGTTTTTGTCCATTTTTAAATTCTTATCTAATTTTTTATGTTTTTTGGTTTTTTAATTTGTAAATGTCTAGCAAATAAAAACTATGGTTTTAAGTGTTGTTTATTTCCCAATGTGTAGCAAATGCATTTCTATATATTTTGTTAATGTGTTGTAAAATTATCCAAGACAATTTTGCAAATGGTACGATGCAAGACCATTTGCACAAGATTGTGAATTGGGCTAATATTGTGAAATTTTTAAAATTGTTTATTATGCGTTTAAATTTTATAAATTAAAATTTTTTAGTCATTACTTTCTTATTCTAATTTAATTTCTATAATTTTTATTCTTTATAAATAAAGTTAAATAAATATAAATACCGTTAATACCAGTATATAATTGCACTAAATGCATCCGTTTTGTTAACTACTTATTATTTACAAACAAAAACAACTAAATACAATGAAAACCAAAAACAAATTGAAAATATAAAATTTTGTTGTCACTTTTAGCCTCGCTAAAATAAAGAAAAAGAATAAAGCATCAAAATTGTATTAATTTTTATATCTTTAAACTAACAAATATTTATGTTTTTTTTAGTTACATAAAAAAAAATACTACACAAAAAATAGAACAATTTCAAAGAATAAGTTACAAAAAACAAACTGAAATCAGGGATGGTAAATAAAATTTTAAAATTGTGCTAACCGGCTTCTAAAGTTGTACTTTTTAGACAAAAAATTTGACAAAGTGCACTTGGGGAAAATGCGGGCACTGAATGGCAAAGATCCTAGAACCTGAATCTGAAAGAACAGGTGTGTATTATTATGGGTCCTCTTCGAGGCCCGACCAGTGCCAAAGTACTGGTACCACGGGAACCCCACAGAGAACCTCTCATCTCTGTGGCCGGTTGTTGGTGAGGTAACCTTCGTGGCTTCACGTGGTGGTTGTGGTTAAGATCGATAAAGCTGATTTTGGGATTAATATTTCAATGTCTATTAATGAAATCTCTACGTGATAGAAATAAACTGAAAGCATATTCTTTTTATAGACGAATATTTCGGCTGCATGCAAAATGACCCTATGAAAAATCGATCAAAATCAAAAATTGCCGAATGAATAATCACCCTAAAAAATTAAAGATTGCCCAAAAAAGAGAAATGAAAATTTGGCCATAAAATTGTGAAAAATACACAAAATATAAATGAATTATCGTCCAAATTTATTTACAGTTTTCTTATTATATAAAAAAAAATAAAAAAGTCAATAGTTTAAGTAAGCGCATTGATATTGGTGCAATTTATCGAGCAAGCTTTGAGCTTGCTTTAAGCTTGAAAGCAAGGACACCTGCTGATAGTGGAAGTGATGTTAAAGGAACGCTGTGTAACCGTAGTCAAGGTCGCTACAACCATTGCTAAATTAAAAATTTAGCCAAAAAAATTAGGCAGCAAAAAATTTTTATAAAATATAAAAAATCGCGCGATTTTTTATTTTTTATAAATATTTTTTGCCTGAGTCAAAATTTGACAATTTGACAATAAACACATTTATACATATATTTTAACTCATATTAGTAGCTTATTTATGACATTATAACTAGAAATATTTACTAGTATAAAAGAAACAAAACAGATTCCTCTTTTTCGACAAAACAATTTACGTAAATAATCAGAAGCATTTTCAAGACTGCTACTGATACAACTTTAAATGTGATGTTAATATATTTTCTGTAAATTCAGCATTTCTTTTTTTTTTTTTTTTTTCTTGAGAAAAGCAAATACGTGATTAGTTTTTAATGTTAACACTTCTGCTGTTTAAGGTAAACTTTATAACTACTTATTATTAGTGATAATTGTTTATTAAAAATATATCGTTTTTAAGACAAACCATTATTTTTACACTTTTTCTAGAAAATTTCTTTATCATACTTATAAAGCCGCTAAAAAATTGGGCGATTTTTCATTTATGCTTTTGGGCGATTTTTCATAGGGTCATTTTGCATGCAGCCGCATTTTTCTGCCTAACAGTGTAATCAGTTTGGTTTGTAATCATTCTAAGTAATTCATATCATCAAAATAAAACTATAGTCATCAATAACTAATATCCTACAGAATTATCCTGCATATGTTTGGAGATCACACATGCATACAAAATAATAATATACCACTTATTGTATATTTGGATGGATAACATATTCTCCGCAGTAATATTTAAGCAAGAAAATTATATAAAAGCACAAATTTTTGTAATAATTTCCATACGAACTGCTCGCTTGAAATACGGAAACGACACATTAACTATTAACCCCTAAATTTGTAAAAAGTAAAAATTTAGAAGTAAAGGTATTTTAGAGCAAATTTTGTTTGAAAAGTCTGTTCTTAAATAGATTTTATTTTTTAAATATGGGGGTAAAAATTAAAAACTATTATAATAAAAGTTTTTTTTTCTGCTTTATCATTGAAATAATTTCAACAAAACAATAAAAAGGCGGGAAACTTTGAAAAAAAAAATAACAAACAAATTTAGTTTACTAAAATTCAGGGACCGTAACAGTTACGACTTTTTTCAAAAAAGTCAAAATATAATAGTTATTTTTTGACTTTTATTCTTTCGGTCAGAAATAAAAGTTAAAATTTGACTTTTATTTTTTCGATCAAAAATAAAAGTTAAAATATGACTTTTATTTTTTAAGTGAAAAATAAAAGTTAAAATCTGACTTATATTTTTACGGTCAAAAATAAAAGTTAAAATTTGACTTTTATTTTTTAAGTCAAAAATAAAAGTTAAAATCTGACTTTTATTTTTTCCGTCAAAAATAAAAGTTAAAATTTGACTTTTATTTTTTAAGTCAAAAATAAAAGTTAAAATTTGACTTTTATTTTTTAAGTCAGAAAAAAACATTGTTATTATTATGACTATTATTATTTAATGGAAATATAAGAAAAATAAGATCGATGTCAATCAGTGTTGTTGTTTTGGTTATTTCTAACCAAAATTGGTTACATGGTTTCATTTTTGTTACATTTTTCTCCAAAGGGAAAAAAAAAAGATATTTCTTTCATTGGAATTCTAATAATAGATCTAAAAGCTTTTCAACAACATTTTTAAAAGATGAATGAAGAAGTAAAAGCATTATTCATTGATTAGGCACAAAATGATACTCTTTTTGCAGTACTTCCTTTTTTACTAAAATTTGGTTACAAAAATTTTAAGGCCGCGGCCCGTTAGTTATACTTTAAGTCCCAACTATAATATGCATAAGCTGGCTTAAGCTAATGTCAAAAAATTAACGAAAAGTCTGTGAAATGCTTAAGCCTCTTATTGAAGACTTTTAGGTGGCTACAATGTACTTAGATGAATCTAGAAACTATTATGCCACAGTTGCACATTTGTTTTATTCGTACTTTTGTAAAATAATACTTTTTTTCTCAATAAATGAAATTTGTTAACAGAAAGGTGTTAAATAAACATATTAAATATTCTTAATACCATTCATATGAGCCCTTGATTATGATGGTGGTATAAGTCATATATTTTATGTTTCGAGATATTAAGAGGTTTGTATTTTAAAGGATTAAAAAATATTTTTCTATTATGGAATAAAATATTTAGACAATTAAATAGTGCCAACAAAAGAGTATTTATTATGATTGTGAAATTTATAACCATTTTTAAAAGGTAGTGTGGTTGTCTTTTATAACATCTGCTGTCAATAAGAACAAAAGTCAAATTTTCACTTTTATTTCTGACTTAAAAAATAAAAGTCAAATCTTAACTTTAATTTTTGACTTAAAAAATCAAAGTCAAATTTTAACTTATATTTTTTACCTAAAAAATAAAAGTCATATTTTAATTTTTATTTTTGACTTAAAAAATAAAAGTCAAATTTTAACTTTTACTTTTAACTTAAAAAATAAAAGTCAAATTTTAACTTTTATTTTTGACCAAAAAAATATCGGTCAAAATATAATTATCATAAAGTGACTTTTTGATAAAAGTCAAAAAAATTAAAGTCTTTTAGGTTTATTATTCCTTAGCATAACAGCATCAATATGCTGTATTCAAATATCTGATAGACAAATTATATCCACCTGACTTTTTGATTTTAAATTTTAAAAATAACTGTTATTTTCGGTCCCTGCTAAAATTACAAAATTGGTTGTATTACTATGCACTTTAACCTGCACCCAATGCCAGCGAATACCGTGCTGTAAATATCATATAAAAAATTTTTTACACTTCAGAATTAAAACAACCATTTTTTCTTTTATAAATTTTACTCTTGCTCTTCCAAAAACATCAGCATTACGAAAATATAACGATAATTTAAGTTATTTGCAAGCATCTTTAGTTAAATTTTTGTTTTTCAACAAAGTATATAAGAATCAGCAATCTCTTCTAAAACCTCTATGTTATTGGATAATAACCACAGAGCCACACACATTTGATTGTCAGATACGTTACAGACTTCTGTGTTAGATTCCGATCCAATAATTGTTTCAATGGTCTGACATAAAAACGTATAGACAGTACAGTATTTTAGAGAAAGATCTTTTTTTGTTCGTTGTTAAAAATACAAGAAATTAAAGACTAAATAAATGAAAAAGAGTTAAATCATACAAGACGAGAAAGAATCTATTTTTTTCATTCTAGTTTTTCAAATATAAAAAATATAAAAGGGTGGAGTTGCCTAAAATTCAATAAGGCAAGTAAATGCAAAATTTGTCATATGTTCCCGTTTTGAGCAAAATGCAAAAATTGAACTCTAAAGGGTTTGGGAAACGGGAAAAGCTACAAACAATTTCCCGGGAAAATTTTTGCTTATTTCCCGGGAAACGGGAAATTTAAAATCATGAGCACTTTAAAGAAAATTTAGTGGTTCTTATTTTAAAATCAGCATTTCTCTTGCTATCACACAAATATTTGATCGTTATTGTGCTGTATGAAAAAGAACCAATTCTAAAATATGAGAAACCAGAATATGGCAAAGAGTCGCGTTTAAGAGAGGCTTTCGCAACAAAAACAAGAAAAATAATGTCCAGTGATTTGAACTAACAGTTCTAAAATCATTCTTTGTGAAAAAATAATTATTGAAATACTTTTATAGTATTTAAAAATACTTGTTATATCTTGTTATTTTAGTCACCTGAATTGTTTTTGAGTTTTATAAACTATTAATGCAAATATTTAGTCGTTACTTGTGTTTTTTTATGTTTTATTAAAACTATGAATTTTTCGGAAAATTCCCGGGAATGCGAAAACTTTTTTTCCCGTTTGTCGGGAAATGAAAAAGTCCGGGAAGTCTTAAAACTTAACTTAAACTTAGTTAAAGGTAATAAACGAATTTGAAATAGATCGACTTATAAATTTAATCTTAACAAATCTTTATTTTTGCTATACATTTTTTTCGCTTATTTATTTATATAAAACGCATAATTCCTTTTTCAATTTATTAAATAAATATTTTAAGAGCGAATCATAAAATATTTATTTTCAAAAAATATAGTAATCCAAACAGATTACCATTGGTAAGCATATGCATATCACTGTTGGGATCTGACAATGTTTAAATTGCACCGCCGCAATGTTAAAATTGTACCAAATCTACATCAATTGTACCAAAATTTGGCATTTAGTAAAAAAAAAAAAAAAAACAAACAAAAAATACATACATGCAGTATCCCGACATTAAAATAGGACAAATTAAACTTTTATGATATTTGACCTTGATTCCTTGTGTTTCTTATTTACTAACAATTATTTTGCCAAAATACTTAACTATTTCATAAGCAAAAGGCTTCTTTAAGAACTTGCATCTAGTGCCTATCCATTTCGAAGTTCCCTACTTTTTTAAAGAAAAAACCACAGAAAATTCAAATTTAGTGGAGAATGTTTATTATCATTTCAAAGAACATTATTTGGCATTTATTTTTTGAAGATTGTGTCTATCAAATGTTGGCCGTTGCTACGTAGCAGATGCTCCAGCCGTTGAGTCCAATTTTCGATGACTCGTTAGAGCATTTCGACTGATAACTGGCGAATGACACGCGTGATGTTTTCCTCCAAGGCCTGAATCGAAGCGGGTTGGTCCCCATAAACTTTAGAATTTACATATCCCCACAGGAAAAAGTCTAACGGTGTGATATCACACGATCTTAGTGGCCAATCGACCGGCCCAAAACGTGAAAATATGTGCTCACCGAAATGTTCTCTCAATAAATCCATTGATGCAATGTGTGGGAAGTGGCGCCGTCTTGCTGAAACCAAATGTCGGCCCACAAACCATACCAAACGGTTGTTTTTTCTGGATGAAGTGGCAGCTCTCTTCAGGTTGCTCTTCGTCCCAAATGCGGCAATTTTGTTTGTTTACATACCCATTGAGCCAGAAATGGGCCTCATCGTTAAAAGAAATTTGCCTCGAAAACGTCGGATCTCCTTGGAACTTTTCAGGACCCCTTGGAGCGAAGTGATTCAGGCGTAAATCTTTCCACTATGAAATGCCAAACAATACTAAACAAAAATAACATGACAGCATGAGACGACTAACACGTGATCTGTCAAAAAAGGCTATTAAAAAAGTACCTTGAAATGGATCACCTTATATTTTAAGAGAGGAATTATTTCGAAAGTCATCTAATTACACTGGTATGCCAAAAAATTGCACCCTGAACATAAATATGTGGAATATAGTGATCTCAACTCGTTAAACTCAAATCCGCTTTCAGTTTTCGCGTATCACGTACACATTTTTTTTATGGAATTGTCTAAAAAAACATATCAGTATTTTATTTAATTAAGAATATCTCAAAAACTAGACGTGATAGATATAATTTGTCGACCATTGTTATCAAAATAACTACATATCTAATATTTTTATTCAACAATGAATATTTCGAAAACTAGACTTGATAGAAAAAATCTGTAAACTGCTTTGGATTCAGCACACAACCATGTATTTAATGTTCCAATATCAGTATTTATTAAAATAAGAATATCTCGAAAACTAGACGTGATAGAAAAAATCTGTGAATAGATTTGGATTCAGCATATAAAAGTCCGTTAAAATAACATAACAAGGTTCAAGGCTCCCGACTTCTTTTTATGTTATGCTGACCAGTGTTACGACACAAAGTCTTTACGGTTTCTCACTAGAAAAAAATGTAAAAATATATCAGCCGAATACTGCTACTAATTAAGGAGATGCAAAAATTTTCAAATGCTGTAGTTCAGCAAAAAGGTCTTGCGAACTAAACTACCTATCAAAGGTTATGCAAGTAAATAATAAAAATCCTGAACATAAATCAAGAATGTTGCAATTTTGAAATTAGAAATGTTTAGTATTGTTAGAAAGAGTATAAAAAAAAGTTTGTTTAAATAAAAAATTTATAAAATAAATTTTATATGAAATTGTACCAAAAAAGCATGAAGTGTACTAGTGTACCACTGATCTTTCGATTGTACCAAATTTGGTACAATTGTACCACAAATCCCAACACTGATGCATATAGCATATAGCTATTTCACTGGTGCCTTACCAGATTGTCAGTGGACTTTTTTAAATTTTCTGAAAAAAAAACCCAGATTCTTATGCCCAAAATTTAATATATCAAATGAGAAGTTTATTAAGTCTAGAAAGCAAGAAAAAATCCAAATTTCTAAACAAAAAACATAGTAACCATTTCAAATTAAACACTTTACTTTTCATTTTTGTTTCTATTTTCTACATTAAGGGTTTCGATTTTATGATTCGCTCATAAAATACTTATTTAATAAATTGAAAAAGGAATTATGCGTTTTATATAAATAAATAATATTAAATAAATTAAAAACATTTTTTTCTCTCGTATAATTCTAAAGGTCATATGTATGCTTTTTTAAGATGCAGCGTACACGCAGTCCCCACCTGCAATCCTGATGAGTAGCTGTTTGCAAAAATTATACTTCATTGGAATTTGAGCAATTTCCTGGCCTTGTTTGCCCTTTGAGTTAAATTAATGCGATTGGAAAAAAACAATCAAAGAAAAATGGAAAATGCTATAAAATATAAATATTATGTATGTAAGATAAACTTTTTATTTACTCCCCAAAATGGTTTTTTTGTGAAAAATAAGCAGAGAAAAATTAAGGTGAACGGCGAACAATGTTTTTAACAGGCCAAGAGTGTTGTTAACAAGCGACATGCTGCAGTGGCAGATTTGAAATCACGAAACCTCTTAAGACTGGTAATTGCATAAAGTTAAGCAAATTATGCATAAATATTTACAGCGGCAATAAAAGTAAAAAAAAATAATAAGCAAAATTCTGAAATATAAAAAGTTTTTGTTACCAAGGCAAAAATAGTTTGCCCTGGTAACAATAAAATAAAAAAGTTTTCCTTGTTTATCCAAAAAAGCTTTAAATGAGAAAGTTGTAATATTAAGTAAGTAAACAGTAATAAGTATTTTCACATTTTCTTTTAACATTTACATTTAAACCAATACAGTTATATTTTCTTTAGTTTACATAATTACTGATTTTGAAATGTTGTAGTTTATTTTGTCCTTTTAATATTTAAAATATGATTTTTTTTCTTCGAGTAAGTTGAAGTTTTGTAGTTATGCATAAAAAATTATTCAATAAAAATTAGTCAAGATAACAAACCCCCTCAATTTATTTAAATAAAATTAACGCATTTTATATAGTTTAAAGAAAAAATAATATAGTGTGTTTTGTTTTACATTTTTTAATATAATTGTCGAAATTATTATTTTATTAGAAATATCTACCATTCTTGAAATAGTTGTGGTTTAACTGGTAGTTTAATTAATCTGTATTTATTTGAATGCCATGGCTATCAGGACCATTGGAAATTTGTTTCAGACAGATAATGATGCAATCCTTATGGGTGCTCTATGATGGCTATGGTTTAAACCCAAATCGCGGAAAGAAAATTAGCACGATATGAAGTTGCATTTCAGCTGGAAAAATACATAGAAGCAAAATAAAGTTTAAATCAGTGTAAATAAATATTGACAGAAACTAAGCATAGATTTGAAGCTTCTATTTTATAATGAAATCTTTAAACCATTTTGGTGCTAAAAATTCAGTTATGGGATTCTGCCGCAACTTAAAACTTAGAAACAATACAAAGACGCCAAATAAGATTTTACCATGACATTCGCGCCCTGGTATATTAAAGGCTCAAATATTCAAAACAATCTAAAAGTGATTAGTTAAAGCAGAAATATCGAAACATGCAGCAGCATATTTTGAGAAGCTTAAAACGCTACAAAATCTACTGAGCTGTAATATCCTAAATGATAATGGTTACGCTCTATTTGGTTGCGCAATAAATCACAAATAGTGCAACAGTGTAATATAATTGTTTTTGTCAAGCTGTGGCTGGACTTAATTAATTATATTTTTGTGTATTTATTTTATTTATTTTTCCTTTTATACATAAGATATGAGCACTTATTTATTGTAAGTTCATATACATTGAAGATACAATAAATTATATGATAAAAAAGGACTCGCTGGTGATCGCATTTTATTCAACCGGTGTCTAGAGCTCTGTGATTGGGGCAGATACTCAACGTTAGCCTGAAAAATACTTTTCAAAACAGTTTACATGCACCTTCACTTGGTAGCAGTGTTAAACGAACCTCATGTAATTGTTGGCATTTGGAATATTTTTAAAGTGAAACCTAATTTTATACCAAAACACCACAGTTGATACTTGTTGTTTGCTCAAACTCAACTTATGTCTCACTAACAATGTTTCTTTTAGGCCATTAGTGTGTTGACCTATTGTTGTTGATACAAAAATTGATTAACGTCCATGCTCGACTATGTGAATATTTTATTTGGAACAAAAGTTAAAACACGAAAAACATGCCAGAAAATATACTTTTGCTGACCTCGATATATTTTTATGAATGCAAGAACTTTACAATATGAAAGAAGAAAAAAACAAAAACATTATTAAATATTTACTCACTTCTTACTATATATTTTTAAAAGAAATACAACAAAAAGTAGTTTAAAGGTTTTTTAAGTTCGACCGTGTTAAATTGCTGACAAGTTTTTCTATAATTATATACACAAGTCGGTTAATTTAGGTAAAATTTAAGGTGAAAAGGTGTTTTAATTTATAATTTGTTCTTGAACCTAGATTTTGTTAACATACCAGCTTTGTTTCTGTTTATAAAAGCATTATCAATTTGCAATAAATATCATCACTTACCTAGACAAAATTTCAACTGACTGCTATTAAGCTAACAAAGCTCTTAATAACCTCTAATGGTAGATTTTTAAAACAGTACCAGAAGTCTCACAAATTTCCAGAAATGCTCACAATATGAGCGACAGATGTGCTGCTAAAGTTTACATCGTTGAATTGGTTTATATAAGTCGACTAAGGAAAACCATATTGCTGTGGTAAGTTTTAATAAATATTTTAAATCTACGGCTGTTGTACTTTTATACTCTATACACCACGTTATTCAGCCTTGATTACAGTTTTGAAGACAGTCGATTCTTTTAAATTGGGTTGTATTTAACTAATCAGGTCGGTTTCGTTAAATATCTCGGAATTTGCATCTTGCTGGCATCTTCCAACAACTTTGGCGTATTTTTTTTTTTAATTTAAATTTATAATGAATTAAAATATAATGAAAACCCTCTAGCCCCTTGGAAGGGCTTGTGGCTTGAGTAGTATTTTGGCGGCCTTCTGACCAAATATTATAAAAAACGTCGTTTATAAAGATTCTGCTTTACGGTTTAGTTAACATCGTGTAATATTTTCCTTTAAGTGAATAGAGATTTTTTTTAAAGCAACCAATGCCGTAAAAAACTTTTCTGTATTTTACAAGCAAATCATTTTTGGTTATAGTATTTATTCTTTTGATTAAACCCAACTGTAAACAAGAATTAAGTCTCAAAATTGGTACAGCATTACCGTATTCAACTATAAAAAATTTTAAATTCTCTTCACTTTGACACTTCCAACACCTTTAATTATTCTATTCTTTAATTTTTTAAATTATCTATCGAGCTTAAATTGAATAACTTTTGACTGAATTTTTATATTTTCATACCACGTTTGATCAATATATACACTATAAACACTTAAACAACTTCCCTTATTTCTGATCTCTCGAACTATTTGTTTATTTGCAAACTATTGAGAAATGATTTTTTCCCTTACAATTGTGATATGCTTTACTATGAGCAGGACATTTTCCTTTTGTATGTTTTTTTCCCACAAAAATTACAACTAAAACTACCATATCCATTTTTCTGTTCTGCATTGTTTTTGTCTCCTCTTCTTTGTCTTCCTTTTAGTTGTTGTTGTTTTTGTGCGATATTATATATTTTTTCCGACCAATTCATTTTTGCTTTCACCATATCCACGACAGCTTCACCTGTGCCCTGTAGTTTTTGTACTTGTTGATTACTTGCTTCTGCCCATCTCGCTATATAAATAGCCACTTCTAAACTGAGATTTGGTGCATCCATAAGTCGTTTTTGCAATACCTTGTCGCAAGAACAATCCTGTCTCGCACAATTCTGCTTCCATCAGCAAAGCCACAGCGGCGTACAATCTTTTTATTTTTACCGATTGTTCTTCGGGGGTCTTCCACGTGGTTTTGAACTTCTTAGTTTGGGTTGGACTATTTCCATGAACTTTAAACAAACAATTTTTTAATATTTGAATAGTTATTCTATTTTTCTTTAAACTATTGTTTTGACAAATTAATTTCAATTTTCACATTTAGTGGTTACCGACTGCGCCATGTATTATTATTGCATATGTCTTCTTTATTTTTTATTCTTTTTTGTTTGTTAATTCATAGGGCGATTTATGTAAATATATATGCATGTATGTAGTGTGATTCTTGTTAACTTAAACATAAACACTTAAACTATCACTACACGTACCTTTTTATAAAGGTACATATCTATAAACCATATCTGAAACACTATAAAAGTAAGAGTATTAAACTGGATTACTTTCATAGCTAAATAAGGACGCTGACGAAGTGATGGGCACAGCTAGTATTGAATAAATTAATTATTTTCAGATTAATTAAATACGACAAAGTAATAAATTACAAAAATATATTTTATTAATATTAATAAAATTAGAAAACCAAAAATTTTTTTTAATTCACATGGGCGTTTCGGGGGTGGGATTGGAGGGATACCTCCCCCTGCCCATAAAACCTAATTTTTATGGTATTAAGGCGCATGTTATCCTTTTCTTTTAATGATTACATTACTTTTTTCAGAAATAATATGTTATATCGCCGCCCACAAATAGGGGCGGGGTGAAAATGTAATTTTAGAATCTTCTGGGTCCAAGTTTGGGTTTTTGAGTATTCGTTTACCATAAAAGTTGCATTTGCCCAAAAAAAATTATGGAAAACCCTAAAAAAATAATTTTTAAGCGGTAGGATTGGTTTTTCTAAGGGGATGTTTTTTCTCCTTTCGATTTTTCTTATTTTCCAGCTTTAACAGCTTATAACCATAAGAGAATTTTCTGTCAAGTTTTATTAATCAATAATTTTTCAGAGCCAATATAAGTTTAAAAAAGTAATGTCAGGCTAGATCGTCAAAATATCGCTGTGCGAACCGGTAGTGTGATGTCGTCTATATGTTTAATGCATAAGAATGAAATATATTGCTTTAATAGTGAACAGCATGGACATAAATTTAAAGCGATAACATTAACGTAAAAACAATTTGTTTGTCCTTTTGGACTAAATAAGTTATAACTTTTTAAGTACTAATATTGTTCGTTCAATTGCAATTGACGATATTCAACAAATTCTCAGATAATCTCTAAAAAATTAATCTAGCGTGTTTTTCATTTTGCTGTACCATCCAAATAAAAGCAGATCTCAAAGCTATTAAAATTAGTGTGAATGACGACCTCTTCGTTCGCCCCAAATCTTTAACCACTCAAACATTTTTTGAAATTTGGAAAAACGAGATAGTCGTAAACAAATAAATTTGTAGAGTATGGTGGATAGGATCGTAGTTTGAAGCCCGTTCAATAGATTTTTGCTATAGTGGCCATAGGCTATAGTTGAGCAGTGTAACGCTAACCGACCTAAACGTTCTCTTAAAAGATGCGAATAATAAAAATCAGTTAGATCTGCAGAAAATGAATACACAACTGAAAATATAAGATCAAGTTCCACTCCATATTTCGGCCGTTAAAAGTACTTAATTTAAAATGAGAACCAAGTTCTTGCCTGGTCCAATACCTATTTTTATAATTGTATTGTTGCAAGCTGGTTCTCATTCTGATCTCCGTACTTTTAACACTAGAAATTTTCGAATAGAAACTTGGGTTTATTTTAACATTTATTTTTTTATGTGGATAACAGTTAACGAGAAAAGTGTTGAATTAAAAGTTACTACACTTGAAACACAAATAGCATGTTTGAAGTAATAAAATTCCCTTGCTCAATATGAATAATTATTATGAAAAATATTTATCTTAATAAAGCCATTTACGATTCGTAGCCCGCCATGTAAATTTTTCTTACAATAAAAAGAAGAAAGCCAAATAGAGAAAATACGAAATGAAATTTAAAAACTAACTTATGATTGTTCATGACTTACATTAAATTGTTCATGACTTACATTACATTATGATTGTTCATGACTTACATTAAAATTGGACAGAAAAGCTTTAACCAATATGTGTTTACTGGGTTAATGACACAGATAACTAACCAGATTACCCACTTGTGACGTTTAAAAAAGTACATTATCATTTGTACTTGCAGCTTTCGATAAAGTGAATAAAAAGATAACAAAAGTGTTTAAAGCAATTAGTAAGAAGTACCAGCTATATGTTGCCATTACTAACATATGTTTTCAATTAAGTAAACAAAAAATTGGAAACAAAATTTTAACAAAAAGTTTATTTTATTAATAATATTAAAAATAAACTGGTACAATAATTTCGTTAAAAGTTATTAAGATATATTACGGTTGTTGCAAAGCGCAGTTAAAAGTAACAAAAATACGACATGATCATAAAGTTGAAAAAATTGGCAATAGAAGTTTTTTAAGTGGCATTTGTTCAAAAAGTCTCAATGTTAAAGAGAATTCAAGGAAAATTTGGACACAAATGCAGTTGGAAGCGGAGGAGTCCCGACTAAATTATTTGATTCCTTATGGTAAACAATTTTATACATGTATGTGATTTCATAAGGGTTGTGCAATATAACGAGTGATTTTTTAAGAGCTTGAGAACTTTAAAAAAAAAAAAACGCATAAAATTTGCAAAATCTCATCGGTTCTTTATTTGAAACGTTAGATTGGTCCATGACATTTACTTTTTGAAGATAATTTCATTTAAATGTTGGCCGCGGCTGCGTCTTAGGTGGTCCAATTTTGGGCAACTTTTTCGAGCATTTCGGCCGGAATAGCCCGAATTTCTTCGGAAATGTTGTCTTCCAAAGCTGGAATAGTTGCTGGCTTATTTCTGTAGACTTTAGACTTGACGTAGCCCCACAAAAAATAGTCTAAAGGCGTCAAATCGCATGATCTTGGTGGCCAACTTACCGGTCCATTTCTTGAGATGAATTGTTCTCCGAAGTTTTCCCTCAAAATGGCCATAGAATCGCGAGCTGTGTGGCATGTAGCGCCATCTTGTTGAAACCACATGTCAACCAAGTTCAGTTGTTCCATTTTTGGCAACAAAAAGTTTGTTAGCATCGAACGATAGCGATCGCCATTCACCGTAACGTTGCGTCCAACAGCATCTTTGAAAAAATACGGTCCAATGATTCCACCAGCGTACAAACCACACCAAACAGTGCATTTTTCGGGATGCATGGGCAGTTCTTGAACGGCTTCTGGTTGCTCTTCACTCCAAATGCGGCAATTTTGCTTATTTACGTAGCCATTCAACCAGAAATGAGCCTCATCGCTGAACAAAATTTGTCGATAAAACACATTTCTAACCGAACACTGATTTTGGTAATAAAATTCAATGATTTGCAAGCGTTGCTCGTTAGTAAGTCTATTCATGATGAAATGTCAAAGCATACTGAGCATCTTTCTCTTTGGCACCATGTCTGAAATCTCACGTGATCTGTCAAATACTAATGCATGGAAATCCTAACCTCAAAAAAATCACCCATTACATAGATGCTTATGTGCATTACATGAATGGCTCTCCGGCGAAGTGCACGTTGGCAATCATAACATAAGGAAATGTTCTTGTACATGATAATGGCGGTGAGAAATAAAAAGATTATTCCGTCGATGCACTATATAATGATACTTTATAATATTATTTCAAACCAAATCTAACATTTTAAGGGATTCGTGTGGAATTGAGGACCTAAGAAACGAAAACCTAAAACAGTATATGACTATACTTCATTTGTCAGCAAACGAACTAAATCATCTACAATCAAACAAAATACTTCGTATTTAGTTTCTTTTTTAGTAAAATGGGTTCATTGAAAAGTTGTAAAATTTTACATTAGCAATGATCCTTATGGTTCTTGATCTTATTTATTAACCACGACCGCCTTAACAGCAATGAATAAACGTTTATTTCTCGATAAAGAAAATAAGATAAGCAAATCAATCTGAATATACTGTTATATATACGGAAAATAAATTGCATTTTAATTTTAGGTAAATTGTGCCACTAGTTCTGATAACTAGTTCACATAATGTTTTTGCGGGAGATCTAAGTCCTGAAATAGAAACCGAAAGCTTTACTTAACTGGCCCATTACACGCTATTCTCAAAATATGAAATCAAATACGCCTTCGTATCGTTTGTGAAAAAAGGAATAGCGAAAATGCTCCTCCACCAATAGGAATGTCACCAATAGGTAATTTGGATAGATTTAAATACGATTGAAATTAGAAAAAACAAGTTACATACATATATTAAAAAACTAAAAGGAAACTTGTAACATATTTATTTACCTTGAGATTTTAGTCACCATTAACAAAACAGACCTGCCAACTCAGGGTAATTATCTATCCAATGTAAGAACCTGCTTAAATAATAAATAAGACATATTTTAATCCAGCAAGACGATATTTTTGTAACATATCATTCAGGACTTAGATCTCCCGCAAAAACATTATGTGAACTAGTTATCAGAACTAGTGGCACAATTTACTCAAAATTAAAATGCAATTTATTTTCCGTATATATAACAGTATATTCAGATTGATTTGCTTACCTTATTTTCTTTATCGAGAAATAAGCGTTTATTCATTGCTGTTAAGGCGGTCGTGGTTGATTAATAAGATCAATAGTAGGGATCATTGCTCATTTACAATTTTACAACTTTTCAATGAACCCATTTTACTAAAAAAGCAACTAAATACGAAGATGCATCAAAATTTCCTACATACATTTTCAGTTGTAGTTATAAATTTTTGTAGCAGATTTTTCCATTTCTTTTACTAATCTAGTATTTTGTTTGTAGATGATTTAGGTCGTTTGCTAACAAACACTCTTATTTATATTTATGAAATAAAGTCGTATACTGTTTTAGGTTTTCGTTTCTTAGGTCCTCAATTCCACACGAATCCCTTAACCCTTATGTCAACAGCAGAAAAATTATACGTACGTCAACAGCAGCATACCCGGGTATACACGTGATTTTTATATGGCAATATTTTGTTATTAAGTATGTTTTTGATTTTTTGTATGATTATTTAGAATAACCAATCACGTTTGAAAATACAGGGAAATATGAACTTATTTGGTCTGTTGTGCACCACAAAGTGCCTGGTACCTTACCCTCAACGCATTGAGATTTGGTCGATGTATACAAGAGCTTTCCATTTTGGAAACATTCAGATTAATAATTTCTGATGAAATGTGCAACATAATTATTCGGGAAATAAATGGAAAAGCGAACAAATTTTATGGACGTGAGGATGCACAAAGCCAAGAGAACAGTTTAAAATAATTCTTATGCATATTAGAGTCTTCTTTTGACAACGGAAACACACGCCAGCAACTTAAATAAACACAGCGGCAGCAATAACGGAAATATTTTTGATGCGAAACAACAAACAAAGTAGCAATTATACAGCAGGAGCCAACGTCACTATTGACGAACAATTGTATGCTTTCTGTAGTGGTAATGTTTTTAATAAATTCATACCATCAAAATCCGTGGTATGTGGCTTTTTCCGTCTTATCCGCTGAAGGGAAAAATCTACAAGGCAATAACAGCATCCGGCAAACAGGAAAGAAACGTAGGTGGAAAAGTGTTGGAGGACTTTTACGTCAACCTTTTCCAAGGAAGGGGACGAAAGTTTGTGTTCGACAACTTTTTACCAACTACAATTTGAACAGCAATTTATCGATGTTTGGTACTGTAGGCTTTTAGTTATTTAGTTAGTTATTAAGTTAGTCATCATTAAGTTATAAATTATATACATATTAGTTGTAAGTCTTATCATAAAATGTAATTACTATTTATTTTGCTAAGTGTAAACATAGATTAATTGTATTATTCATATATTATAATGAACAGGACAAGGATAAACATAGATCATAGAGATAAGTAAATGTATGTAAAAGAGACATAAATATTTAGAACATAAGAAAACATGTAAACCAGAAGGATTGAAATAAAGACAGTCGATAGAGAACCACAGATTACTAACCAGATTACCCACTTGTGACGTTTAAAAAAGTACATTATCATACGTACTAACAGCTTTCGATAGAGTGAATAAAAAAATAACCAATAATATTCATTGCAATGAGTTAACAGAAACAGCTATACATAGCCATTTCAAACATATGTTATCGATAAAGTAAACAAAAAAATTTTAATTGAACTGTAGCAAAAATTGTATTTTTGTAAAAAAAGTTAAAAGTATATAAATTTCCGTGAAGTAAAGAACTTAAAATTTATAAAAATATATTGCGGTGGTTCCAAAGTGCTATTAAAAGCTAAAAAAATACAACATGTGCATAAGGTTGTTACAAAAATTGGCAATCAAAATTTTGCTAGTGGTATTTGTTCAAGAAATCTCAATTCAACAGAATTCAAGAACAAATTGAACACAAATGCTGTTGGAAATGAAGAAGTCCTGGCTAAATTATTAGAGATCTTATGATAAACAACTTTAAATATGTATGGGACTTCGTAAGAATTGTGCAATATATGTAGATGCTTATATGCATTACATGAATGGTTGTCCGGCGAAGTGCACGTTAGCTTCATGTACAAAGCTGCAAAGAAATGTTTTTGAATATTATGGTGGAAACTTAATAGATAATATATACATGTATATATTTTACAAATATATAAATAAATATATTTATCTAGTGAATTTGGATGCATTCGTATCGATTTAACAATTGCTCGTTTCAGTTAATGGATTCGGTGGAAAGTTTTAATACATATATACGTGAGCCAAGCAATGATCCACATGCTTTTATCATTCATTGCTCTTATTAATCAGCCGCGATTGCCTTATGATATAAATGCGTATTTCTCGATAAAAATTAAGGTAAGCAAAACAATTTCAATACCCTCTGATATAAATACAACTTCTAATAAATTGCATTTTCATTGAAGGTAAATTGGGCACAAACAAGCTATGAAATGAAAACGATACGTTGTTTTGTGAAAAAGCCAGAAACGAAAACGAATTGCAAGCAATAAATGGCAAATGGATCGGTTGACGTTTCAATCGCTCCAATGGGTTGTCATGTTGCACCACTTGAAAATACTACGCCTATGAAGCCCAAGTTAAAATCTTAATCATAATTATTAAATATCTTCAAATAAAAAAAAACATTTTTACTTTATTTGAATTTAAATGTAAGAATTTGTTTTCGGTTTGAATATTTATTTATTAAAGTTTTTATTTTACGTTTTATATAAAGTCATTCTTATAGATACATAAATTTATATATTTTTGCCTAACTCAAAATATTTATAAGTTCTTTATACATACATATGTACCTACAAAGTATAGTATTAAATTGAAATCTTTGTTTTAATATTTTTCTTGTACTATTTTTTTTTATTGATTTGTTAAATTTTTTAATTAAATTTTTTTTTTTATTATTTTGTATTTATAAAATGCAGAGCTAAAGCCGATGTTGCTAAAGCTCTTTGTTTTTTATATTATCTTATAATTTTAACTGTAAGGTAGTTCGGTAATAAATAAATAAATAAATTTTTTGTTCTTATTTAAATAATTATTTTAATTAATTTAATTTCAAGTATCGTTAAAACATACAAACTAAATATAATATATTTAATGTTTTCATTATTTAGATTTAACTCTTAAATGCTCAGTTATTATACAAAATTTAAAAATAAAACTAACAATTGATTACATAATATTTTTATTTGAATAAAACAATATCAATGAGAGTATATACTCGTATATGTATAATTTGTAAAATTTTACAATGTGTTAAAGATGATTAAAAACAAATATATATTTTTTGTATTTAGTTTTGCTATTTGTAATTATTTGTTGTTTAACAAGTATTTCGAAACTGTGTAAGAAATAAAGGTTTTAAGTATAAAAACAAACAAACAATTGTATTTTAATTATCTAACAGAATAAAAAGTTTAAAGAATTTTTAACAAATTTTAAATGTAATATATAAGAGTTTGTGGTTGATATGGATACCTGCTGCTGCCGATTTACTTGTTTGTTCAGATATGATAGTATTCATTAAAACACATCATGTCATGTTAACACACAAGTTAATTTGAATTAAGACTGATAATGCACATTAACTCTGTCGTCTGTCTACGCTATTAGAAAACTGCAATTAGAAAAATAAAAGTTACATATAAATATTAAAAAATTTTAAATTAAACTTGTAATATATTTTTTTACCTTGAGCTTGTAGTCAGGATTAGTAAAAAAGGCCTGCCAACTCAGGGCAATTATTCTTCGTATGGTAAAAACCTGTTTGAATATTAAATAATATATATTATAATAAAATACAAGAATATTTTCTACCAGTTTTCAGTTAAAAATAACAAATTCAAGTGCTTGTGTTTAACGGTTCAAAAGATAGGGCCATATAGATCAAATTACACAATTTATGGGGACACCCTTTAATTTCTAAATTCAAATTGTATATTTGCTATAGTGGACTTTGCAATACAGGCTCCTTGTATTTTTCAGCTGTCTGTCTATAACAGTTCAAAAGTTTGGCCACATACATAGAATTACGTTAACTATTGGGACACATTTTTTTTCCAAATAAAAATTTTACACTTTTTGTTATAGCGGACTTTGCAATACAGGTTCTTTGTAAGTTTCAGCGGTCTGTGTACAACTGTTCAAAAGTATGGCCATATACATCAAATTAAATGAACTATTGGAGCACCCTTTAATTTAAAATTTTAAATGTTTATACATTTTATTATAACGGTCATAGTAATCGACATTCTGTTAAATTTTCAAGGTTTTGCCTATAACGGTTCAAAAGATAGGCTCAAATAGGTCAAATTACGTCACCTAATGGAGACACCCTTTAAATTTATTTTTTTATTAATTTCTGCTGTTGGGAGCTATAGCGACACGCAATTTTTTAAAATTTTAATTTGGTGCCGGTTCTTAATACACTTAAAAATTATGTATGTTGTATGGGGACACCCTTTAATTTTTATTATAATGAACTGTTTTTAAAATGGGACCAACCTGAAAGCATACATTTTCAAATAAAGAAAATCGGTTTAGAAATGGCTGAGTTCTGTGGTTACATACATTAAAAAGCAACATTCAGACGAATAGATAACCGCCTTCTTTTTTGAAGTCGGTTAAATATAACAACAAATAAAACCCTTAAATCGAACACCTACTCCGGCTTCGCTTACTAAAGTTTTAAGGCATAGCCAGCCTTCGGCCGGGCGCAAGTATTTTCTCCTCTATGGTATGACCAACACCGGCTTCGCTTACTAAAGGTTTTTTGCACAGCCGGCCTTGGGCCGGGCGTAAGGATTTTCTCCTCTATGGTATGACAAACACCGGCTTCGCTTACTAAAGGTTTTTTGCACAGCCGGCCTTCGGCCGGGCGCAAGTATTTTCTCTTCTATGGTATGACCATCACCGGCTTCGCTTACTAAAGATTTCCAGCATTGCCGGCCTTCGGCCGGACACAAGGATCTTCTCCTCTGTGGTATGACCAATACCGGCTTCGCTTACTAAAATTTTCCTACGTACTATGCATAAAATTTCATCAACAAATGTCACCGATTCTCAATGGGTTAAATTTTTTTTAAATTTTAGCACCACCTGATAGATATTTCCAAAAGCTTTATATTGATACCCATATTCACCCAATTTGTTCAAAAATGTAGTACACAATCACAATTTCATATGAAATGTTCAGAGGCATAATTTGCATATAAAATTTAACCATGTAAATTTAAAATTTAACCAAGTAAATACTTACTTCTTCGGATTTCTCGGAAACTGATGAAGTTTTTCCCCTTTTGGGCTGCCCATTATGCATCGGCGACTACTGAAATAGCAAAATAATTTAATTATAAACAAATTTATTTCAATAGAAAACCTTTGCTATAGGTACTTACTTCCTTCCTTTTATATATTTTTATTTGGCCGTCTGCGGATGGTTTTTCTTTATGTATTATTTTAGCCACAAATTATTTTAAAACATATTTTTTCAGAGAAATTAAAATTTTCCAGCAATTTCACAAATTATTTTGTAAACAATAAAATGTCAAATTGCAGCTATAACCAGAAAGAGATAGTAATATAAGAAAATCATTAACTCTTGCTATCCCTTTCCAACGAAAGCTGTGATTTGGCAACACTCAATTTTCGTGTCTTATCTGGTCTGATTTGTGTAGAGAACCATCAAAGACTAAAGATCAGAAGTGGTTGATTTCACGCTACAAAAAATAAAAGTTTTAATTTTTATATTTTCATATATACGGACACACATATACGTACATACATATATGTCGACCATCTACATTAAAAAAATATTGTTGAAAAATTTAAAAGCGTGGTGTCAAAAGAACGGGATAGAATCTTGTGGCACGAAAAACCTAATTGTAACTAGAATTCAAAATAACAAGGAAATTTTTGATAAATGCGTAGAGGAACTGTGTGTACCTGAAAAATTACAACAAAACACAGTGTCACAGAATATGTCCCAACAGAACAGCGAAGTTTTATGTGATGAAAAAATGAACAGCAACAACGATGATATAAGTACCTGCAGAGACGGCGCGGCTGGTGATGTTACAAAACAACAACAACAACAATGTAAAGAGGTTATACATAAAAATGAGGAAAACGGTAAAGAAGCTACAAACGAAATGTTACAACAACAACGTAAAGAAGACGGTAGAATCGACAACAAAGTAGAGCCAGACAAAGTTAAAAATGTAGAGGACACAGTGGATAAGCTAAATGAAAATAAAAATGTGGAGAATTCAGAGAATGCATCGAAAAATGTAACGGACAAACAACTTGAAGAAATAGAGACACTAACACGGCAAATAGAAGTTCTAAGGAAAAGAAAACAACTACTAGAACTTCAAAATGAATTGGCAAAGTGCAAATTAAAGGAAAACAAATGCACAAATAACAGGGTGGTGAATTGTGATGTGTCATTTGATACACTAAGGGAATTCCTGCCAGTATTTGACGGAGATAATAACTTTGAAATCTGGTTGTGTTTACTAGAAAATGTACGAAACAATTACGTAGTGGGTGATGACATGTTGCGTGCTTTGATATGTAACAAATTAAAAGGCAGGGCACAAGAATGGCTTTATACGAACCCAGTACATATGAGCGAAACATTAGATGAGTTTTTACAAGAAATGAAAAATATGTTTGGCATGAAGGAGTCAAAATTAAATGTTCGTTACAAGATGCAAAATCGTGTTTGGCAAAAAGGTGAACGTTTCGATACTTGTTATAATGAAAAACTGCTTTTAGCTAATAGCTTAAAAATCGACGAAGATGAATTCATTGAATATATAATCGAAGGCATCCCTGATGTCAATCTACGAAATACGACAAAACTACGTTGCTTTGCTACTAAAAGTGAAATCTTACAAGCTTTTCGAAATGTTGAGTTGATAACAAATATAACATTAAAACAATCAAATGTGCGTCCAAGTGCAACAAATAATTTGGCAGCTAAAACTGGTAAGGTGACAGAACAGCCACCGAAACGAGACATCAAATGTTACAACTGCAACAGCAAGGGACATATAGCAAACGATTGCCGTAAACCTAAACGCGAAGACGGTGCTTGTTTTGCGTGTGCTGGATTCGGACATCAAGCCAAGGATTGCGAGTTATATAGGAAAAATGAGAGGAAGAATGAGCAAAATGATTATGTAAGCTATTTAGATATTAGATTTTTAACAAATTGTAATAAAAATGTATCCATGTTTGTAGAATGTCTCATAGATTCTGACAGCCCTATCAGTTTTATAAGGCGGTCAAATGTTCCAACCGCTGTAGACATTTTTGAAAGCGAAAAGAAAACATACTTTGGTATAAATAAAAGTGAATTAAAAATTGATGGAATTATAGAATGTGTAGTTTTGTTTGCGAATAAAAATATTTTAACGAAATTAATGGTTGTTGATGATGAATCTATGGGATATCCTATTGTTTTAGGTAGAGATTTTTTACGGCAAAGTGGTACAAAACTTGTTGTGGATGATATGTGTATAGAAAGTATTGCTAATTTGACAAATGGGAAAAACTGTGTATGTTGTTCGAGAGTAGATGGCGCGTATGATGGGCCGGGTTTATCGCAGACGAGTAGGAAAATTGAAAGGGCACAACATACATTAATGAACATAGCGGGTACTGACAATATGGGCGGGAACGGAGACAGTGACAATTTTGAAGTTCAGATGTTACTAATTGAATGCGAAGAGGGAAAAGTAGAGTATAAAGTGGGGGAACAGCTGACATTTGGACAAAGGAAGTATTTTGCGAGATTATTTAAGGAATCGTATATAGATCCGGAACGACCGGATGAACCTTCGGTGAAATGTGAGATGCGGTTGATAATAGATGACCAGAGGGTATTTAATTATTTACCCAGGAGACTTTCATATTCAGAAAGGGAGAGGTTACAGATAATATTGGATGAGTACTTGGCAAAGGGTTTTATACGTCCAAGTGAGTCTGAATATGCCTCACCTATAGTGTTGGTAAAGAAGAAAACGGGTGAGCTAAGGATGTGTGTTGACTTTAGGCAACTTAATAAGGTCACGACAAAGACGAAGTTTCCGATTCCTTTGATAGATGATTTGTTGGACAAGTTAGTTAACAAGAGTATATTTTTGAAAATGGATCTGAGAAACGGTTATTATCATGTTTATATGCACGAGGAATCGGTAAAATATACGTCATTTACAACACCGTTAGGTCAATTTGAGTTTCTTAGGATGCCCTTTGGACTGACCAATGCACCGTTTACGTTTCAGCGGTTTATAAATAGGATATTTAATGATATGATACAGGACGGAAGGATGGTTATTTATCTTGATGATATAATGGTGGCGACGCAGGATGTACAGGAACACTTGGAGATACTAAAGGAAGTTTTTAGAAGGTTAGTGGATAATAAGTTGGAGCTGAGGTTGGACAAGTGCAGTTTTTTCCAGACCGAAGTCAAATATTTAGGGTATAGGATATCGAAGGAGGGCATTAGAGCGGACAATGATGGGATTAGAGCGATTTTAGATTTTCCAATACCGAAAAAGGTGCAAGAAGTGCAGAGTTTCTTAGGGATGTGTTCGTACTTCCGTAGGTTTATCAAGAATTTTGCGGTTATAGCAAAGCCACTTCACGACTTGACAAAAAAGGAAAAAACGTTTAGCATGGAGTCGTCAGCACTGGAGGCTTTTGACACATTAAAAAGGAAAATGATAGTAGCGCCTATATTAGCGCTATATGATCCAAAAGATGAGACGGAATTACATTGTGACGCAAGTTCGATAGGTTTTGGTGCGATATTACTACAGAGGACGAGCGATGGCAAATTCCACCCTATATTCTACTTTTCGAAGAGGACTACGGACACAGAATCGCGATACCACAGTTTTGAACTGGCGACCCCGGCAATCGTGTATGCTTTGAAGAGATTTAGAGTGTACTTACAAGGAATGAATTTTAAAATAGTTACGGACTGTAATTCTTTGACGTTGACACTGAACCGAAAGGAACTGAACCCGAGAATAGCTAGATGGGCTTTAGAATTGCAGAACTACGAATACAAGTTAGAGCACAGGTCAGGTAAGAGAATGCAACACGTAGATGCTCTAAGTAGGTGTAATACAATTCTTGCAATAGAGGAAAATACATTTGAGGATAATTTAGTGATTTGCCAAACTAAGGACGAGAAGCTTAACAAAATACGGGAACTCTTAGGTAAGGGGGAGCATGAACTTTATGAGATGAGGAACGGTGTGATTTATAAGAAGGTGAAGGGAAATTTATTGTTTTGCATTCCGGAGGCAATGGAGAATCACGTTCTTTTCAAATATCATAATGAAATGGGCCACGTGGGAGTGGATAAAGTTATGGAGGTAATCGGAAGGAGTTATTGATTCCCTAATGTTAGGAGGAAAGTTCAGGAGCATATAGCGAATTGTCTGAAGTGCATAGCATTTGCAACTAAGTCCGGGAAGCGAGAGGGATTTCTGAACATTGTACCAAAGGGGAATATTCCTTTTCAGGTAGTACACGTGGACCATTATGGGCCGATTGTATGTAAGGATTCTATGAAGAGGCATATTCTAGTGATAGTAGATACATGTACGAAATTCGTAAGACTATATCCGACTAAGACAACTAAGTCTAGGGAGGCAATAGACGCACTGGATGATTATTTTAGAGCATATAGTAGGCCGAGTCACATAGTTTCGGACAGGGGATCTTGTTTTACATCAGGGGAATTTGAGGAGTTTTTACGGGACAATAATATTATTCACGTTAAAATTGCGACAGGATCTCCACAGGCAAATGGACAGGTGGAGAGGATTAACAGGGATTTGGGACCGATGATTAGTAAGTTAATGAATCAAGGGGAAGGTAAACCATGGTATAGGGTGTTACCGGACGTAGAGCATGCGATGAATAATACTGTGCACAGGAGTATCAACCAATGCCCTAGCGTGATGTTGTTTGGAGTAGGTCAGAAAGGGAGGATAGTGGATGGTCTAAAGGAGAATACGGTGGATGGCCAGCTGAGTTGTAATGACAGAAAATTAGATGAAATAAGGAGAGAGGCAGAGCAAGTACAGAAAAGGGTTCAAGATTATAACAAATCTTATGTAGACGGGAAACGACAAAGTGCAAGACTGTATAGGGAAGGGGATTATGTCATGATAAGAAATTTTGACTCTACAGTGGGTGTGTCGAGTAAATTATTACCAAAATTTAAGGGTCCTTTTAGGATATCTAAGGTGCTGGGGAAGGACAGATATTGTGTTAAGGATATTGAAGGATTCCAGCGGACATAGAGACCGTATGAAGGAATTTGGGCAGTTCAGAATTTGAGGCCCTGGCTTAAAGAGACAAACGGGCGGACCCTTAGTGTTGATGATTTGGATGAGCAGGGCTCGGACAGTGACGAATATAATGATCATTTGGGAACGAATGAAGATTAGGGACAAATGACAAGGGTGACGACTAGAAGTATGCTAACTCGAAAGGGAAGTCATGGCAACAATAATGAAAGGTCGGGTTAGATAAATCGCCTAGTATCAGGTGATCCTAGAGATCAGGACGGCCGAGTTGTAGGCTTTTAGTTATTTAGTTAGTTATTAAGTTAGTCATCATTAAGTTATAAATTATATACATATTAGTTGTAAGTCTTATCATAAAATGTAATTACTATTTATTTTGCTAAGTGTAAACATAGATTAATTGTATTATTCATATATTATAATGAACAGGACAAGCATAAACATAGATCATAGAGATAAGTAAATGTATGTAAAAGAGATATAAGAGACATAAGAAAACATGTAAACCAGAAGGATTGAAATAAAGACAGTCGATAGAGAACCATCAAAGACTAAAGTACATAATATAAAGGAAGAACATTTATATCCGCAAAATTTGCTATTACAAAAGGACATTTAGTGGAATGCACCATATTCGATTTTAGCAAAAAAATTACAATGTATTCTATTTGACCAAGAAAAAAAATCAGTTGTAGCCCTTTCACCGTAATAAAAGCGAAGTAGAAGGTCTAAAGAAGAACATAGTAATGATATTAGACTAGAACGGCGTGGATAACATGGACAAATGTCTTGCGGGATATTTAACGAAAGGGCAAACAAATATTTGCTTTGCTGTGTACATAATTTACGTGGCGAATCATCCGGTTTCTACAACTAGTCGTAGGGTGTTCCTTTGCGAACAACTAACGCAACCTGAGCCAAACCTAACGGCATAACTAGAATATTTTTTACACGAAGTGCCATTGGAGGTATAAACAGTATACCTTTCAGGGTAATAGATGTTGCGCTACATTGCAATAGATGCCACAAAAAATTTTTGAATTCTTTTAATTTTTCAATGTTGTAAATACGCTTGTATGTACATATGTTTATAACCATATGTATAAATGTTCTAATTTTTAAATATACTTTTATTTTTATACTATTTTTAAAACTTGTACTACGAAATAAAGATTGCTTTTCAATTTTATGCAATTAATATGTATGAAAATGAATACATTTGCATGTGTTTTCCTAAACATTCCCGGGTATGCAGCTGTTGACGTAAGGGGTAGGATTCGAAAAGTGCACATACCTGAGTTATCCAATTCCACTCAATCATGAGAATATGATATTAAACACTTTTGTTAAGGATATCATGAAATTTCAGATCAATCTGATTGCTACTTTTTGAGATATAGTGGATTTAAAACGCAAAACATACCCAGGTATGTTGCTGTTGACATAAGGGTTAAAACGTTAGATTTGGTTTGAAATAATATTATAAAGTATCATATCATAGGGCATCGACGGAATAATCTTTTTTTCTCACCGCCATTATCATGTACAAGAACATTTCCTTATGTTATGATTGCCAACGTGCACTTCGCCGGAGAACCATTCATGTAATGCACATAAGCATCTATGTATATTTCTCAACCCTTATGAAAGCACATACATGTATAGAATTGTTTACCATAAGGAATCAAATAATTTAGACGGGACTCCTCCGCTTCCAACTGCATTTGTGTCCAAATTTGCCTTGAATTCTCTTTAACATTTAGACTTTTTAAATAAATGCCACTTAAAAAACTTCTATTGCCAATTTTTTCAACTTTATGATCATGTCGTATTTTTGTTACTTTTAACTGCGCTTTGCAACAACCGTAATATATCTTAGTAACTTGTAACGAAATTATTGTACCAGTTTATTTTTAATATTATAAAGAAAATAAAATTTTTGTTAAAATTTTGTTTCCATTTTTTGTTTACTTAATTGAAAATATATGTTAGTAATGGCAACATATATCTGGTACTTCTTACTCATTGCTTTAAACATTTTTTGTTATATTTTTATTCGCTAATCGAAAGCTGCAATTACAAATGATAATGTACTTTTTTAAACGTCACAAGTGGGTAATCTGGTTAGTTATCTGTGCTTATGTTTGTAATATGACTTGTCACTTTTCCATGTGTAAATTCTAAACACGTTGTGTGAACCCTTTCAAACATAACATGTGTATTTTCCATGTGTACAATACATATGACATTTTTCATTTAGAACGTGTTCTATTTTGATGTGACAAAGCATCTGACAACCTGTAATGCCAACTTGATATTTTGCTATTTTAGGTTTTTCGTGGTACCAAAAGCACTAAAGCGTGCCAAAAGCACTATATTTGCATCTTTGCTTAGCTGTGGTTGGAAATACAAAACTGTGTGGCCGAAAAATTAAATATTAGAGGCATTGCTACCAGGTTTGACGATTTATCGTTATTTTGACGATTTTGGAACCTAAAAATGACATGATAACGATGGGACGATGTATACCCTAATTTTGACGATTTCAAATCATTCAAGTTGGCGTCATTTATTTGTACTGTTATTAACAATAACTTGTTAATAATTCTTTGGCGTTGTCTTGTTACGCTTGTCTATGACGATAATCGATAGAAACTTTGACACAATTATTTGTTAAATAGTACGAAGAGGCGCAACCAATAGCCATTAGGTCTATTAGAAAAAAATTCGTTGGTTATCCCTAGAAGTTGTTGTTATTAGAATTTAAGAGTTGTAGGAACTATTAAAGATATTTTTTCATATCCTGCAAACAGTCATAAAATTTACACCGATAAGTTGATTTCAAGTAATTTAAATTCAATAAATAAAATGTATTTAAGTTTTCTAAAATATATTCTATCAGATATTATCAAAATTTAATTAAAAAAAAAAATTATAGTTCTAGGCCAAATAAATTCATATAATATTTTTAATGATAAAAAAGTGGGTTTTCTGAAGTTACAAAAGTTCTTTTCTATTTTGTTGAAGAAAGTGAAAGATAAGAGCTAGGAACTGAGTTCAGGCGGATAATATTATTATACCTAAAAGATACTTATGCTTCTAAAAACATATACGTATTGGCTTTGAGATGCAAACGATGGATTCTAGTCTTTTGTTTCCCGATTTGACTTAATTTATTACAAAAATCCTTGTTTTACGACATTCTTCACCAAATTAGGAAATTCATTAAATAAGTTGTCTTTGGAAACAATATTATATACACAAGATTATATAACGTAAAACAAACTAAAGTAGAGGATTTTATTTTTTTTGTTAAGTATTAAAAAAGGTGCATACTATTTACATGTTTGGATAATTTAAGTTAGTCAGGCCTAACATAGTTAATGTCAATAAAAAGCTAATTTATTGCATTTTTACCCAACGTTTCGTCAATATTTGTTGACTTTTTCAAGGGTTCGTCTATTAAAAATTAAAATCTTTATTATTAAAAATTATACACTAAAATAATTTACTTACAATATAACATAGATCACATTACGAGTAAATGTTATTAACAATTACAAAACAAATTTTTTTTTTTTAATTCATATTTATTTATTGTATCTTCAATATGTTTAAACTAACAATAATTACTCATATCTTAAGACTAAAATAAAATATACTTTTTGAGTCCAGCCAGTGCAAGACAAAAAAAAAAAATGTATGTTCCAGTATTGTTGAAATTATTTACGGGTCATCCCTCTATTGTACGGCCAAGAAAAGCAGTATCTCTTCTTTTTAGTCTAATGTAACCAGGAGCATTAAGAATGTTACGCGCCAGTGGATTTGGATGAGTTTCAAGCTTTTTCAAATACGTTACCCCATGTTTCGCTATTTCTGATTTAACTGTTGGCACGTTTAGATCTTTGTGAATATTAGGGTTCTTGATATACCAGGGGGCAACTGGTCATTTGGTCGATATTGTTTTTGCTTAGGGGGAGTATTTGGTTTTTGAGACGTCTTCCTTACAATAGAATAAACAGGACATCCTCTGTAGTTGGCAGTGTGGTTTCCACCGCAATTGCTACATTTTTTAACCTTCGTTTCATCCCTTGACTTATCGCATTGTGTGTGCAGCTCACACACAACGCAAACAGAAGGCAGCTTACAGTAAGCCCTAGTATGACCATATTCTTGACAGTTTAGGCACTGGACGGGTCCTGATCGTTTATGTGATTCCTCTACTGTGATTTTGCGGTGCAACAGATACCTCAGATTGTATATAGGGTGCGTTTCGTTTATTTTTAATCTTAAATCGCCAGGTTCCAGTTCAACTCGAAATAGCGGTTGGGGAACACGTTCTCGATTTCGGAGATTATCTACACTTTTTATTTTAAAACCCGCTTTTTGAAGTCCAGCTCTTATTTTAGCTGGATCAACGTATGCATCTACACCTTTAATGACGACCTGTAGACCTTTGCTACTCTTCAGCTGATAGGTATAAAATTTTTTTTTGCAGCTTTCAAACTTGTTTACAGTTTTACGGTAACTGCTTTCATCAATGAATTGTATTTTGTCTCATCAATGTTACCACGCTTAATGGGAATTACATAAAAAGAATTCTCTCCAATCAGTGAAATCAGTTTATTTATTAACTCATTTGAATTTTTCTCCCTTAAATATATTAGAGGTGGTTTGAACAAGTTGGATGCCGTTCACTTGATTCACTATCTAAGATAGGAAAACGATTTAGGGAACTTATTCCGTCCTTTTCTTTATGTACTTTATGTACAAAACAAATAAACATTAAACATAAAAATCAAACACAACTTAAATTTAATATCACTGTTTTAAATTTTTCGTATTGCAACACTATAGTTTGCGTTTATGTTGTCTGTGTCTTCTTTTAAGTTCATGGTTTTGTTGATGTTTTGCTGAATGCGTAGGCTTTCTATTGTGTAGCTTTTCTTTTCCTTTCTATCTACATCTAAAATCTTGACCTTTTGAAAAACCTGACAGCTATGATTATAGGTTATGTCAGATGTAATTACACATGTACGTTTGAAAGCAAAAATTATAAGCCGTATGTAAAATGCCTATTTTTACAAACACATGAAAGTACATATGGGTTATCAAACTGACAAGTCATATGACAAACACACGTCGTGTAATACCAATTTAAGCAATGGTCACGAGTTCAATGCTCAGCCATGGCAACATCAAATTTTCTGATATGTATTTCTCTTTATTTATTCTCTTTTTCTTTATTTATTGTCTTTCTCTCACAGCGCCCTCCTTCGCCGGTATTACCACATAGCACTAAATCGCCGGCTAAGTAAAATAATTATAAATTAGCTATGCTAGCTTCAAACTAATTCGCCTTAATAATTCCAGAGGTGCTTGCAACATTGTTCTAAAAATAATCAGAATAACCATAAGCGAAGCTTTACTATCACACTAACCATCTGTCTTATCTACTACTATCCCTTTCCAAAGAAAGTAACACAGTTAGTATAGGCATTAATTGCCTGAGTGTTACATTTCTTTATAACAAAAAAAAAATATAATCATTATTACTCCGACATGATGTTTTCCTTAGTTAAATCTCTTTTAATTGTTATTAATCCTTCTATAATAATTTATGAGGTAACTTAACGATAACCTATTGCATAATCCATGAATTCTCCCTTAACAAAATGTTAAAAGGAATTGCCTTGAATTATGTAAAACAATAGTTTTTGTCTCCTTTGTTATACCCTTCACCACAGGTGGAAAGGGTATATATAAGTTTGTCATTCCGTGTGTAATTTCTACAATATTCATTTCCGACCCCATAAAGTATATATATTCTGGATCCTTATACATAGAGAAGTTGATTAAGCGATGTCCGTCTGTCCATCTGTCCGTCTATCCGTCTGTCCGTCTGTCCGTGTTAGTGTGGTAATGTCATTTGCCAAGGCACCAGAAGAGATACAAAAAATTAAAGCACACCAATCTGTCAGGCATAGTTTCGAAAATTTTGGTATTGCAATTCAGCTACATCGGATCATTTTGGCTACGGGCCAAAAACCACGCCCACCTATATTTTTTTTAGGTTTTTTTTTAATTTTTTTCGGTTTTAATGATTCTGTTTTGCCTTTCTTTGTCAAATAAATATTAGACTGCGACAGGTAGATCGCAAGGAGTGCATACAGATCTCGGAGATCAATAACCCCCTGCGAGTGGCGATTTTTTTTGTTTTTAGATTGGTAGGGTTTTTCTGCTTTGATTTGTATTAAAGACCTTAATAGAAAGTAATACGGATAGAGGTATCCAATGGACCCACAGGGTACCCACTGACAATATGATGAATTTTTTTTTTGTATGGATTTCTTTTTGCTTTAGTCTGACCATTCTAACTCAATATAGATTGGAGAAAGGTCCAAAATTTGACAAAAAAATTTCAATCAAATTTTTAAAAAAAAAATTTATAAAAAAATTTTAAAATTTTTTTTCAAAAATATTTACAAAAAAATTTACAAAGCATTTTCAAAAAGATATTTTACAGAAAAATATTCGAAAAAAAATTTTTTTAAAAAATTTTTCAAAAAATTTTCGAATAAAATTTTACAAAAAATTTTTAAAAAAATATTTTTAAAAAAAATTTTTACACACAATTTTCGAAAAATTAAAACAAAAATTTCAGTATTTCTTTGAAAATGAAAATCATGACTGTAACACAACATATATTTAATATTAAAAATATACATATGTATGTATGTATGTGTGTATATAGAGTAACTTAATTTTTTCAATGCGTTTGATTTTTAAATAGATTATATCTCTGTTTTAAAACCTAGGTGCATTAAACACATAGACATCATCAGAATACCGACTACAAACTGTCAAAAATAAAACGTTGTGGCTGTCGTCAACTTAGGCTAATTTCTATTTTATTCAACAAAAGAAAATGTCACAAAATTGCAAATTAAAAATTCATATGCAAAAAAAAAAGTTTTGGAGGAAATATTTATAATTTTTTGAAAAAGTTTTTTAATTTTATAAAAGCAAAATAAGTATTTCTACAACAATGTCAGAGTTTACGATGTGGCTGTCGGCTTCAATATCATTAAGTAGCTGACAACACGGCGACAATTGTAGCAAACGGAATTTGTTTTCATTTGTCTTCTATTTTTTTAACTCATGAATAATGATTTTTTCTCATACGAATTTATTTAAGTAAAGAGTCAACAATATGGATAATGCTATACATGTCTGTATAAATCAGATCACCGTGGTGAAGGGTATAGAAGATTCGACACGGCCGAATATAGCACTTTTACTTGTTGTGTTTTCAAGATGGATTATAAGTATTTAATGCTTTAGAAAATCTTGGATGCAAAGGCATACAAGAAAACTTTTTTAGTTTTTAAATATATTTAAAACAAACTCTTACTAGTTGTTACTCCATAAACATATTATGTGTAGAAGCCTAGTGTACGCACACAATTTTGATTTTTTATTGATCATCGGAAAATGCGCACTGTTCCAATCCATTCTGATTTTTTGCTACACTATGCATATTAATATTTGGGTTACTTGTGCGAAATTTCAATATTACAATCTAGTCAGTTTTTTCTACACTATGCACATTGATGAGAGTTAGTTAGTATTTAACACACCGCATATTTGGTAACAAAGTGAGAAGAAAGATCGGTCCACTAGTGTATGCTGCAGTTGCTTTCCGACAAAACAAAAATTATTTTTAATTACTAAAAATTATGCTTATATCCCATAATATTTTATAATATAATTCTTGCAAAAAAAAAAAAACGATTTCCAAACAGATATATGGGCATCAATTCTGAACTAAAAATTTAAAAGGAAGTAATCTGTAAGAACTAGTATCCAAACCAAATAAAAGATAAACAAAATGCACCAAAATAAGAGGAACACAATACTATGTTTTGTGTTCCTCTTATTGTAGCGGGCATATAACTAAAGACTATGAGAATCTGCCTAAATTAAAAGATAATCTCTTTGCACCAAAAAACTTGCTGTCTATAATGATTTATACTCCTTTATTTTTTCATAGTTTTTATTGTGGACATAACTTTGCTTAAATTTCATGTGTCCATCTATAATGATTTAAAATAACGTTATAGCATATATTTGTCTCAAATAATATCACCTATGATGACGCCCTTTAATTTCTTATTTTATATTTGTTATTGCGGTTAAAGCAGTATACATACTGTGTGGATTTCAGGTGTCTATAAAATAGCTTATAATATAAGACAATATAAAAGCGGACACTCTTTAACATTTATTTTTATACTTCTCTTTATTGCGGACTTATCAATAAATACTTTGTGTACATTCTAAGTGTCAGTATTCGACAGTTCAAACGTTTAAGTACGTTTAGTATCAAATATACATCACCTAGGGCGGAAACCTTTAAATCTTTTCACTAGTTACTATGGACATCAAATTGGATCAGCTAGAGGGACACTCTGTCATTTCTAATTTTATATTTATTATAGCGGATACATGTTCTATCTGGAACGGTTTATATTAGACAAATTACATCACCTATGAGGACATCCTCTCAGTTTTTGCAATTGTGATCAAAGCGAATACTTTGTTGAAATTTCAAATGTTTATCTATAAGGGTTCTAAAGATAAGGTCATATAGAAAAAATATCATTAACAGTGTCACCCATTAATTTCCAATTTTATACAATGTTGATATAGCGGACATAGTAATATATGTACGTTCTGTATATTCAAATATATATCCATAACGTTTCAAGAGATTGAGCTATATACGAACAATTACGTCAGATATGAGGACACCGTTTATTTTTTTAAACTTGTTATTACTGACACAGTAAAATTAAAAACACAATAAAAAGGGACATATAGGTAAAATTACATCAGTTATGGGGATACCCTTTAGTTTCCAAATTTAAATTTTATACTTGTTATTATACCGGACTTATAAATACAGGCCCTTTGTAAATTTCAACCGTCTCTCTGTTACGGTTCAAAAGTTTTGACATATACATCAAATTACATCAACTATTGGCACACGCTTTAATTTGGAAATTCTGTCCAATTTATACTTAGAACATTCAGACGAATTAATAACCTCTTCTGTTTTTGAAGTCGATTAAAATACAACATTTTCTTTTTTTAATGTTACTTATTGTACTTGCTTGAGTTCGACTTCTATTGAATTATTTATTTTTGGTATTTTTTAAGTATTAATAAGAAATAATGAGAAATAAAATGTTTTTTGCCATATATTGAAAATTGTAATAAATATTCTACATCAAAATATTCTAATTCGAAATCAGAATTTAAAAAAATAAAAACTAACTATTCTGAGAAGAGTTTTTATTTGACTTTTGCAAATTTGCTATTCGAATGGTAGCTATGATTCCTTTTTAAATAATTTAAATAATTCCTTTTTAAATAAATAACATTTAATGCGGGTTTCAACCCACTTCCGCGATCCCGCATAAGTTAAACAAATTTATTTTCCATTAGTTCCAAATCTAAATATGTATGTAAACTTCGTGCAAAGTTTATAAGATTTAAAAGGAGTTTCATATGTTTGTCTTTTATTGGTTCAGGTTCAGGTTCAGTTCAGAATTTTAATGTCTTTCATATTGTATCATCCCAACCAACAAAATTGTCCGACATCCATAACATTTCTGAAAGAAACCTCTATAAAAAACTCAGAATCGTATAAATATATGAAGCGGTTGACACTAAATCTGACAGACATGCCGTGACAAATTTTTGATTATCTCTAATAAGAATCCAAAAAAAAAGTTATTAAATATCTAATATAATAAATCCATAGAAGTTGTTTAAATAAAAATGAAGCAAATTAATGTTTTCTGTTGAAACAAAATTTGTACTTTTCTTTAGTTCCATTAAAGTTTGTTCTTTTATTTATTTTAATTATGTAATTTGTTTTATTTTCATTTTTTACTGTTATTGCAAGAATAACTATTTTTCCTTGCCAACTTTTTAATGCTTTTATTTTAATTGTACAGTTTTATTTTTTCGAATTCGCTTTTGTTGGTTGTTAGTTTGTAATATTTTCTACTGTTGTTATTCTTTTTCTCATTCCGCAATTATTTTTTTTTTCTTCGGAAATATTGTTTTTAAAATTGTTGTTCTTACAATTTCTTGACTTTTCTTTTCGTTTAAATTTTTCATTTCATCTGAAAGTTTGTATTTAAAATCGTCATCAACATCATGGTCACGCAATATCGGTGTCACAGTTTGCTTTCTTGTAAACTTATTGTTCACGCGATTACTATCTTATTGCAATTTCTTCTGGCGAGCTAAATCGTCATGAAGCGCTTTTATATAAAGGTTTTTCCAAAAGGTAAAGGTAACTGTTAGGAATATTTAACGTAGTATCACTTAGATGGGATGCTATGTGTTTCACATAATCCATTTTTAATTTCTGAAAAACGATAAGGATAGGAGGTGTAAACTAGTTGTTTTCTTAACAATTCGATTTAAAGTTATCCAACAAATATTGCATAGATATTTTGAAATAAAGATTATGCAAATATGGAGAATTTTTGCCGCAGAAAACATAAATTTTAGTGAAAGATTCATTTTTTTTTTGACGAATCCACTGAGGTCAAAATGTGCCTTATCACTGAAGATGATTTTCTTCGAAAATTCATCATCCACTATTGCGATTTCTTAAATAACTTTAACACGTTGCTCGATTGTGTATCTTTCCAAGGTTCAAATTGAGTTAGTCTAAAATTGAGAAATGTCAAATTAAATGCAGAAAAAAACTTGACATTTAAGATTTGGTTCACATTCAACATCGGGCCTTAAAATTTAACCACCCGATATATACATACATATGTTGGAATAATATTATCTGCACAATCAGCGGCAGGCATAATGAAAATATTATTTATATCTATTTACAATCCACATCTTATAAATATTTTTCAATATTATAATTTTTACAAAATAAAACCAAAATCGATTTTAATCGATTTTAAGAAATACAAATATTTGAACGGAGGTAATTGACCTCTGAGTTTTGGGGAGTTATGGTCTGGTTATTGATTTGTATAGGAGTAAATGAGTCTCTACGCAGTGTGCAAGTTATGTGAGTGCATTTTTGTTCGTAAATTTTTATTCTCCATTTTTTTTTAACCAAAATTCCAAATAAGAAATGTGATTTTGTTAGTATTTCGATGCTACTTGGAGGCTTTCATGAATGCTTAGAAAAGCTGTGTCGTCAGCAAGTGTTGATGTGTGGACTCTGCTGCTAGTTGGCATATCGGATGTATACAGCAAACATAAAACGGGTCCTAAAATACTTCCTAGGGGAACTTCAGCTTTAATTGGTTGATGCTAACTTAAAAAATCACCTTCTTTAAGTATGAACTTACGATCAGTGAAGTAAGTTTTTAACAATTTATAAAAATATGTTATCATGAATATGAATAATCCGATTATGGTTTAGAGTCAAGGCCTTCCAAATATTTTTGTAGTGAAGAAATCCTGCGGGATTCTAGTAGCTCTCATAACCGTGATTTCTTTTAGTCTGTTTTTGAGTTGAGGAGATCTGTGATATTGCCTCTCCCTTCGAATTCCCGTTACTGACTCTCAGATATCGAAAATCTATGGGGAGAATAAATTGAAGAAATAACTATGTTCCCATCAAAGTCTTCGAAGCAGATGTTGTTTGCTTGCATATAATCTGCACAAAAATCACACAGTAGATGTGATTTCGGCAATATTAATAAATGCCCTCCTAAAGCCTTTATTAATGTTGCCGAACCTCCGCATGATCTTGTTTGTGTCGTAAAAGATGTCGCCATTTATTTAAAAAAACTATATGTTTTTAAATGGGCCTCCGAAAACGCATGATATCAATTTGTTGAATCTGTTTCATTATTTTACACAAATTGTGTTTAATTGTTTCCCTTTGTTTAATATTCAAAAGTTTTTCGCAAATAATAATGTATACACACAAAAAAAAAATAAATTTTGCAGATTCAAGCAATTAATTTGCATAATTAGACAATTTTTTGTTTGAACATGGTCCTATAAACAGATTTGTAAATTCAAACAATTAAATTTAAAATTATTTTGTTGAAAAATTCCAGGATTTTTTCAAACAATTAATTATGATATTTGGTAAAAAAATTTATTAACTTTAAAAAAATTTTCAAACAAAAAATTTGTCTGAATCAGACAAAATAGTTAACTGAAAATTATAAAAAAATTAAAAAAAAATTTACTGAAATAGACAAAAAAGTTTACGGAAATTTAAAAAAAAATCAAACAAATAATTTATCTGAAACTAATGAAACAACTTTTCTGAAACACAAATCAATTTTCAAACAAATAATTTAGCTAAATCAAAAACAATTTTAGCTAATTGTGTTTAATAGTAACAGTTTGTTACTAATTTAAATAACTACTGGGTAAAATTTGACCATATTAAAAACAAGGCCAAGAAGAATCACTTTACAGGATGGCACTGGCAAATTCATTAAATTTCGCTGTTTCTTAAAATATCAAATTCTATATATTAAAAAATGTTATCTATATATGGAATTTGACATCTTGAGCAACAGTGAAAATAATGTATCTCCCTTTTTCTTTTTACTTTGGTCAAATTTGAAAATGACAGCTGTCAAAAATTCGTTTATTTTTTTTTTTAATTTAAAAAATTTGAGAAATAAAATTGTAATTATTTTAAAAAAATGTTTCAATATTAAAAAAATACAAAATACTACCAGAAAAGGTAAGGAAGAAGTATTTTTAGTTGTTGCATGTGATATTTTAATTAGTGCTTTTGACGTTTGTCGTACATGTAACCAACAACAAAATGCATGTGGGTGTTTTTTGGTGTTCTATTTGTTGTCGCGGCGATGCCGCCTTATATGTATAAATTCGTGTCTAGCAATATCTTCAATAAAAAATTTGTACATTTTTACATTTCCTCTGCAGCTAATGGCTTTTGAAGGTTTCAATATTTGGGCTTTAAATATTTTTTTATTAAAATAAATTTCCTTTTTGAAGTCTTGAAAAAATCAATATAAAATTTTTTGTTATTTTTTCAATGCATGACATTGCCGTTTTTTTGCGAATGAGTAATTATTAATAAATGGGCCAAAATAAAATTTCTTGGAAAATATCTGCAAAATTATCGTGTAATTAACCGCCTTTATATAAGGTGAAGGTTATCAAATCGTCTGAGTTAAGTCCTAGAAATCATTTAATTCTGAACAGATTTATATTTATTTTTATTTGAAAGGTAATGCTTATAGCAAGGCAAATTGAATACTAGGTAAAAGTGATAGCCCAGGTGAACATCTTCTTCTATATGTGTTTTATACCCGGTTTTGTCAAAATTTGTGTTCATTTTCTTTGCGACGCATTTTAATAAATAAAATTTTAAAATTAAAATTTATTTCACTCTAAGATTACGTTCTTTTATTTTTATTTTTCACGTTTTTTCACTTTAAATATTATAGTATATTTTGCAAAACTTAACAAAACTTTTGTGTTTTGTCTAACAAATTTTCTTCTTTTTAGGGTTCCGTACCCAAAGGATAAAACGTAACCCTATTGTTTTCGCTACAATGTCTGTCCGTCTGTCAGCGCCTTTTATCTCTGGAGCCCTAATAGGCAGACTCTTGAACTTTTCACAGATGATGTATAGCTGTTGCCTCTATAGCAACAAATACTAAAACTTATAGGGTGTTCCGATAGAGAGGTGTTACGAATATATGTTTATTTCTTGAACTGTGCGAGGGATATACTTGAAATTTACAAACAGTAATTAAAACATAGTTCGCTTTATAATCAAGTCTAAAAAAATTAATCCAAAAATTAAAGGGTGTTCCGATAGTGGTGTGATTTGCCTGTATAAGGCCTAAGTTTTGAACCATAATAGGTAGGCTCCTAAAATTTTCACAGAAGGTGCATAGTATGGCCGCTATAGCAAGAAATATTAAAACTTATAGGGTGTTGTGATAGAGAGGTGTTATTTACGAATATTTGTTTATTTATTGAACTGTATACTTCATACATTAAAAATGCACAAAAAGTTATTAAAACTTATTTCGTTTTATAAACAAGTCTAAAAAAAACCTAAAAATTAAAGGGTGTTCCGATAATGGTGTGATTTGCATGTATAAGGCTAAGTTTTGTACCATATTAGGTAGACTCTTGAAATTTTCACAAAATGTGTATAACTGTGGCCAGCATAGTAACAAACTTATAGGGTGTTCCGCAAGTGACGTGTTATTTGCCTTTATCTCTTTATTTCTTAAGCTATAGGAGACAACCACTTAAAATTTGCAGGCAGTAATTTAAGCTATGTTCGCGTTATGAGCAAGTATACAATATTAAACCTAAAAATTAAAGGGTGTTCCGCGACGTTTGCATGTATATGGCATAAGCTTTGAACGATAATAGGTAGACACTTGAAATGTTTACAGTAGATGTTGTACTTCGGCCGCTGTAGCAATTACAAATATCTAAAGGGTGTTCCATCAGTGACATGTTTTTCACGTATATTACCTTATTTGTTTAATATAGGTAGGCGCATGTCTACCTTTATAGAAAGGTTATTACCATGGCCGCTATAACAACAATTACTAAAATTTAAAGCGCGTTCCAACAGTGATGCAATTTTAGCGATTACGACTTTAATTTTAAAATTAAAGGGTGACTCATAATACATGAACAAATTACCAACTTGAATTTTTAAAGTTGTACTAAACATAGTACGGAATCCTACGTGTGTGAGGTTTACTCGCACTTGACTGATTTATTTTATTTGCTTTTGAATTTTTCTTTGGGTTTTTGACAACTGTGGGTATATTGTTAGACAAATACCCATGCCTGTGGTTGTTTTTGTTGCCAGATTGCTATTACGTAGTATTTAATTTGCCTTGGCTTATAGATTAGTTCCATTCGAAAAAGTTTATAATTTTAAAAATTTATGGTTGTGCATCGGGAAAATCATGTATGATTTTTACGTGTTTTTTGAACCCTAAAGTGCACGAATTTCATATTTTAACAAACTAATAAAAAAATTACCTTACAGATTAGTGTCCTTATAGTTAATGTATCTTGGAAATTAGGTATAATTTCAGATAGTCCGTTATGACCGTAAGTATAAATATTTCAAATTAGAAATTAAACAGTGTCTCGATAGGTGATGTTATTTTATGTATATGGCTTTATCTTTTGAATCGATATGGTCAGACACTTTATATTTACACAACCTTCATATTGCTATATCCGCAATAATAAATAAAACTTAAAAGTGTTCTCATGGATGAATTAGTTTGACGTATACATCCTTATCTTTTAATATGCAGATAGGCACTTAAAAATTATATAGTATTTGTATTGCTCTGTATGCTATAATAGCAATCATTGACATTATGTGTTTTGGGAATTCAGCTATTATTTTAATAATATAATGCAAAAATCTATACTATTTTATAATAAAGCAATTTATTATTTAAAAATATTTCACTTGCTCCTCAAGCAAGAAAAGTTTTACCCACATTTTAAGAATAGAGAAAATTAGTTATAAAAATATTGATAACTCTTTAAGAAGTTCAACACAAACCATAAAGGATTTAACAAAAACACTTATACGAAAACTTCAAAATGATTTTTAGTTTCAGTCTTAATAAGTTGGTTTATTAGGCTGTTCAAAATTACTTTGTTATTCCTACGACACTCATGCTACGTTTTGTATAAAACTGATTTAAATAATAGGGCGAAAATATTTGTCTGTCTATATGTAAATACCAAACTTAAATTTTATTAAGAAAAAAAAAATTATATACTTTTTTGCTTTTTAATTTTATAAGGTTGTATAAAAGGACGTAGTGTCCCTATTAAAATACATTTAGATGCTATTCAAAATTTAAAAGTTTTTTAAATTTAATTTTTTCAGATGAACAACTTTTTCATATTAAAAAATTTAGTTTGATCAATTATTTTTATAACGGCAACACCGTTTGCAGCAAATTAAAAATCAAACAAAAGTATTATTAGATTCAAACAAAAAAGTTTTTGAAAATCAATAAACATTTGTTTGGAAATATTTTGGTAATAATTTTTATTTGTGCAATGTGTGTATTAAATTACATTAATTATGTATACATATAATAAAATAGTAACTCATTTCCGTCTGTCTGTCTGCTTTTTTTTGCGTTCGCATCACCTAAAAACTACCGGATGGATTTTAACAACATTTTGTGAGGAGGTACCTAAGTATCCTGATCCCAATATAGGATACTTTTTTGATGCAAAAATAGAAAATAGAAAGTAGAAAAAATAGAAAGTAGAGAATAACCACTGAAAACCGCAATTTACCGTTTAAAGGTACTCAAATTTTCGGTTTACAACTGATATATTTTCAACGCGGTTATATTTTCAATACACTTTTTATTTTTTAAAGTGGGATATTTTAATAACTATTGCGTAGCCAATTGATAAAATTTGTGTTTGAATTGTATTCTTTTAAACACTTCTTTCAGAGCTTTACAATAATTTTTAGAATTTTATCCAGGGTGTGGCGGACACAGATAGATATACAATAGATATAATATTGCAATATTAATAAAAAAAATACAGAAGTCCGACCAGGATTGTTTGCACAATTTTCAGCTGTTTTTTGATTAATATGCTTAATATTCAACATTTGGTTATTTTGATCTTATTTTAGTAAACGTTTCAATTACAAATTACAATTACAAATTATATTCTAACTTTATTCACCAAACATGGTAACGAACTAACTACTGGTTGTAGTGAAATAAAAAAATGGTAGGAATCGAACCCACAACCCTCAGACTGATAGTCTAGCATACTACCTACTGGCCTACTTGGGCACCCCTTTTGGATGTTATTATGACTTATAAGCCTGATTTTCAGCATACCTTGTAGAAAAATAAACACTTTTAACCAAAAATACGTATTTTTGCGTAAAATCAAACAAATTATGTTTTTTTTTTTGTTACAAATAACCTCAAACTCGACATAGTATTATGCAACAAGATTTGTTCAACAAAAATTTACACACTATGTGCTCCTAGATAATGTGTGCTTTATTTTTTTATATTTGCTCTCATAACTTTCGGAAACGTCTAACAAATTTAACACGCTTGAAATAAACACGTGGATTCAACGGTTAGAAAATGAAAGTTTAAAAACCTGTTATGGAAAAATAAAATTAATAACTCACCAAAAAACTAAAGTTTGTTTTATATCATTCTCGTAGTTCTTTGTTTGAGAAAACAATTCCGAATTTTTCGAAAAATTTCACATAACAAACTCTTGAACATCTGTATAACTTTTACAACAAGCCAATTTGTTAAATTGTTATAAAAATCTATTTCACACACGAACATATAGCACACTAAATCATAAACAGTCACACCTTAAAATTCACAAATGCTGAGAAGAGGCAAAAACTGTTTCGTATTTTGGTTGGTTGTAATTTTAAAATTAAATTTGGTTCTACAGTAACATTCTTTGCCATTTATATAATACAGTGAAGCAAACAAAATTTTTGTGGCCGTTAGAGACATGATCTGTGAACTAGTTTGTGAGAAAAAAAAACGATTTTAAAAAATTTTGAGTTGTGACGACTTATGATTTAGAGTGCGATATGTACATATGTTTGTTTTTTAGCCAGAAAGTTAATATTTAACGCCACTCAGGTGAAGCAGAAACTACAATATTCTGTCAAGCGTTATTTTGTTCCTTTTTAATTCTCCTGACAGACGCCACCAAAACAAACACATACACAAAATTTAATGCTAAAAGTGGGAAAACTAACATTTTCGCTGTATCTACTTAAAACTTTGGTTAAGTATTTTGGTGTTTCGAGTTGGAAAACTAAATCCATAAAACAGTAATATAAAATTTTTTCAATAAAGTCCTGGCATGTTGGTTGATTTTATTGGACAGTTAAAAAATGAAAAAAATGTACTAAGAAGAAATTTATGATTCTGACGATAGTTCTGTGATGACTGGTACCTGATAACTATCTAATTATTTTATACGCCTTTACGTACATTATATTACTTATTTAACTTATTTTTTTTAAGTTTGTTGTTTTCTATTTAATGACATAATATCTCATTCTACGAGGGCAGTTTGATAATTTCGTAAATTGTCACTGGTACACTGAGTTCTGTTGTGGTTGTACAGCACAAATAAAGTAGTTCAAAAGAGGTCATCATGAGAGAAATATTTTGTAAAAACAATGGAATAATATTATTTAGTATAAATATTTGCATAAATATTTGGTTATGGTTTGGTCCCTTTACTCTGAAATAAATCTATCGAGCTTAAAGGAGACTACATTGAAAGTCGCGGAATTATCAAATTGACATCGAATTAAATTCAGTGTCTTTCTTTTGCACAAAATGACTTAAAGCACTAAGGCCAATTGCTTTTTTAACAGAAGTAACACCCAATACACAGAGCAAATGCTACTGTTCGTGTAAGTGTAAGGCACATTATATCTGTCATTGTTCAAATAATTACTAATTAAATATTATTTACATTTTGTTCTTTTTGGTTTAACTCTTCATCTCTGAGATAAACAAATTTGCTTTGTTAGGAAGTACGGTGTGTTAAAAACTTTAAGAAACGAAATTTTGAAGGCACTGGTAACTGGACTAAAAAACTTAAGTCAAAATTGAAGTCAAAATTGAAATCAAATTATGTAATCTTATTTGTGTAAAATAAAACAAATAAAAGTTGCAAAAGGGTACTCCTTTCCTTTTTTCTAATATCTCATTTTTCTCTAAATTAATTTAAGTTTTAAAAATTACATGATTTTAATTTTATTTGGAGCCATCTATTAAAATTCCGAATTCACACTTGACATTTTTCTTACTATTTCGTTAAGTTTTACAAGTATCAAATATAAATGGCAGCATCATTAATATTTATTTTAATTAGAAATTGTTGAGCCCTTTATTGACCTGTGTAACTGCTATTTAATTACCTCAAGGTCTACGTCAAATAATCATAAAACGAGTAAAGCATAAGACAAAAACTGGATTTTTTATAGTACATTTAGTAAATATTCCCTGTGCGTATACTTAATGATTTATATTTGTAAATATATATAACTTATACGATCCAAAGTTGTGTGTACATTTTTTTTAATTTAAATTAAAGTTAAAATTCGTCAACAATTATATACTTTGTCTTTTTACTTATGTGCCAAAACCTCCTCTTAATGACAACAATAATTTGTTATTTTCTTATTTTCTAGGAAAGCAATTTTAACTGTTTAAAAATTATAGTTGCCAAATTATTGTACATAAATCGTGGCTCCCATAAAGAAATTGTAAGGCTGCCGTTTACGGAACCGGTCATTTCATTTTTGCCTCCCTGATATCAAATGGCTAAAACAAAAAAACAAAACATACTCTAAAGTATCTAAAGTGAGTTCTATTGACAAACCTGTTCACCGTTATGAGGATTTGCTAATTCATCACTAGTCAATAAGACATCATCAGACAGCCCGGAAGATTTGTCCTCTGATCCAAAGTTTCATGATCCTTCCACTAGCAATTCTCCAGTGTTAATTAGCTAAGAGCGACTCCATGATCTATCCAGGGGTCAAAATTTATCGAATTATATACAAGGCCGAACTCTTAGGATCAGGACTTAAATAGTAGAGTTTGCTAAAACTATCTACCATCGCATATGAAGACTCTCTATACTTGCAGATTATTGTTGGTCAATTGACAAAGAAACACCGATTCATTTTTAGAAGTTCAGAAGTTTCTAAATATGTATAAAAAAAACCATAGTCCTCTACAAACATATGCATGTTTTCGAGTAGAAAGGCCCTAACTCGTATCTGTTACGCAATTGAGTTTTCCAGTGTTACAGTTTCTATTATGTTTTTACCTTCTCGTGTAAAGTTAAAATTATTTGAGTTAGGTCCTCAAATATACAACTTTTTATAAATCATTATTTTTCAAGTATCTTAAACCGCGATGGTAATCAATACTGAGAAAACATAAATTTATCTATGTAGGGTATCAACCACGGTCGACCAGACTAAGAAAGAACAAATAATGGGACACTTTAGAGACAGATTATTGGCCATGGCAACACTGAAAGGAAACAATAGTTAACTGAGACGAGTCAAGAGTTGAAAGTGGACAAGCAAAGTGCAAAGTTAGCTCATAAAGAGCGATGATTTAATTTCATACTACTTCTTAAATAATAATTGTATTTAGTATTTGTTAAACCAACTATATTAAAACAAAGTGCGAGGTATTTATTTGAAAAGAAGTAAGATTACCAAAGAAGGGTAATCCTACAAATCCTTCATATACACCCAGAGAACAAATAACACCATTCGTGTACAAAATGATCACATGCGGTGTCGAAAGTGTATCTGTATCTACCACGTTTGTGCTCAAACTGTAAACGAACGTTATCAATTCGACAGCGAAATATTGACAACGAAGGGTTGTTGAAATGGCAACGAACGTATACACTTTGACACCGTATTGTTGCCGAAGCGACACCATACCGGTGTCGAATTGACACCACACCGTTGTCAAGTTGACACCATACCGTTGTCGATTTGTAAATGCTTATTATTTTCCAAATTTACCATAATAATAAAACAGATTGTAATAGATTATACATTTTTAAAAACTGTTTTACTTACTAAACGTGTTTTTATTACAATTAAAAAGTTTTAAATGTGTTTCTTCATCAGCATTTTTAAGCGCTATATTTCCTTTGATTTTTCGTTTAACAGTGTCTTCAAATTCTAAATTATATCACAAAAAAATTGTTTAAGATGTTCTATATAAAATACATAAATAAATATTTATTGGAATTTCTCTTACCTTGGATAATACTTCCTAATTTGTGGAGTATTTTGCCGCAGATATATTGTAGGTGGTTTCATCATATCTTCAACATTGCTCCACCTTGGATTGCACAGACATTGTGTCACCATCAATTCCAAACCATGAATATATACTTATAAACATAACAAAAAGTAGTTAACATTGATCATTACAGTTACAACACCATGTTACCTCTGTTTTTTTTCCAGAAAAAGATCGGACTAAACTCCACTGTCTCTTTATAAACCGCAAACTCTTAAAGGTTATTTGGATGCTAGAAAAACAAAAGTAAATATTACACTTTGTTCTTTCAAGCTGGTTAACTTACATTTTAACTGATCGAAGTTGATGGTTTCTAATTTTTTTTCTCATTTTTCATCGTCACTTTCATCATTGATTATAAAGTAAAAGCTCATGCAATTAAAACGTCTCCAGTAGTTTGGAGCCAATCTCCAAATTGTAAATCACTCCATTTTGTTATTTAGAAAAATGCGTCTGCATAAAATAAATGAATCTATGATAATGAAAAATATTTAATAGAACTCGTGGAGTTTGACAACATTGCGTTTTTTGAGCACGTTCGTTGAGAAGTTGTCAACGAGCGTTGCTAATTCGAGTACTTTCGTTGACATTCGAGCACGTTGAAGACAGTTGATGTGATTTCGAGCACGTTCGTTAACAAGTTGACAACGCCCGTTGTCAAACAAAACTGACAACACAAAGGTGTCAAAGTGACCACAATCGTTGTCGATTTTACAACGTCGTTTTTCCCTCAGTGTAGACACAATTAATTGTCCATAGCGATGATATTGAATGGAAACCACACAAATAATCAACAAGAGTAAACATTAGTCAAATTATATTATTTATAAACTTGTGAATGCTCTCAACCATTATTTTGTGTAGTTTTATTTTGTTTGATGGTATTTATTCTGTTTGGTTTATTGGAGGTCATTTGTTATTAAACTCACAATAAAAAGTTTATTTTGTTTTGCTTGATATGGCTGAGTTTAATATATTTTTAAAATTTCCGTCATATTTTATTATTATTTTTATTGTATCTTTTTTAAATAGGTTTAACATTTATTTGTCGAACTATTTTATTTTAATCCAACGAATAATTTTGTATTAAGAGCGCTAGATATCAAAATATGAACCTAGTTCTTACAATTCTTCAACTTCACTTAGAGTGACAGGTATTCGACCAAGCAAACATTGGTTTACATTTTCAAATTTATTGCTTTTGTGCGGACTTAACTCCAGTTTTCTAATGTTTTTTTTTTTAAGAGAAATAACAATTTCTCGTTCTCAGCTTTTCTGGCTAACTTAGTCACTGGGACCTGATTGTATACAAAACTTAAGCTTTCTACCGGAACTAATAGCACTAAAACTATGACCTGGTGTCCAGCTCTAGTTAAATAGATTTTTTAGATTTTTCTGTTATTACTTATTCACTGAGACCTACTTTTACACTAACTTCAGCTCTCTACCCATAGTAGAAGTGGCCTATGTACTTTGGAGTACAGATATTACAAAGGTGCCAGTAACTTAAATTTTGTTTAAGTCGACTTAATAACTTATTCCTTATTGCCACAGATTTATAGCATAAAATTAAAATAAACATTTTAAATTATCTAATTTTGTTTTAAACTTGAAATATGGTTGCTAAAAGTAAATAAAATTTTTATAAAACTTTATAAATTAATTAATTTATGCAATTAAATAATAAATCAGTCAAGTGCGAGTTAGAATCACACATATAGGGTTCCGTATTATGTTTAGTAATACTTTAAAAAATCAAGTTGTTAATTTTAAAATTTAAGTCATATTCAAGAAAATTGCATCACTATTGGCACACCCTTTATATTTTAGTAATTTTTGTCATAGCGGCCATGGTAATACACTTTCCATAAAAATATCAGGCACTGATGGACCACCCTTAGTCGTAAGTAAATATTGTAGTGGCCGAAGAACAACATCTACTGTAAATATTTCAAGTCTGTCGGAACTCCCTTTAATTTTGTTATTTTGTATAGCGGCCATGGCATTTCTCTTTCTATGAATATATCAAGAGTCTATCTTTTACGATTAAAAAATTTTTAAAATCGAAAAATTTTGTATTGCGACGGTAATACACAAATTTTTTGGAAATTACTGTATATTTACCCAAAATATCTATACAAAACATAAACATTTCTGCAAAATTAATACCACTGATGGTGTGTCTATATATAAATATCTGTAAACATCCATACTATGTTTATTTTTCATGTAGTTTAGTCTCTCGTCGATTGTAATATCGCAAGAGTATATCAATGTTTGAAATTGTCCTCTATGATATTTTGTTTGAAATTTTTGATAGACGAAAAATGCAATCTGCTGATTCAATTTCATTATATCTAGTTTGTTGTAACGTCATCGTTGCATATTGGGTGACTTTTTTGAGTTTAATAACTTTCAAGGTAGTCGCAATTTTATAGCAATATTTTTGACGAAAACTCAACTGTAAAACGCCATGTGTATAAAATAAGTGTTTATTTTTTTATAAATAAATTTGGTCCAATCATTAAAATTTGTTATTTGTGTCGTCAAAAACAACATCCGTGAATTCGTCCTTGGCTCTTTTCTCAATGACCAAAAAAAAAAAAAAAAATTAATCATTAAATCAATTCCAAAGGCACTTTTATATCGTCGATACGAAGTTATTTACACGTATCTCCAAAAGAAAATTTTCTTAAAAATTTTTATATTAAGTTTTTTTCAACAGTTTTTAATCAAAAAATGGTAAGAAAAAATCGTCCAATATTATGTTTGCCGTGTAAAAATATTTAAGTTCATGGAAGAAATATCCCATTTTAACCCTCTAAAAATTTTTATTTTTGTTGTATTCGCCAACTATTGGTAAATATTTTTCAACATATGACGTGTACATAAAAACAAGCTATTAATAAGCTTATGTAAAGCTCTGTTATTCAATCAAAGTTATGCATTTTATTTAATTATATTAAAAACATTGTTTACGATAATGAACTCTTAAATAAATTGTATATGAAATGAATTATAGGTTTCTATTTTTGGGATTATAATACACACGTTCTTGATAATACTACCCGTCTTTAGGTAATTAGACAAAGTGTTGCAACATAGGTTTTATAAATATGGTCTAAAATTTTCCGTTTACAAAAATAAAAAGTGCTGCCAAGTTTATAGTATTATTAAATCGGTAGAGTTTTGGACTTTCACTATTTATCTTTATTTTCTCTTGGAAGTAATATATTGTATCCTATGTTTGAACCGAGATACTAAGGTAACTTTCAACTAAATTTTATAAATTTTTTTTGTAATTTTTTATTTATTGTATCTTTAATTTTATTCTAAAAAAAAATATACTTGTTAAGTCCAACAAGTGCTAGACAAAAAATATATGTTTTACGGTTACTGTTATTAACGGGTCATCCTCTGATCTACGGGTGAAAGAAACAGTGTCCCTCCTTCTTAGTCGAATGTGACCAGGTTCATTTATTATGTTACGCGACAGTGGCAAGTTTCGCTATTTCTGCTTTAACTGATGGCACGTTTAGATCTTTAGGGATGTTCGAGTTTTTTATATAGCCAGGAACAGTAGTAATCATACAAAGAGTGTTATTTGGCGCCTTTTTATTTTTTCTACAGTGTTAGCTGAGACAGTGCCCCATAATTGAACGCCATAACACCAAATTATTAAAATTTATCTAATAGTTTTTAATTGATGCGAACACAGGCTGATAGAAATTGGTGCTTTGTATTCTACATCAGTTAATAGACTATAATGGACTATTGATTTAAGCAAAGCAGTACTCAAGACAAGACTAACTAGATTGCAAAAATGTATATGAGCATCTGCGTCCCTAGTACTTAAAGTGGTTTTACACTAAAAAAAATAGGTTGAAATTTAATATTTGTTGTTGGCAGTTTTTTTTTATTAATTTTTTTTTGTTTTTTTACATAACAACAAGAAAAAACAACATTAATGTTTTTTTTGCTGAAAACAATGTATTTAGAGTTATTTGAGCATACTTTATTAAAATCCCAATTTTTATAAAAAGTGAACTTAGCACATTTGCTGTTTATGTCAACGATATACAACTGTACACATTAAATTGGAATTCAAATCTTTTTTTAAAATAACACTCTATATTTGCTTTAGACTATAACCCTATTTACTTTAAATTTAAAAGAAAATAAAGTCACTGGAAATAGACCAGATTGTAAAACTAAATGTCTCAAAATAAGTAGATACAGCTCTCTCCCAAAAGCCACCATTATACGTATAAATTTCTGTTTTAAACAAAACCTTAAATAAATATAATAGACTTAAGTAAAAATAAACCACAAAAATCCATTCTCTTTATGTTGTTGTATCTTTGACTAAATAATTAATTTTTCGATTCGAATATAATTTGAAATTATATTCTTTATGTAATATGTCCATAAAAATATCTGTTTCCATTTGGGTATGGTAAAGTTGAGTGTAGGCCACTCCAGATTTTTTAGAAATATTTCACAACTTATTGTTTATTTTTATTTATGTACGTACATCTGAGCAAATATGCACAAATATTTTCGTTCAAAGTTTTTTTAGTACAAACGAAGCAAAAGGGAGCAAGTTTGAAGTATGTAAATATATTTTGTTGATGTATTGATAAAAACGATGCGTTTTTGCTCACGTTTGCATCGTGAATACCCCTATTAATTCATTATTTTATTTATTCATATTATATTTCATTTCATTATAATTTCCAATTATGATGTAACAATTTTGGAAAGAAACAACTACTATTTCTATTATGTATGTATGTATGTATGTATGTATGTATGTATGTATGTATGTATGTATGTATGTATGTATGTATGTATGTATGTATGTATGTATGTATGTATGTATGTATGTATGTATGTATGTATGTATGTATGTATGTATGTATGTATGCATGTATGTATGTATGTACATATATGATGTATGCATGTATATAAATGTAGGATGTGGTAGCCAAACCACTGTACAAACGGACTACTTGTTATAAACACTATACGCATGGAAAATATCTAGTAGGCTATGATATACCAAGTAAATTTAGAACGAACCAATACGGACAGAGTATAAACAGTAGGCTAAGAAAAACTAAGTAGGCTAAATACAAACACAACAATATACAAAACATTCATATACAACACACAGAGAAACACAAACACAAAAGTCACTAACACATACACGAAAAGACATAGTAGGCTTTGACAAAAACATTTGGCAGCAGAAGAAAATATAGGCAAGAAAAAGAGAGTTAGACAGAGTTTGTAGAGACGTTAAGAAGTAACGACAGGGTTTAAACAGAGACAGAGACGAGAAGAGCAAAATTTAAATAGAGTTGTGTTAAAGAATTACTTTTAAACTTAAATATAATTCAAATATATAATAATCAGTGTAATATAGTAAATAAACTTAATATATGTAACTTCATTAAATAACTAACTAATATAATTAAATAACTAAAATTAATAACTAAATAAAACATAAAAACTTAATCTAAATTATATTTATCTTAACGCTAAATAAGAAACTACTTATAAAACAAAAACTTATTAAATAAAAAACTTAAAACTACAAAAGCTTTAACTTTTATTTAAAAAATAAGGGAATTTAGCCAAAAATTCCCACATAAATACATGTATATATATTATTCTTTAAACACATAGACAACAGCGACTACACCGCTACACGACTACAAATGCCGTTGGCTACAATCGTCGACGTGTAGTCAGCTACTGAATTAAGTTAAAGACGTAAATATATTTGCTTAAAGGTTTTGATTGTAAATTAATTTTTATTTTTTTTTAATTTTGTGATATTTTCTTTTGTTGAATATAATTAAATTTTCGCAAACAAAAATAGAAATTAGTCTACGTTCGCTACAGCACAATGATGGTCGTTTAGTTATGTAGCTATGATGTTGCCAAAATAATTGTTTTCTACAAACGTTTGTGTTTTAATTTTGACAGTTTGTAGCCGGTAGCGTTTTGTTGTCTACATATGTGTTTTATGCATTAGTTCAAAATGATTTTATTTCAAACTACAATGATTGATGGAAATAAATAAATAAAAACAACAAATACCCACCCACTCTGTTAATGAGTTCATACGTTTTGCTGATATAATTTGTTTCGTTAAATTGTTGAGTAACATGCCTAAACTTATCGCAAAAGCATTTAAATTATTATCACAACTTACACGCGATTTTAATAATAAATTAAATAATATACTGATTCAAATATTTTCAATGAAGATAACACTGGTCAACACAATTCTTATTTCCTTAAATACTATTCCGATATTGGGTATTTCTATGGATCTGATTATGGAAAAAGACTGTCAGATTGCTGACGGTTTTACTCATAATCAAAATAAAAGAATTTCAAGCTTTGGATTATTCTTCCGTCATTGATTTCATGAAATTAGGATCTTCCACGAGTTGTGTAATCTGGTTGTGTAATATGGTCGTTCAAAAGTACCAGCTTTATATTTTTCTGCACTGTATGCTGAAAACTTGCGTGAAAGATAATTTAATCATTTGCCATTTTTGTCTAGCGCCTTAACAAACTGTTTCATTAAGACTAGTTTAGTTTGAAGTGGTAGAAGTATGATGCGGTTTCGGCTAACAAAAAGCACGTTTATAACATTTTTTGTTTCAACTTTCAGCGCATATCTTCGATTTCCAGATATAATTCCATTTATTTTCATAACGCAGATAATTACAGTTTTCACAAAGTGCGATAACAGTTTTCGATATTTTTCAAATATATATTCAACGCATAAATAGCAAAAACAATCTGGAGGCTTATTCTGAATTGCGATGCGAAAATCAATGCGATGCGAAAATACATAAATGCGAACAATTGCTATTCTGTATTGCGATATTCGCAAAGTTCTTTTTTAATTGCATTTCAAATGCGAAAAGTTGGTAAATCGGTATTTTTAATCGCATTTCAAATGCGAAAAGGTGGCAAATCGGTATTCTAAATTACGAAAACAAATGTCAAACACATGTCAAATTCGCAAAATTTATTCGACAACAAAATAGCATTCGCAAAGAACAAACATGTAAGTGAAAGATAATATTTTATTTATTTATTCATCATATATTTATTATGTAATTCAGGGAAGCAAGCAATAAGGCCACCAAACCGCGTCAATTTGAAATATTAGTAGAATTTATGAATAAACACAGCCAATTCGCAAGAGGCCATTTGAAGACACCAAATGCGCGGCAGTCGGCAAATACTTTGTGGCAAACGTTAAGTGAAGAATTAAATATTAATGGACCACCTATTAGAGAAGCTGCCGGATGGAAAAAAGTATGAAATATATAAACCAGTTCAAAAATATTTGACTTCAATTTAATTTTTTGAATATTGAATTGAATATGCTTAGGACATAGAACCTTTTCAATTGCTATGCACACTTCCGCCAAACAACGCGACATAGCTGGCTGAGATATTCCGAGGAAATGATCTTGACCAATTTGGTGTTCGTAGCGACCTTGACCAAGAAATTTTAACACGGCCGCTAATTTGATAATTGGCGGAATTGCAGTTGATTTCGTAGTACTGCATTCCGAGCTAATATTATTTAAGACATATATAAATGCTTCTTTAGTTAATCTAAAATTTTTTATAAAGCTGAAAAAATAAATATTCTGCATAAGTAAACGTTTATTTTTCGCAAGCATCAAAATAAATTTTCATTCAAGTTTAGAATATCGGATTTGCTTCTAAGCAATCTTCTCTCTATCCTTTAATTTTGTTCATGCCCTTCTTCTTCGTCGAACCATAGTGCTACAGAATCCATTTTTATTGTTTTCTTTTCTTACAGAATATAAATAAATTTTATAAAAATTTTCACAGCCAAACACAATTTATTTTTTTTTAGTTTGACGTTTGTTGACACTGACGTTTATTTGAGCAGCGTTGCCAACATTTGAAATAAAATGCGATTGCGAAGGCCTAACAGAATACCAATTTTCTTTCGCATCGCATTTCATTTTCGCATCGCATTGATTTTCGCATCGCAATTCAGAATAAGCCTCCTGGATTCATCACGCAACATCTTGACAAACCATATCTAAAACAACAACAAAATATATTTTGGTGTCCAACAAAAAACGAAAATGTAAGTAAAAGCAGTTACTGAGGGTAGTTAGCTATAACAAAAACAATAGCTGTTAGAGAAAAATTGTTGACGTATTTAAAAATATGCCTCAATTTGCGATAGAAATAACAAAAAAATCACAAGAAGCAAACATGTTTTGTTTTTTGTTGACTCGTGTAATTAATTAAATTTAAAAAATTCTTTAATTTCATTTGCATTTTATACATATGTATATACCTTTCGTCAAATTAAAAATTTTATTAAATTTACTAAAATAAATTGTATAACATTTATTAGACTGCTTCAAATCTAGGAGTCTTTATCCAATTCTACATACTTTTTTTCAATGTAAGAAATTTTGTTTCAAGAAGTTTGATATCAAGTACTAAAAACAAATGCCCAACAATTATCTGTATAACAACAGCTCAAGAATTTTGCTTCTATATTGTTAAGAAGACTAGAAAGTATTTCTAGTAGTATTTGTGAAAATTTGTTTGCGTATGTTACACCGACGATGCTGGAAGAAAAATAAAAAAAAATCGATTTTGATAGCTCATAAACAACCACGGTATAGAGTACCCCGGTACACTTTATGCTTTTTAACAATTTAATATAAAACGTATTCAATACTCTTTTTTATTTAATCAATATTTGTTTACTTCTTACTGCTTCAACTAAATCTAGATTTAACTAAATTGCAGCGTTCTGGATTTATGTTCACGCTTTTTATTATTTACTTTGGTAACCCTTTTACATAAGTAAGAGTTAATTTACACAATAAAATTATGTTACAAGATGATTTTGCCGAACTACAGCTCACAGTGGTTTAAAAATATTTAATTTTAAAATAATTCGGTAGATGTCCTAATGAAATTCCATAGAGGCAAAACGTAAGTATTTTCGAGAAGAGCTGTGTATGGTCGGTTCAGTATGGTAAAGGGGTCATACATTTTTTTGGAAATGTCACAAATTTTTATTTATAAATAAAATTTTAGGATTATTAAAATTTAGAGAGACCCTGAAAATATCTTGCCAGTCAAAACTAAGTAACTTTGACGTTGCAGACTTATATATAATCGGCTTGTTATTTTAACATATCGGATGCATTTTTTGAAAACAAAAAAAATTACACTAAAATAGCAATACTTTATATCCAGATTTATTTCTTTTTATCCTGTTTTATTTCATTAAGCGGTTTAACGCCTCTGAATTGGAAAAATAAAAATAAAACTACCCTTTTCAGAGTGGTATAGCTTTATTGCCTATATAAATTTAACTTATCTCGGTACTAGTAATTTTCTAAACTATTTTAATGGCAACCTAGAGCCATTGTGAATAAAAGTACAATTGGGTTATAAGTTGTAACCGTTGTCCCTCCAGCCCAATACTAATATGGCCTATTTTTAAATAAAATTTAAGAATTATTGTAGTCAGATTTTTAAAGCATCATTCCTTGGGTATATACTCCAAAAAGTATTTAAAATCCCCGTAGTTACCAAAGCTAGGGTAGCCAATTTTGTAAAAATCCTAATTTTTTGGAATATATATTTCCCGTTTTATAATATTAACATTTTTTATTATCACTGGTTTAAAATCTGTCTTATCTATGGTTATTTAAAATTTTACAAAAAATCAATTTAATGTGAAATTTACTGGTTTAAGGGTAAATAATATTTGAAAAACGCAGCGCTAAAAAATAGTTATAAAACATAAATCTAGAAGACATACAGTTTTCTCAGATACGAATTACTTGTATAAAATAATGTATATTTGAGCTGATGGAGATCCCCAATTCTTGCCACTTCCGTTGAGTCGTATCAGTTAATTAAAAATACATTTTGTATGACATCTTCTATAATGAAAAACTAGAAATATTTAAAGTTTTGTATAACTTTTGTGGCACATCTAAAAAATAAAATTGCTTACACATCTATACATATAATAAAATAGTAATAGCTTGACGTAAAAACTACTGGATAGATTTTAACAAAATTTTATGAGGACACACCTTAGTATCCTGTTTCCAATATAGGATACTGAAAAGTGTGGAAAAAGCAGTGAAAATACGCCGATTTTATTACCGATTTAAAGGTACTGCATACTTTATATTTGAAAGCAGTATATTTTAAGAAATATTGTACAACAGATGGCGCTGTTTTAAAATAATGAGTAACTCATTTTATCCAGGGATGGGTAAGGGTTTGGTTTGGTTTGAAAAACTTTCAAAGCAAAATCAAATAAAATATTGACACAACTTGTATGGCCACAGCTAGTTTAAAATATATTTGTATTTATTTTTTATATATTAAAGTTTATTCTTAATGCATTTATTTTTAATTTTTGAATGGAGTTTTTATTAATTAATATAATTCTGGTTGTTCATTTATTTACTAAATATTATTTGTTGGCATTTTTGTTTGTTTGTGCATGTATAATTATTTTTGCCACACATATTTCGATTGCGGTTGATTGTTTTTGTTTTTATTAATTTATCCTATTAGTAAGTACAGCAATAATATTTTCAAATATCAATTAATATTACTTTTTGAACAATATTTTGTTTCATTGTTGTTTAAATGACGACTTAATCATGATAAATGAAATTCAATTCAATTTAGTAAATAAGAATATAATCTTTCTGCTTTGTATTTGAGTGATTTATTAAATCGAAATTGGTTCATCAATTGGGAATATTTTAAAATTAAATTGTATGTTAGGGATAAATTGATTTATTTGTATAAGTGGATTTAAAAAGTTCCTTTATTAATTATGGTAAAGGATATTATCCTTGTAGATTAGATTTACTTCATCTAGCAACCGAAATGTAAATACCTTTTATATCAGTGCACTTTTACACTTCTTCCAGCTATATTAAAAAGCTTAGACAGCTGCGCTTCCTCAAATAGCCATTTTTATTATTGACAAATAAATTTTACGCTCGTAGAGAACCTTTACATTTAGCGTAACACATAAAAACTGGACATACTAAGGAACATATACATATGAGCGAGCAACATTTTTTACTATTTGAGATGATGTAAAATAACTGTTATGACTCCTAAATTACCGATTTTAATTTTTTTGCGGTACTCAATATACAGTGAAACCTCTCCTAACGGACACCTTCCATAACCGGACACCTCCTATAACCGGACAAACTTTGCAGAACCGTGATTTTCAACTGTTTTTTCATACAAAATGTATTCCCATAACCGGACACCAAAATTTTAAAATAAGGATCTAAAAATCCCTCGTAATCTAAAAATCCCTCGGACAAAAGCGTTAAAATCAAGATGAATTTATCAGAGAAAACGCCAAAAATATACCAAATAAATACAACTCTTGTTAAGTTACTATTTTTTCCAACTCTGTTTCATATTTGTGTTGATGCCATTCAATTTTGTGATTCCCCTTTTAACACCAATGACAAAGAAATTTCTATTTATTTGAACAAATTGTTTGATTAACTTGTTTCGATTGCTTTAGAACACAAAAAAAGAAATGGCAAATAAAAAAAATATGTTATCAATCACAGAAAAAATTTAAATTATAAATGAGTTTGACAGGGAAAAGATTTCGGTGCGTGAAATCGCAAGGCAGTAAAGTTTTTTGAGTTTTTCTGCAAAACATTTTGTTGCATTTCTTTTATGTTTTAAGATTCAAAATTGGTAAAACACAGGCCGCAGAAATCATTAAAAATAAAGAAGTCATTCGTTCCAAATGGGAATCTGGAATAAATGTTCATCAAAAGAGGATGTTTGCTAAAACTGGTGGCGCTGAAATAGACAAATTGTGTTTGGATTGGTTCGCTAAGGCTAGATGTCAAAATATTTCAATTTCAGGTCCGATTGTAAAGGCTAAGGCAAGTTAAATAGCAATGCAACTGGGCATATCCGATTTTTCAGCATCAAATGGCTGGTTACAAAGATGGAGTAAAAGGAATAATGTTGCTTTTAAATGTATTACTGGAGAAGCTGCAGATGTAAATCAGGTAGATGTGGAGCAGTTCAAGACCAAGCTGCCATCATTGATGCGTGGCTACAAGCCGGAGATTATTTACAATGCAGATGAAAGTGTGCTCTTCTTTCGTGCTATACCTGATAAAACTCTTGCTTTAAGATCCGAAAAATGCGTTGGTGGAAAACTTTCGAAAGAAGGACTTACAATTTTGTTTTGTGCAAACTTAGCTGGAGAGAAAGAGCAACTGTTAGTCATAGGTAAAGCTGCCCGGCCTCGAGCGTTCAAGCATATTAATGTAAAAGATTTACCAGCAATTTGGAAATTTAACAAAAAGGCATGGATGACTAGAGATATCATGACTGAATGGCTACAACAATTCAATAGGAAAATGAGATCTCAGAAACGTAAAATTCTCTTGTTCTTGGATAATGCAGCATCTCACCCTAGGGAATTGAATTTATCAAATATAAACGTCTTATTTTTGCCTCCAAATACAACTGCAGTTTGCTAACCTCTTGATCACGGCATTATCCAAAATTTTAAGGTTCACTGTAGAGGCCCAATATTAAAGCACATACTATCAAAGGTTGATACATCAAATTCCGCAGCAGATCTTGATAAATCTATCGACATTCTTGAGGCTTTATACTTCATTCATTCCTCCTGGGATAAAGTTGAATCAGCAACAATAAAAAACTTCTTTCGGAAAGCAGGATTTTCAGAATCTATTGATGACCTTCCGGATTTTGATGCCGAAGATGATATCCCACTGGCAACGTACGCAAATTTAGTAGAACTGTTCCCTCAATCAAATGGATTTGACGAGTTCTTAAAAGTAGATGAAATCGTTTTCATTGAAGATGACTGTATAGAAACATATCCAAGCGCTGTTATGGAGATAAACGAGTCTGAAAATTCTGAAGACGAGGTGCATGTAGAAATACCTGATCCCATAAACTCTTACGATGAAGCATTAAAACAAATTGTTCGTTTGAAGCATTTTTCAAAAGACGACTTTATCGCGTTCCAACAGATAAAAAATATTGAAAGTCATTTTGAAACTCAACAACTCAAATTGAGCCGATCTAAATTAAAGCAGTCAAACCTGAATTTTTTCGACCGCAGTAGAAAGCTTAGCATTATAAAATAAAAAAATGTATTAAAAAAAAAGTTGTATCTCTTTTAAGCGGACACCTCTTATAACCGGACAAAAATGCCGCGATGGTGAGTGTCCGGTTATGAGAGTTTTCACTGTATACCCTGAAAAACAAATTTTTCGATCTCAGTAACACTTCGGAGTTATCTTGGGGTAACTTCCATTCGATTTATCACAAAAATTTTTCTTTATTAAAAAATTAGTTAAACCTTTAAAACGGTTCACTAAAACTTCAAAGTTTTAAAAACAATTTTAAAAATGTTATATTCTTTCTGTACTCGACTTACATACAGAAAAATTCAAATTTCCGATACGAATGCGGTTTCGGTATAGTCCGGTACCATGCCCATTCTCCTTAATTAAACAAAAAAAAATTCATTTAATCTTTCCTTAGGTTACTTTTTCTGTGAGCGATCACATATTGTGGAAAAAATATTAAAATCCATTCATCAACTAACAATTAAAGTTAATTTTTTAATGATATAATTGAAATTTAAAAGAAAGTTATTGCATATTCACTAGACGTCACTTCGAGAAGCTTAAAATAGTAAAGTTAACTCGTTTATCGTTTTACTACTTATTGTTCTACTTATATTACTTTTAACATTATTTATTTAAGACGGGGCCATATCAGAGGTATAAGATTTTGATTGTCTCGAAGAAACGATACTTTATTTTCAATCCCTTACTTTACGAAGCTGAATTTTATTGTCAATATTTAAAAGCAAACAATACTCTTCTTATACAATTAATAAATTTTTAACCTTAATAATGATAACATTTTTTAGTTGCTCTTTTGTTTATTTGAAGCATATCGACGAGTGTGAATAAACTTTGATGCGTAGTGAAAATCGCTACATACTAAACGTGAGCGCAAGATGTTAAAAAGTGTACAGTTTTCGAAACGGAAATATTAATTGTATGTGTAGTCGAATATTACTAAAGCCCTTTTCACACTATTATACTGAGTATTAAGACTTGTCAAATACTTAAATCCAATGAGAAAGTGTGATGGTGTGAAAGCAGATTGTCATCAAAATGTGAAATAATACGAAAAGAAATTTGACATTCCATAATACCAAACCATTTTTAGAAAATTTTCTAAATAATAACATTTTTCATTTTATCAGGGGTGTGTTTTTTAAAGCAAAGAGCTGCAGCCGATAGTTCGCCGCCGCCGACGATATTTTATCTTTCCTGCATCTGCATTAAATTACCATCAGTCTTAACGCCTACATATGTACTTTGTTTCTGACATGCCTAGAAATTGTTGAATGTACGTTTTTTTTTTGTTTTGTTTTTTTATTTTTTTATTAACCGAAAACTTGAACGGCCAAACAAACTTAAGACCCGTCACCTCTGCCGTCCACATACAATTGCTCAGCCGAGGTCGTTCAATATCTCATCTCGGCTTGTTCCATTGCTGATATTTTTCATTTTATTTGAAGTGTGATAGTGTGAAACCGAAATGTTATGTTACGTTAGATTTTTTGACAATCACACAATTCTCATTTGATTTCTATCTCACAAAATCCAATGAAAATCTTAATACTCAGTATTATAGTGGGGCTTAAACAGTAAATACAAAGAACAAGAGAGCAAACAGTGCATAAATCAGTGCACCTGATTTAACCGGACAGTTTTATCAAGTGCAATAAATATGCTGAGCATTTCATATTGTTCACTAGTTCATTTTACTTAAATTTTCTTGAGAGTAAAATTTCTGCTTTTTGAGAGAAAAAATTAAATTAGATTTTTTTTTTCATCAATAAAAGTTAAAAAAATTCAATCTACTACAGTTTTCTATTTTCAACCACTCAACGCTCAAATTAATATAAAATAACTAAAATACAAAGTACAAACCCTTGCTTTTAACATCATACATTTACATACATGTTATCTTCTATAACAGTATTTCATATCAAGAGACACTATTGAAAAAAAAATATTCACTACTGAAATTTAATTTCAAACAATAACAAATATTGCATTGGTTGGAAGAAGAGCAAATACTATTGTATGTTTTTATTTAAGAGCACAACAATATTTGTATACACATGCAAGGAAAAGAGAGACCAATTCATTATTGAACATTATCAAGTTAGTCTAACAAGACATTTTATGCTCACGTTTACTACATACTCATGTTCTACTCTGCGATTTTCGATTCGGCGATTTATTATTTTTACCGTCCTTTTCCTGAGACGACCCCAGTGATGCCCTTCCTCATATTCGCAACATATGCATTCCCTGTTTTTAAATCTAAATCTAAAGTAGAGTTCAGCTTTCACTTCTTAATAAAAAGCACTTAATTTTATATGCAATTGTTTCTAGAATCTCCAACTTTTAAAACATCAGCAGCCAAACCTGTATTTCGTCGGCATCATATTCATAAACAAATTTTCAAAACAATAAATGAAATGAGTTTTTGTGTACATATTTTAGTGTTTTTTCGGACTAATTTTAAGGAAACTTTATTTGTTATTAGCTGCTGTTTAAAAATTGAAAATACTCGTACGTATGTAAAATAATAATGAACCTAAAATAAATTCCTTAGATTTGTAAATACTAACCTAACTTTTGAAACAGATTTAATCGCTTTTATGCAAATACTCTTAATAGATTTAAATATTATTCCTGTTTCAAAAGCCTGCTGGCAAAAACTCAAGTTTATAAATCATGTTACACAAATAATTTCTATAATCAAGATATTTTTCTGTAACATAACAAACATACTTACACGCCTTCCAAAGTGCAATGCTATACTCGTACTAACGAACTGCATGCAAAAAGTCACGTTTTTAATTAGCCTGACAGGAAACGCATAAATTTACACGGTTTTACACATAAATGCAAAATAAAAATAATTTTGTTCTTTGTGCACTTTAACAGCCCAGTTACGACATACTGCAATAATGTGTACAAAAAATAATTAGGCAGATTATACGGCGAATAAATAATTTATATTTAAAATACTGATTTGCAAAACCTTCTAAATAATTTGTTGGCTTTGCAATAAATTTATTATTAATTCCCAAGTAATTTTGTGTGGTAGGTTTGGTGTAAAGAATAAGCCCAAGTCTATCTTGAGACAGCCTATAAGGGGCAACACGGCGCATTATAATTCCTCTTATTTTTATTGTTCCTTCTTTTTACCGCACTAGTTGTAACTCTTGCACTCTCACGTACGTTTTAAGTATTATATGTTGAACTCCTAACAAAATCTATGAATGTATTCAGATCAGTACCGTTGATTTCTGTTAAGTTTTGAAAAAATAATATCCAAATGTAATTTTCTATTAGATAATGCCGTGCATTTACATACGCATATGCAAGGCAGAGTATTCATCAAACCTACCATTTTAAGAAATCGCTTTTTGGTTTAACAGAAAAATTACACTTTAGAAACACCAGTTTCCATTCTAGTATAAAAAATCGGTTACCTAGATTTGATAAAACAAAACAACAGTTTAATTTATTAATACAAGTATTAATACAAACATATTCATATTTTTGTTACTTAAAGACTTCTTAATAATTTTTAATTTTCCATGTTTTCCATGAGTTAATGTCTTTCTCAGTCTAAAGTTTTTTACTATACTTTACCTTCGATTCACCTCTTTAGTAGTTTGTCGCACCCACTATTTCGTTCCTTACATTCATTCTTGGATTTTTCCTTTTGCTTTGTTGGAAGACTGGTGATAAGAGAGGAACAATATGCATTTGTGCTGCAAGTAAGTGTAGCAATGTAAGAAAATAGCAATGTTTAATGTTATTATTTTCACGAAGAGCTTCAAGCTGTTTGTGATAACTATGGACTTCCTAAGACCTGATTTACTTGTACTTAATTCTATAAAAGCAGTTTGATTACCAACAAAAAACTAATAGCGCAACTGCATATTTGTGACATTCAGAACCATCTTTATATAAGATTATTGACTGACATGCCAAGTGGGTTATATGTGGCAAACAGGACTGTCTTTTGCAAATCTCAAGTCTCTTGATTTCATAATTTCAAATCTGGGATTTTACACATCGAAACTTTATGCCAAAAAAGCGACAATATTATGGTAAACATTGGAAATAAATAAATAAACAACTATTATGTTTCCATTATGATTTGGAACACAATATACGAATAATAAACATTTTTAAACTGCCGTTTTATTAAAACTAAATATTTGCGTTAGACGAAAAATAATATTTTTACTCAACGCTTGTAGACAAAATTCCTTACAAGTTATTAATGAATTTGACAACGTAATCAAGTCTTTTTAATATTTGTCTCTCTCTCTATCTCTCATCATTATGTTGGAGAATTATGTTTAAAAATACTATCACCCACATGTAAATCCCTTAAAGTTATTTTTTTAATTTACATATTTTTAATTTCATTTTCTATTATTGCTAAACGTTTATATCAAGTTAAAAACTTGGGATTTCCTGTTTTTACTTAATCTAATCCCGTAATACGGTACTATTTCATCCCTATAAATTCCGGAATTTACGATATCGCGGTTGGCATCCCTGACGGTACCTGAATATTAGGAATAAAATTATTTGAGTTTAAGCCTCTATTTTGAACCTATAAGTCTCTTACATAAATACATTGTAGCATAATTTTTTCTTTCAATTAAGTTATTCATTAAAATTTTATTTGATATCGCAGATTAAAAGGAATCTGTCAGAGTTTGATAAATTGTTTGAATACACTTTCAGGTTCATTATTAATGTGAACAAGTACAGTTTCTTGGATCACGTAAGCACTCATATCGATAACGTTTTTTCGTACAGTAGTCAGAACCTGTGATACAACGTGAAAAATTTCCCTCATTTTCATAAGTCTTACAAAATAAATTGTTAATATTTTTTTCTGTGTAACGAATATTTTACTTACACTATTTATTTCTCAGGTGGGCACAAAATGTCGATTAAATTTTTAAGCGACCACAAATCCAAAATTTTATTAAAGAAAGGAATTAAAGAAAGTGCAATTTTTATAATCATCAAACTATATTCCGTTACATAGCGTTATAGAAATAAACTATATAAAAATAAAATAAGTTTTTAAAATTTAGTTTAAAAATATTTTTAAAAACAAACATATATTTCTTTTAAAATAAATTGATAATATATCTAAAACCATTTCATTGTTGCATTAAACACCTTAAAATAATGGTTTCTGACCACAGAGTAAGTAACTTTAATCAACATCAAAATTAAATAGTTAATTATTCTTGATAATATTATACATTAACAAAACAGAAATTTTGTTAACTGGTTTGAAAACGTACAGTGGGTAAAACTTCAATATAAATTTTTTATTAATTTTTCCTACTTTTAGTTTGTTGTACCATAAATGTTTGTTATTAAAAAAAATAGCACTTTATTTTTCATAATTTTTTTTGCGTTCGTCCAAGCCATTTGGTATAACCAAGGCGTATTTCCCTTTACACGGTGGCATCGCTAAAGGTAAACTACAATAATACAACAACAGGCAATTTTGCTTGTGTAATGAGCTAGAGAATGTCATAGAAACAGACAACAAAAATACAAAATAAAAAGTTTTGAAATTTTAACACAATTAAAATTACCCTTTTTTTAAGATAAGAATACAAACAAGCTCACAATACGTATAATCAACTGTTGTGGCAGCGGGCACAGCTAAATTCTCAGTTTTAAACTATTATTTAAACTATTATTTAAAGTGGTGCGCGAGCGAATGATTTGTAATATAGCTGTTAGTCGCCGTGTAGTGAGTGAAAAGGGCGCGTGTGGTGGGGGCGGTATAAAGTACATGGGCCTACGCCCGTTTCGGCGAAGACAATATAAAGACTGTAATCTGTTGTTGAACTTGTATCGTGTAAAAGGAATTACCTATGCTTTGTGTTGTCATTTGTTACATTTGAGTGTCAGTAATAGTATTTAGCTTAACTGTGAGAGGAATTAAGTTATTCATTACTGACCGTATTCCTAACATTATTTCTTGAATTTGTTTGCAAATTTTTTTGGCGGGATTCTACTTATGGCAAGGTAGTAGGTGTATTGTTTATAAACGAAAACTACTTTGTACATTATTTCAAAAATAAAAATTGTTATTTAAGCCAAAAACGATCATATTTTAATACCTGAAGTTATGCTTTTATGTTTTTTTTTCCTATTCGGTTTTATTTTTACAAGCTTTTATTTAGTTTCAAGCTGAAATTTTGCATGCATGTGTAAATCGGATAAACAAGAAAAATTACTATGACATGGTTCTGATGATGGACCGGAAGATGACTATAGGAACTAGGTAATTAAACGCGTGGCGGCACTCAATGTCGGATTTTGATTCGCGAAACTCGTGGTGGCGCTGAAGGTATCGAAGGGAGTCGGGCGTCTAGGAGTTCTTTCCTAGAACATCTTGGCGCCAGTACATCTTTTGTTTTCTTTTTAATTGGTTCTTTGTCAGTTTATATTAGCATTTCAAGGGTGAAACACATATCTCCGGTTCACCGTACAGTACGCGCAAGCTAATGTAAATGTTAAAAATTTACTTTTTTTTATTCATTGCTTATTATTTCTCACTTAAAAATGTACTTATGACATTTATGGTCTCCTAAATATTATAGGTTATTTTATTAAGGCAGGAGGGCTTATTATGGATTAACAGTGCATGTTATACGAAAAAGATAAAAAATATATAGAAACAATCCAATATTCGAAATCGACACGGAGTACCGGACCCGCCCGCTAATGCGGTAATAACATCGCACTGTATCATACATCGCCAAGCGTTAGCTTCTAAAACTCTTCCTGGATAATAAACTGCATATTGCCATAAAAGTAGTAAAAATATTATCAAAAGCAGCTCCTTAAAAACACGCCTTTTTTAAAAATTGTGCTTGAAATAGACTCTGACCATGAGGCACTTCTCTTTTACACAGAACTTCGATGGCTATCGAAAGGTAATAAGGTTGGGAAGATTATAAGAGCTGAGAGCAGAGGTTGAGATTTCTCTGGTGGACAAAAAAATTAACGATTTGTTAAAACAATTTACTAGCCCGGCATGTCAGATGAACTGGAAATGTAACTGCAAGGTTCCGGAAATCAACAATTGGAAAACGTCACAGACATATTCATTTTTGAAGATAAGCTTTGCGCTTGTATATGCAAACTTCCGTTGTGGTTAAGAAAAATTAAAGAAAACAACTATTCTGCATTTGTGGCATTAAAATCATTTGTGGAAGACAAAAAGTATGACGCAAGTAAAGAAAATATACAAAAAAAACATCACGATTCATTTAAAGTGTTACTTCCCGGAATATACCGAAGAAGCTAAAGTAGATAAAAAACTGATTCCTAACCCTTTTAGCACGGACGGTGGTGAAGTTACTGAAGGAAGATCCAGGAAGAACTGATTGAATTTCGAAATGGCCGAAACTGTAAGGATGCTTTTGAATCAAATTCACTTGACTGGTTTTGGTGTAAAAAAGCAATTTCTTATACCAAACTTCCAGATAACGCCTTGCACTACAACTTATTTATGCGAACAAGGATTTTCTGCTTTGTTGGTAATTAAAACCAAGGCGAGGAATCGGTTGAAACAAAGTGATGACTTGCGTGTTGCTTTGAGTAACAATATTAGTCCTAGGATAGTCGAACTCGCGAAGAAGATGCAAGCGCAAAAATCAAACTAGTATAAAATTACTGACATTTATATATTTTATTTATTTTTTACAATTTGCCATTGAATTTTCAATTAAAGTTTATGTTTGAATATTATTGTATATTTTTATTTTAATAACGAGTGATTTTTTAAGAGCTTGAGAACTTTTTTTTTAAAAAAAACGCATAAAATTTGCAAAATCTCATCGGTTCTTTATTTGAAACGTTAGATTGGTCCATGACATTTACTTTTTGAAGATAATTTCATTTAAATGTTGACCGCGGCAGCGTCTTAGGTGGTCCATTCGGAAAGTCCAATTTTGGGCAACTTTTTCGAGCATTTCGGCCGGAATAGCCCGAATTTCTTCGGAAATGTTGTCTTCCAAAGCTGGAATAGTTGCTGGCTTATTTCTGTAGACTTTAGACTTGACGTAGCCCCACAAAAAATAGTCTAAAGGCGTCAAATCGCATGATCTTGGTGGCCAACTTACCGGTCCATTTCTTGAGATGAATTGTTCTCCGAAGTTTTCCCTCAAAATGGCCATAGAATCGCGAGCTGTGTGGCATGTAGCGCCATCTTGTTGAAACCACATGTCAACCAAGTTCAGTTGTTCCATTTTTGGCAACAAAAAGTTTGTTAGCATCGAACGATAGCGATCGCCATTCACCGTAACGTTGCGTCCAACAGCATCTTTGAAAAAATACGGTCCAATGATTCCACCAGCGTACAAACCACACCAAACAGTGCATTTTTCGGGATGCATGGGCAGTTCTTGAACGGCTTCTGGTTGCTCTTCACTCCAAATGCGGCAATTTTGCTTATTTACGTAGCCATTCAACCAGAAATGAGCCTCATCGCTGAACAAAATTTGTCACATTTGAACATTTCGAACCGAACACTGATTTTGGTAATAAAATTCAATGATTTGCAAGCGTTGCTCGTTAGTAAGTCTATTCATGATGAAATGTCAAAGCATACTGAGCATCTTTCTCTTTGGCACCATGTCTGAAATCTCACGTGATCTGTCAAATACTAATGCATGAAAATCCTAACCTCAAAAAAATCACCCATTATATGTAGGTATATGCCTAGATATATATATATATATATATATATATATATATATATATATATATATATATATATGCATGTTAGCAGGAACCACTATATATATATATATATATATATATGTATATATATATATATATAATATAAAAGTGGTCACTGAGTAAGTAAAGGTTGGGAACCATCGACTTAAACACATCAAAAACAATAATTTTTTAGAAATTTTTAAAACAAAACAATATTTTTTCAAAACAAAGAAAAGAGTAAAACAAAAAATAGTAAATACAGTCGAACTTCCCTATTATGAATCCACATGGGGAGAGAAAATAGCTTCATTTTATAAAGCTGTATTTTTTAAATGAATTCATAATAGGGGCTTCATTTTATAGAAGTTCACTAAAGAGAAGTTTCACTGTATAAACAAGTTTTTGACATTCTCTGGCGCAAATATAATTCCAGCAAAAAATAGTCAGCTGCCGTAGTGATGCCACCTGGTTAAATGCGCCTTAGATATAGGGCCTGTTTTCATAAAATGAAATATTATGTCCTTTCGTAAAAAAGACGAAAGAAAACAGATTTACGTTTTAGTATTTTTCATGTGAGTGACAAAAAAGAGCTTTAAATTTTTTAATTTATTTTTGGTTTTTACACACAATATATTTTTACAATAACTGATTATAGTTTATTAAAAAATTAAAAAGTAAAATTATTTCTATATAAATAAACAATTCTAAATGAAGAGAAACAATTATTTAACTGAATTTACCGTTTATTTTTAAAACAAACTACACGTAAAAATAGATTTTACGTTGCATTTAACATTTTTTTAGTAATTTTCTTTATTACTTAAAATATATCTGACTAAATATAAAGGAAAAATGTTTATATTTACATAATTTTTAGTTATTTTCTTACGGATTTTATTCGGTTGATTTTTTAACATTTACAAACAATTAAAATTATTCTAGTTTAACTGAATTTTCAATTATTTTATTTTTTCAGTTGACTTAACGCAGATTATTTTTGAGTGTGTAAAAAGCTTTCTATACTTCAGAATGAAAAAAAAACTAAAATTTTGAAATATTTTATAAATACCAAATTTAAAGCTTTATTGTTTGAAAACGAAACCTATATGTGAGAAGGTTTTGTTTTATAAAAACAGGCCCTAGCCTAACAAATTTTGTGCTTGTCATACAAAATTTGTACACGATTTTTAAATTTCAACACAGAAACATTACTTTAGTTTTCAAATAACAAAAAAAAAATTTAAAACTAATATCGGATGTTTTTTTTTTGCTGAATGAGAACTTGAAATGATAATCCACAACAGAAATATTGTTGAAATAAATTTTTTTTTATTATTTTACATTTATAAGGTCTGTCTGGGTACTTTTCCAGTAGCAAATACTCAGTAAATTTTTTTGGGAGAGTAAGTAATGTTACTCTGTCGACTGAAAATATCTCAAAAAGTACGCAGACAGTATCCAGTGAAATCTTGCAAGAAAACAGCTGATTGGTGTGTAAACAATTGAAATAACAGAGCAATAGTACTTTAGCATACATATGTGTACGCAAAATTGAATTCTCGCGGTAATTAAAAATTATTAATTAAAGTGACGCCTAAAAGTGTTATAAATTAAAAAACTTGTTTATTACACTGTTATTAATTTGGTAAGTTCAATTTCTTCTTATTTCTTAGTTTTATTTGTCGGGTTTTTTATAAAACTTCTTTTGCTTACATTGCCCAACATAGTGCCAGCTTAACAATGGAAAAAAATAATGAAATGCCCAATACAGTGGCCTCCAACAGCTTGACGACAGAGAAAAATAATTCGGAAGTGGAGTGCTCGCCAGGAACGTTTAAATGGGTTGAAGATGGTAAGTACAATATAATTACAACTTAAGTATTTGAAAATTCTTTCATTCAGCTTAACAACAAGCAAACTGGAAGAAGTAGACAAGCGTGCCCTTTCCAAAGGTTAATAAAGATTAGTAAATATTTGATGATTTTGTTAGTTATTTTGTTTGCATTTTCGTAGCGAATTGGATGACCTGCTTCGGGAGAAAAGATCTGTGAATCCTGAATACGTTTTGGATAGTGAAACGGAGGTCAACTCAAATAGCTGCAGCGTATCTGAACCCCGTAATTCTTCGCAAGGTAGTTATTTATTATTTCATTATTTATTTTTCATTTATTTATGTATGTATATTTTACATTTGCATTTACAGAAAATCTGGATATGACCGCTTCATGCTCTAAGCGAAGGAAAACGTCTTTACAAGAGTACGTGGAAAATGCAGAGCGACATGCGGAGAAGAAGGAAGCCAATGCAGAGAAACTCTACAAACTATTAGAAGCTAATATAGAGGAGCAGAGGAAGGCAAAGGCAGAAAGGAAAGAATGGGCAGAGAGAAAGGAAGCAAATGATGCCAGAAAAATAGCATTATTGGAATCATTGGTTCTGCTTTTAAAAAAAGAGTGACTACTTTTGTTGTTTCTGTTTAATGAATTTAATTTTTTATTATATGTTTTTTCTTTACAGTGATTAATAAAATCGAAATAAGAATATTGCCTAAATGGCCGATTACAAAATGTAAAAAATTAACACATAAAAAAAATAAAAAATGGAAATATGTACATACATACATATATGTAAGTACATATATTGAATTAAAAATTAAAAATATTCTTTATAAATAAAGAAATGAATTTTTAATTATTATCTGTAAGAATTTGCATTGCTTGGCAAATTTCATCTCGCACACTATTTCCACTAGAAACCTGGTCATGATTTAGAAATTCTTCATCAACATTTGGTGATATCTCGGTTGTAAAGTTTAGGTCATCTTCATTAGCAATGTTGTGTAAAACAGAACACGCTCTAATGAAGTGGCACAATTTTTTAATTCCTCGTAATTTGCAGTAGTACAACTGCCTAAACCTCTGTTTTAAAATACCAAACGTATGTTCGATACGGACACGACCAGAAATTAGTTTTATATTAAACTGTATCTGAGCTTAAACTTTTATAATCACAATTACCTTTACAATACGATGGTAGCTTTTTATAGATAGGTGAGTTCTTCAACACCCAACTGTCGTGACACGACCCAGGGTATCCAACAAAAATGTTTATAAATTTTCTGTCACAGACTCCTTGCATACAAATTGTTGTATTACCTTTCCGGTCGATATAGTCGTCTTTAGAAGTAGACGGAGGATCGATGACTATGTGCGTACCATCAATGCATCCTAAATGAAGATATTGTTTAGTATATTCATTATTTTTGGTTATGTGTATATCAATCATGACACCTACCTATAGCCTTTGGAAATAAATATTTCCTTTTTTTGTTCGCTTGGCCACCGTATGACTTCCGGACTAAGGGAACTTAGAAACATTGACACTCTTTCTATTATTGCACCTACTGAAAATAGACTGATGTCAAAGCGATCTGATATATCTCTAAAGCTGCATGCCTCATACCCAGCAAACCATAAAAATACCAACATGTGAGAATTTTCGGGTAGCCTTTTGTCGCAACGCATTTTTTTAAACATTTTTCAGTTTGAAAACCGATCGCATAGGTTTTCAAACAGTTGCCTTGATATCCGGAAGTGTCTTCGAAATTCTTCTTCGCTGTAATTGGGCACTATTTCTTCCATATACAGTTTTACACTATTTCTTTCTTTTGGCTTCATAAGAAAAGGCTTTAGACCGGAATATTTATCATTGCCTATGCATCCGTTTAGTAGTAAACTTAAAATTGGCTCTGAATCATCTTCTTCACTCTCGAACGACGAAGAATCCAGCACCATCATTGCAGTAACTATTATGTGCTTCCTCATGTCACTGTTTCCACGACGAGCGCACAGTTTCTTTGGAGGATTCTAGCATCGAAAATAAAGTACTGTTAATAATACTTTGATTACACTAACATATACCACAATTCCAAATACTTGCGTCTTCAATTGCAAAGTTGTCCCACAAAGTTCTGCTGGTTCTATCGGTTCTGCCATCTCTAATCTACTTACATCACGGTCGCACTGTATATTTGGACGTTTCTAGCATGAAGTAAAATATTCTGTTTATTATAATTTATTATAAAAGTTAAAAATCAACACAATTCTAACTACTTACCTCTGCCATTGTTAAATTTCAATTTTTATTTTCAGTTCACAAAAATTATTTCATTCAAAAAGTATATAAAAACAGCTGTTCAAACTAGTTGCAAAATCTTGCAAGCAGATCTTTTTCCAGCAACATTTTGCAAGTTCTCTAACTTCCAACTGTCAAAAAATTTTCTTTTTGGCTCTCTCGCTGGAAGTGATTTCGAGTACGCAGACAACATTTTGCAAGATTTTGCAACATTTTGCACAAAATGATACAAAATATGTGTACGCAGACAGTCCTATTATTTACTAATGATTTTCGGCACACGTCCGCCGCAACTACGAGTTCATTTGATTGGTCCAATTTTTTACTACTTTTTCTTTGTGGCTTGAATATTGGCTTCCAAGAGTTACTGCTTTGTCAGGATAAACCAATGACTTAACATTACCCCATAATAAGTAAGGTAGGGATCTTAAATCGCACCTACGAGCGGGCCAGTGAACAGTGGTTCTGGAAATAAACTTGTCACCAAATTAAATATGGCAAGTTGCGCCGTGTTGTTGGAACTAAATGTAATTGATGATTTTCAAATACTACAAATTTGCCTATTGACCTTACCATTTACCCAGAAATGAGCTTCTTTATAAAATTCATAAAATCGACGACGTGCTCTACGAACTTCGCGAACAGATTTAATTTATTATTTTTTTCTCAGAATAAGGCTAAATTCTGTTCATACATTATAGTACTGCTATACATAAATACTGTGAACAATTTTACAAAGAATCTCGTACAAGTTCTCTGGCTTTTTCTTACTTTTTTCACTTACTATGAGTGTTTTTATTAGAGGCGGCAACAATGTTTTCTCTGAAAACTTTCTTAACCTTAAGGTTCTCAAATTTTATATTGTTAACGTTCTTCGGATCAAATATGATCCACACTAAAAATTTTATATATATATACAATAATTTACTTTACTTAAGTACGTGATTATAGTTTATGTATTATTTCTAGTTATACTCAAATGAAAACGCACAAGATGATGTACATTGATTTTACAGAGTCAATTCAAATAATATAATCATGAATATGATATACATTATTGTTAATAATTATGTTGGTTATATAAAGTAATGTTTTGGAACATAATTGGCAACGACTTTTATTGATTTTATTTTTGATTGGTTCACATTTGTTATCTTAGGGTTTGTTCGCAGTTAATGATTCTGGATCCTTCTCATCTAAATCTCGTAGCTTGCAAACTTTTTTCGAAGGATTATATAAGACATGTCAAGCTAAAAACCGAAATTTTCTTAAGTGTTGCCGTCTGACAAAAAACTTTTCGGTATAGTAATGGTTAGCCGAATAAATAATATAAAAGATTTGTAACCACTTCGGACCATCGATTATTTTTCTTTTGCAAGTAAATAACGAGTGATTTTTTAAGAGCTTGAGAACTTTTTTTTAAAAAAAAACGCATAAAATTTGCAAAATCTCATCGGTTCTTTATTTGAAACGTTAGATTGGTCCATGACATTTACTTTTTGAAGATAATTTCATTTAAATGTTGACCGCGGCTGCGTCTTAGGTGGTCCATTCGGAAAGTTCAATTTTGGGCAACTTTTTCGAGCATTTCGGCCGGAATAGCCCGAATTTCTTCGGAAATGTTGTCTTCCAAAGCTGGAATAGTTGCTGGCTTATTTCTGTAGACTTAAGACTTGACGTAGCCCCACAAAAAATAGTCTAAAGGCGTCAAATCGCATGATCTTGGTGGCCAACTTACCGGTCCATTTCTTGAGATGAATTGTTCTCCGAAGTTTTCCCTCAAAATGGCCATAGAATCGCGAGCTGTGTGGCATGTAGCGCCATCTTGTTGAAACCACATGTCAACCAAGTTCAGTTGTTCCATTTTTGGCAACAAAAAGTTTGTTAGCATCGAACGATAGCGATCGCCATTCACCGTAACGTTGCGTCCAACAGCATCTTTGAAAAAATACGGTCCAATGATTCCACCAGCGTACAAACCACACCAAACAGTGCATTTTTCGGGATGCATGGGCAGTTCTTGAACGGCTTCTGGTTGCTCTTCACTCCAAATGCGGCAATTTTGCTTATTTACGTAGCCATTCAACCAGAAATGAGCCCCATCGCTGAACAAAATTTGTCACATTTGAACATTTCGAACCGAACACTGATTTTGGTAATAAAATTCAATGATTTGCAAGCGTTGCTCGTTAGTAAGTCTATTCATGATGAAATGTCAAAGCATACTGAGCATCTTTCTCTTTGGCACCATGTCTGAAATCTCACGTGATCTGTCAAATACTAATGCATGAAAATCCTAACCCCAAAAAAATCACCCATTATAATAAGACACAGCTTTATCCAGTATATCTCTAATCCCCCTATCCATATACTAATCTAATAATATTTTCAGTTTTGTGCCTTCGCGATTACTTGTCTCTGGTTTCTGATGAAAAGTGGTGAGAAGCTTCACAAATATTATTTTTAATATCAATCTTTGGCGAACCGAAGAAAAAAAAATATGTAAATACAGATCTTTCTTTAATTGTTAATATATCAAATTCACTTATAGTTACAAACTTGGCTAAAACTCGTCGTTCACTGCTAGTATCCATATTGTCAAATTTTATTAATCTCGAATTAATTTCGAACTTTTTTAATGGCATGGTTGCTCTAAAAACCGGCCTAGGTCTTCCTTCTTAAAATTCCACAAACTTTTATTTACTTGAACTACACTCTAGCTACAAAAGTAAACCTATTAATGTTAACATTTCGGTGTCGCCAACTAAAACACGTTTACTTTAAGTAGTGGTATACGAGTATTTCAAAATAGTGTTTATCATAGTAGGTGAGAAAAATAATTGAAACCTCGAAACCTCTTTCTTTCTCAAACCTTGGCGTAATGCTGAACGTTCTAAGTTTGTAAAAGTTTCTTTGAAATATCGTATATCATCATTTTTTATGTCATTGCCTAAGGAGATGAAACCACTCTTTCATTCCGACTAGAATTATTAGATTTATTGGTCTTTATTTTCTAAACAAGTTTCTTTCTCGTCTGATAATGCATTCAACATAATTTCTATTTCACTATCATCCATTTTTCTTCATGAAACTTTGACTTAAGATTGATCTTTGATCAAGATTTTTTACTTCAGATCAAATTTGGCACGAAGGCCTTAAATGAAAACAATTTTTTAAATGGCTGTATGCAAATATATTTTTTCATAAACCTAATGTAGATGTTAATATTAAAAGATTAAATAAGTCATAAAATATCAAAATATAAACCACTTACGTCAAAATTGACGCGACGACCTTATAAAGGTTAAGCAATGTTTCGCAAATTGTTCCAATTTATTTTAAAAATGTTAGCTTCATTTTTAAAATTTATCGTTATTTCTCATTATTTGTATTTCATGGTGCTCATAATCATTCATCAAAACGACTATTTCGAGAAACAAAGGATCGAAGGCATGTGGTTTCGTTAGAAAAGTGACAAATACAAGTATTTTGATCAAGTTCATGTGGTTTAACTTTGTCTGGATATATATGGTAAGTTTCGGGTCCATGCAGAAGTAAGCGGATATTCGAAGAGTTATTGATAACAGGTAGACTCTTGAAGTTTTTACAGGAGGTGTATTACTATGGCCACTATAACAAATAGTAAAAATTAAAGGGTGTGCCGACAGTGACGTGATTTGCATAAACATTGACTAATTTTTTAACCATAATATATAGACTCTTGAAATTTTCACAAATGGTGTAATACTATGACCCCTATAAAAACAATAAAAATTTAAAGGGTTTTCCGACAGTGACGTCTTTTGCATGTAAAACGACATATTTTTTGAACCGTAATAAGTAGACTCTCCCCATTTGTATAGAAGATGTGTTGCCATGGCCGTTGTGACAATTACTAAAAATTAAAGGGTGTTCTGACAGTGACATGTTTTTCACGTATAGCAACTTATTTTTTTAGTAGTAATAGGTAGACTTTTGATATATTCATAGAAAGAGAATTGCCATGGCCGCCATAGCAAATAACAAAATTAAACGGTGTTCCGACAGAGACATGATTTGTACGTAAATAGCCTTATTTTTTGAACCATAATAGGTAGGCTCTTTAAATGTTTACAGTAGATGTTGTACTTCGTTTTTGCATATGCAAAAAACATATGTTTCGCTATCACTGCATAAACTAGTGGCACTTTTAGGTATTTGTGGGCGTTCAAGTTATAATATACCAGGGTACGGCTACAATTATTCGTAATATCTTGTTTTGGCGCCTTTGAATTTTTCTACATTTTAAGCTGAGGCAGTACCCATAACCGAGAGCCATAACAACATATTGGTTTAAGAATCGAATTATAAAGTAGAAGCTTGCAATCTAAGCTGAGGGTTGAGTTTCTGCCAATTAGCTAATTTATTTGCAATGCTTTTAGTTTCATTTGGGTTGTCGTCTATCGAGATGTATGCCGAGGTATTTGACCTCTGAGTGTTGAGGTATGGTTTGGTTGGTTATTCGAATGGGAGGGACAACATTTTAGTTCGTTTATTTATACTAGAGTTAGCCCTGTTTTCGAAATTCAACCAAATTTATTTTTGTAACCGTTTTAGGTATATATTTTACATAAGTGCACATTCATGTTGCTTTTCTTTTATACTTATATTATTCAAATTTAGTTATTAATACACCTAATTCTGTTTTCACACGGTAGATTGGTTCCAGAAAAATCCGTGTAAAAAAACCGTGTTAAAAAAGAAATTGATCATATACAAAAATATGTGATTGGTTTCTTATCTCTAAAACCTATTAAAATTTGTGAAAAACGAGAATATTTTTAAGAACAAGAAATCATGTTTATTTTTACACTTATACGCACGTACATATAATGTGTAATTACACCGTTTATTTTCATCTTTTTTAGTGTATGATGAAGACTTAACAGATAGTTTTCTTCCAGAAGTCAACGATTGCCTAATTGAATTTTAATTTTTTGTAGTTCTTAATGTAGCTTCGTTTAAACCGAACATTTTGCTAATTAATGTTGAGCCTTCTCCATTTCCAAGGCGATCTAAAATTTCAGTTTTGTTTTCTAAAGAAATGGCTTTAAGTTGTAGTTTTTTATTTGTAGTTTTCGACGTCTTCTTGTAGAGATGCATTGATAGTTCACAAAATATTAATACATTTCAACTGCTCTAACAAGTACAAATGCTTGTATGCACAAAAAAAGAATTCTTCTAAATGAAAATATTTCGCAAAACTTAAATTTTACAAATAAAATCTAAGCCCAAAAGATTTTGAATCGTGCTAAATGGAATAAAATCGTGTAAAAAAATATTTTTTGTTTTTATTTTCAAACCGTGTTAAATCAAAACCGTGTAAAAAAGACCGTGTGAAAACAGAATTGGGTATACATACATATTTGCTTTCGATTTTGATTTACAAAATTACATATTAATAAATTAAGTTTTTAATTAATAAACGAAGTTTTTCCTTCTGAGTGTTTACGGAGTTGCTAAGCCAAATTTAATTTAGTTAATTTTGAGTCTTTTGTTGTAATTTTTTAGCAAATTAAGAGGAGAGATCATGGCTTTTTAATTGGCTAATATTCTTAACTGTTTTTAACTATCTTAGACTCAAAAAATACATTCTGTACTGCTCCTATTGACAATCTATCAAACACAAAAAAAAAATCGAATACGTTGAGTTTAAGTCAGGTAAAATGGTTCTTAACTTTTTTCACTTGCCTATTTATATATAGATTCTCCGTTTTTACCCACAATTCCAAATAAAAAGGTCTCGTAAGTATTGGGATGCTACTTCGGGGCTTTCATGAATGCTTAGAAAAGCAGCGTTGTCAGCAAATTCTAACGTGTGGACTCGATTGCTAGTTGGCATATCGGATGTGTACGGCAAATATAAAATGGGTCGCAATATACTACCTTGGGGAACTCCAGCTTTAGGAGAGCTTAACAAATGTCCTTCTAACTTACGACCAGTTAAGTAACTTTTTATAAAAATAGTAGACAGGCTTTGCCTTAACTTGTAAACTAGGCCTTTATGCCATACTTTATCTAACGCTTGAGAAACTTTTGTCAAAAGCGCAGAACAGTATTTGCTTTCGAAAGCCTATTTTACTGAATTTACTAATCTGTTTGTTCAATAGTGCTGTGCTGTTTTCTTTTTCTCTTAAAATTGGGTTAAGCTTAGTAGTTACTATTTTCTCATATTTTTTACATATTTGATGAATCTCGCAAAGACAAAATATGATTTACGGGACCATAATGAGCAACATATAATGATCGAATTATATGGTAGTAGGCAAACAATTTTACTAAACATAATGTTAGTTGTTATTATCAGAAGCATATTGCTATCTAATGTTATAACATTGTAAGATAAAACCATAATTATGTTTAAAGTAAAAACATATTACGACAATATGATTTAAAATTATTGTATTCTGAAACGTAAAAAACATGAATGCATAAATGCATATTATAAATGACTTTAAACTTCAACATACTCTAGAATAAATTCCGCAATTATTTATTCTTTAATTTATTAATGATTTAAATTAAAAACTGCTAAATGCACAACTTTTCAAAAATTAATAAGTTTATGGATATAATAAATGATAATTAAGGGCAAAGTTAATAAAAAAATATTAATTTATAGCTAAAAAACTGTAAATGATAGACTGTAGTAAATTGGAAAACAATGTTGTAGTTGATTTGACATGGAATGACGGCAAAAGGTTAGATTTCATATTTTGTATTGCCTTTTAAAACATATGTAAATATAAGCACTAAACTCATTTTTTATCATAGTTTTTTTTACAAGAAATTGGTACATTTAACCAATAATTTTACAATTAGCGTTTTCAAATGAAGCAATAGGTCGTTTCATTACGTAACAGAGGGAGAAACTAAAGAATTGTTGAATCCAAACGTTATTTGTTTCTTTGTAGAAATACATTGTTAACATACAAACAATTTAAACAGTTAGAGCCAAATTCATAACAATATTTTTCTTTTATAAAAGGTTTATAAAACAAATTTTTATACAAAATTTCTAAAATAAACCTTTTATAAACCGAAAATATTTTTGATGAATATTGCTCTTAGTTTTTTGTTTTTTAATATTTAATATAAAATTCATTTGTACGTTAATTTTTTATAGTTATGGTATTAATAATTTTTAAGGCTTAAGTTTATTATTTCAGGTATATGAAGAAAAAATATAGTCTGCAAAAAATAATGCAGACCATAAATTTTATAGTTATAAATATTTTTATTATTTTCGAATCATTTAAGTTTTATTACACTAATTGTTATTTTATAAGTAGTTATAATACGGGAAAGTTATATTCAATTATAAATCGCCAGTTGCTGAGAACGATATCGACCACTACCTAAAGCTTTGTTTGTTGTGTTTTTATTTAACATTTATTACTTTGTATTTGTCGTAGCTTCAGCCAAACTTTCGTCGCAACCAAATCTAATGTTATTTGTTCTGACCGTGCAAACATATTCACCTAAAAAAGTTTCCTTTCTAAATACATAATTTATTTTGCTGTAAGTTTTTTCTATTTGCTTTAAAAACTGAAATGTCTGCACTTAAATCAATTTGATGTGGTATTAAAAATATTGTTCATATTAATTTTCTTAAATTAAGTAAAAAATTTTGATTCATTGTAACACGGTCATATGCGGATGACGTTGCAGTAGCTGTGTCAGGAAGACACCTGGACACGTTTGCAAACATCGCTTAGATAAATTAGTAAGTGGAGCACCGAAAGTGGTCTAAGTGTTAATGCGCAGAAAACGGATCTTGTATTATTCACCAGAAGAAACAAGATTCCTACTTTTCCGCTATCACTCCTAAACGGAATGGAGCTTAAATTATCTGACAGGGCGAAATATCTAGGTGTTATTCTAGATTACAAACTGTCATGGAACCTTAATGTACAATTTAGGGAAAACAGGGCTTTAATAGTCATATATACCTGTAAGAAGGCCATAGGTAAAAACTGGGTCATTAGACCCGGAAATGCCTACTGGCTCTTTAATACAGTGATAAACCCCATACTAATGTATGGAGCGCTAGTATGGTGGCCTGCACTAGGCAAGTCTACATACTGTAGTATAGTCAACAAAGTACTATGCACTTCAGCTTGATGATCACGAGTGCCATACGCACGACGCCATCAAAGGCTCTGTTAACAATGTTGCATTGGCTTCCAGCCGATCTAATGGCCAAACAGCTGACCTTGAACTCGGCAATAATGCTTAGTGCAACTGGGGCATGGAAATAGAAGAGTTTCGGCCATGCGACTATTTTGGGATGTGTGCGCATATCGACTATCCCGGAAAATATTGATTATTGTGCACCCTCAGCCATGCCGACCAGAAGGTTCGGAATATCAACTTCAGGCACGTCATCTATAATGACACATGATCGTCATCAAGAGGACGTGCTTGAGGTTTATACGGACGGATCTAAAACGAACAATGGAGTGGGGGGAGGCGTCTTCATTCCTCGTTTTCAAATAAGGATGAAGTTTAGGCTGCAAAACCAAGGCAGCACTGTTCAGGCTGAAATTTCTGCGATAAAAAGAGCGGCAAACTGGCTAAGGTATCACAGGATATATGGTAAAGATATCCAGTTCTGTACCGATAGCAAAGCTGCGATATACTCCTTAGCGGGCGTTTATACAACGTCCAGTTTGGTTCGTGAATGCCGGACATCTCTAGATGAGATGGCGAGACATTCCAGCCTGGAACGCTGTAAAGACAATTTCCAGCAGGAACTACTGGGGGCTGCGCCCACCACCCATCATGATCTCGAGGCTTTTATGGCCTCAGTATGATTGCAAACGTACTGCAATCCTACTGAGAACCCCTCGAGGATAAATTGGCACAATAGTTGCTGTGCTAAGAGGGCACTGCACTATAGGTGCACACGCTAGGAGATTAAATCTGCCGTATAATGACTTCTGTACAAGTTGTCAGGACGAGGAGGAGGAAGAGACAGTGAAGTACCCCTCGTCTGTCACTTTCCGGCCTTATCTACGGAAAGGGTGGCGCTGCTTGGCTTGGATACTGCAAGACCTTGCAGACTTATCGGGTTGCGGTATTAACAGGATAAATTCATTTATCCGGCTTTCTGGATGGTTATTGCACCAAACCTAAAGTGTGGATCAGCAGGTATCTTCCTGCTCATCCCTCTTTCGGGCGTCACAACGGGACCAAAGGGACCCAAGTGAGTCGGTTTTTCCTGTACAAGTGATGGTTTCGAAGTTTTATATTCAGGCTTAGTTTTATCTTACAAAAAATATTATTTTAAGCAACAAAATGATATTTATTTAAAATCAGAATAGGATATACTAAAAATGAAACGGACGTATCTTATCATTTCTATATACTTAATTGCAAGGCACCTATCATTCAGACAAAATAGAATTTATATTAGTAGCAATTGAATAAAAAATATTGAAAAGTAATTTAAAAAATTTAAGTTAAAATTGTGTCATTCTTTTTAATTTTAAAAATCAAAATTTTAAGCATTTCTGACAATGTATGGATCGAACATAGAAACTGTTGAAAGGACTTGAGACAGGAAAAATTTATTTCGAAGCCAGGATTTTTCTCTCAGAAAAAAATTCTTTTTTCATAGTTTTATTTATTGTATCTTCAATGTACATATTTGTAGAGAATCAATATTTCTTTCTAATCAAATGTGCCCATGATGATTTAGGATGATATAGGCTTCTTCAAACAAATTGCAACCTTTAGATGTTTGAGCAACTGTGAACATTAGCGAAATCTTAATTTAAGCATTTTTTCTAAATTTAAGCTTTGGACTGAATTCCATTGCACCACATTGGTTAGTAGTGGTAGATTGATCTCTACAGTAGAAGTTTGTAATCTATGTTGAGACAAGAGACTGGTTTTAACTTCCTTTATCGTAAATTTGATTATATATATGAGCTCTTGATTATGAAAGTGGTATAAGTCATATATTTCTTGTTTCGAGATGTTAAGAGGTTTCCATTTTAAAGAGTTAAAAAATATTTTTGTAGTATGGAATAAAATATTTTGACAATTAAATAATGCCAACTAATAAGTATTTATTATGATTGTGAAATTTATTATTATTATGATTGTGAAAGGAAATGTGGTTTTGAAAGGTTGAAATGATTTAAACCACTTTCAAAATTAACATTACTTTATAAATGACAAACCGTCAAGGAAAAATTTTTATTAGAAATTAACAATTTATTCAAGATCATTACATTGTAACTAAGTTATTTTTTAGCATTTAGGCAGATAAAGTGTTTGTGAAAAATTGGTGGGATATTCGGTAGTAAATCCATTATTTATTTCAGGTTTTCTTCTGTTGGTTGGATGGTTGTGTATATAGGAAGAAAATCAATATTTTTGTATATTATTGGCTTTGCTCTTTAAGGTGGAAGGTCTAACATTTTGAATTCGGAATTGTCATCTAAAACTATTTAAATATACAGTAACTGTATTTTGTTTACCAACCAAAATACAAACTCAATTTATCAACTTAATTTTCATGGCATATTGCGAATTACTTCATATTATATTATTTTATTAGGATATGATATGAAATAGCTGATAAACTATTTTTTAAAATTTTTTGTCTTATACCACTTTCAAGTAATGCACAGGAAAAAAATGTTGCACCAATTAAAAGCTTTAATTAGTTTTAAATTAAAGTTCAATTAATTTTTTAATTGATTCAAATATATTTATTTAAAACTGAAGAAAAAAATCTTAAATAAACAAATAATTGAATCAATTATTTATTTAAATAAATTTTATTCTGGAATCAATTAGAACCAGCAATTTGTGAAAATATTTTTTTCTGTGTTGAGATATTTCACTTCTGAAAGTTGATGTGTATTTTCGTTACTTCTGGTACTCATGCCCATCAACACCGTGTTGTTCTAAAAGATCTTAGGTTTTAAATTTGACATAAATAATTTTAAACTAATTCTCATAAACGGCAGCAACACATTTGGATGTCATATGCATCCAAGAATAAGCTTGTTCGTGGCTTTTTAGGCTCTTCTATTTACACGTAAATTTATTTTAAAGATTCGAATGTAATGGTTGAAATTACGTATTTTTTTATTATTGTTCAACGACCGTGTAAAATTTTTATGGCACAAATGCTTCGTTAATTTTATTTCTCCTACGTTTTCCTCTTGTCCCAGTAAATATCACAATAAATTGACACGGTTGTTAACGAATTTCCACAAAAACAACAAAAAATTAAAAAAAAAACAATGACAAACTAAAATTCAAACAATGAAAAAGGCTATTTGCTGATTCATTTATATACATTTTATGACGAAATAAAAAATACAATAAGAACGATTACCATGAATATATAAAAAATGAAAAATAATAAAATAGTAGGTATCAAAAAAATAAAGTACATAATTTTTAGGGTTCCGTACACAAAGTTAAAAACGAAACCGTATTGTTTTCGCTACAATGTCTGTCCGTCTGTCCGTCGGTCAGCGTCTTTTATCTCTGGAACCGTAATAGGTAGACTCTTTAAATTTTCACAGATGATGTATAGCTGTTGCCGCTATAGCAACAAATACTAAAACGTATAGGGTGTTCCAATAGAGAGGTGTTATTTACGAAAATGTGTTTATTTCTTGAACTGTAGGAGGCATACACTAAATATTTACAAACAGTAATTAAAAATTAGTTCGCTTTATAAACAACTATAAAAAAAAATAAACCTAAAAATTAAAGAGTGTTCCGATAGTGGTGTGATTTGCATGTATAAGACCTAAGTTTTGAACCATAATAGGTAGACTCTTGAAATTTTCAAATTAGGTGTATAACTGTGGCCGCTATAGTAACAAATACTAAAACTTATAGGGTGCTCCGAAAGTGACGTGTTATTTGTGTTTACGTCTTTATTACTTGAGCAGTAGGATGCAGACATTTAAAAATTACACACAGTAATTAGAATTGTAGGCTATATAAACAAGTATAAAAAATAAACCTAAAAAGTAAAGGGTGTTACGATAGTGACGCGATTTGTATGTGTATGGCAGACTTTTGAATTTTCCCCAGATGGTGTATTACTATGGCCGCTATAGCAACGAATACTAAAACTTATAGGGTGTTCCGTAATTGAGGTGTTATTTACGTTTACGTCTATATTTCTTGGGCTGTAGGAGGCAGACATTTTAAATTTACACACAGTAATTAAAAGATTATTGGCTATATAAACATGTATATAAAAATAATCCTAAAAATTAAAGGGTTTTCTGATAGTGGCGTGATTTGCATGTATAAGGCCTAAGTTTTGAACCATAATAGGTAGAGTCTTGAAATTTTCGCAGAAGTGGTATAACTAATATTTATTGCTATATATGCTATAGCAATAAATATTAAAACTTATAGGGCGTCCCGATACGGAGGTGTTATTCACGAATGTGTGTTTATTGCTTGAACTTTAGGATGTATAAGGCCTAAATTTTAACCCATAATAGACTCTTGAAATTTTAACAGAAGGTATATAACTGTGGCCACTACAGCAATAAATACTAAAACTTATCGGGTGTTCCGAAAGTGAGGTGTTATTTGCCGTTATTTCTTTATTTCTTGAGCTATAGGAGGCAACCACTTAAAATTTGCAGACAGTAATTAACTCCATGTTCGCTTTCTATTAAATTAAACCTTAAAACTAAAGGGTGTTCTGAGAGTGTCGTGCTTTGCGTGTATATGGCCTAAGTTTCGAACAATAATAAGTAGACTCTTGAAGTTTTTACAAGAGGTTTATTACTATGGAAACTTTAAAAAATAATGAAAATTAAAGGGTGATCCATCAGTGACATGTTTTCGACGTATATTACCTTATTTTTTGAGCCGCAAAAGGTAGGCCTGATATTTTTATAGAAAGTTTATTGCCATGGCCGTTATAACAACAATTCACAAAAATTTAAAGGGTGTTCCAATAGCGATGCAATTTCGCGAATATGACTTTGATTTTAAAAAGAAAAGGGTGCCCCATACGACACGAAAAAGTTAATAACTTGAGTTTTTAAACGAGTACTAGACATAGTACGGAACCCTACGTGTGTGAGACTAACTCGCACTTGACTGATTTATTTTATCTTGGTAGCAACTAAAATTAACTTTGGGATAGTGTTTATTTTAATAATTACTAGTTCTCTGCCATTGAAGATTGAAGATGTTTTGAATATTTTTGCTTTTTTATTTTTTAGTTTATTGCGTACAACACAGAACTATTAAAATGCAAAATTAAAATATTTATATAATATAAACATTTTTAAAGTAAATTTGTAAAGTAAAACGTGCCTATAGAACGTTGGTCACTTTTTGTTTGAAGAATAATCATTGAATTCGCGTCATCGTCACCTAACGCTGGTTTCTCTGTACAGGTGTATAATTAATATAAACACATGATGGACATGCATATGCAGTAGAGACTTACATAAACTAATTCATCACACACCCACACAAACTTTTGTAAAAATATGTATGTATCAGTGAGAATAGTGTGGGAAATATAAACATGTTTACTAAACACCACATAGCCTGTTAAACCCAAACATTGCAATGTTGCTAACGATTGTTTGTTGTTAAATTTAAGATTGTGTCAACAAATGAGGAATATATGAAGATTATTTGGACTATTTTAAATAACAAAATGTTTTTAAAAGTATTAACTTTACAGTAAACATTTAAACAATTTTTTTATTTCAAAATTAAAAAAATTAAAAATAGTTAGATGGTTTGTGCCGGCAGAACTGAATTCTTTCTGAACCGATTTTGAAAAGGACTTCTTTATTAAAAAGTTAATGTTTACAGATTGGTCGCATTTTAAAAAAGTACATAATTTTAAAAATTAAAGGGTGCCTCCATAAAAACATACATTTTTTTTCGTTTGTGAATTAACCGTAAGGGCCACTAAATTAAAAAAATTTTAAAAGTTTGTATCACTATAACTCCTAATAAACAAAATTAATACTAAACTTAACAACTAAAGAGTGTCCCCATAGGTTAAGTTATTTGACCTATTTATATCGTCCTGTCCATTACTATATTCGTTATAATAACAAGTATAAATTTATAATATAATAATTGAAGTATATGGTCAAAATTTTGAACCGTTATAGACAGCCGGATGAAATTTACAAAGAAACTGAATTTCTTAGTTCAACAACAAAAAACTGCAACAACGAGTATAAAATTTTAATTTGGAAAATAAAGAGCCTCCCAAGAGCTGATGTATATGACCAAACTTTTAAACAACTTGGAAATTAAATTGTGTCCCCATAATTGATTTAATTTGAACTATATGGCAGTATCTTTCCAACCGTTACAGAAAATCACCTAAAAGTAAGACATAATGTCTACTACTATGTTCGGTATAAAAATAAGTATATATATTTAAAATATAAATTAAAGACTATATGGCCCTGTCTTTGGAACCATTATAGACATATGATTGAAATTTGCACAAAAAACACGTATATTACTGTCTGCTATAGCCATAAGTATAAAGTTAAAAAAGAAGAGTGTACAGGCCACAAGAATGGAGAAGGCCAGTAAAATATAACACGATTTCTTTTAATTATTTTAATTTGATTAGCTACAAATACTGTGCCGTAAAATAACTTATTAATGTGAAATGTCAACTATTACTTTTTTAAGAGAAGTACACTCAGGCAATTAATGCCTATATTAACTGTGATATTTTCTTTGGAAAGGGATAGGAGGATAATAAAGCTTCACTTATAGCAACACTGCAATTGTACGTTATAACTATTATTAGAACAGTTTTGCAGCGCCTCTGGTGATAAGTAGGCGTATTAGTTTGAAGCTAGCATAGACAATTTAGAATTATTTGACTTCGCCGGCGATTTAGTGCTATGTGGTAATATCGGCGAAGGAGGGAGCTGTGAAACGCACGCAATATTATAATGAAAATTAACACATATCAGAAACATTGATTTTGCCATGGCTGAGTATTGAACTCATGACCATTGCTTAGTAGTCACATGCTACAGTAGATTGTTTACATTATAATTGTAATTAAATTTCACTTCTATAGGCAGTCCCAGCGCCTGCCTGCAGTTTTATAATTCGAGTATAAATCATTAAATATTTCGAATCCTAGATTCTAGATTCACCTTCAAAAAATTATTGGTACAATACAATCGAAAATTATATTCTAACTTAAAATAGATTCCCTAGAATAGTGTGCTATACTACCTGGTGTCTACCGGGACATCCTATTTTTTCGTTGAAATTAGGATGCTAGCTAACTTAATACAGGTACCATGTCTGATTTTATCTATAATAAAACTAGGGCAGTTCAATAAATTCCATGACTTTGTATTTCCAGCACTATTCAAAGTATGTCAAAAGTTAAAAGTTGACCAACTTTCGTACTTAGCGTTGACGGAGACGTACTGGTGGAGATAACACTCAAAATCCACCCACCAAATAAATTGCAATTTTGTTATAAAACGGTATGAGTAAAAAATATAATATCTATACATATAATAAAACAGAAACTCATTTCATGTCTGTCTGTCTGGGTTTAAGTCACGTAAAAACTACTGGATGGATTTTAATCCTAGTTCCAATAATGTATCCTTTGTTTCCGCAAAAATATTTTATCTCCAAAAGAAAGTCAAAAAACAAAATAACAGTGAAAGTGGGTCGATTTTTATTAAAGTTACTGCATACTTTAAGGCATCTTTTATTTTTGAAAACGGGATAATTTAAAAATATGAATTACATACTGCCAAATAGCCAATTGAATAAAAATTTTATTTGATTTGTATTTTTACTTTGTGGAATGACATTGTTATTAAAATATTTTAAATCCCTTTTACAGGGCTTTATAATAATTTTTAGAATTTTAGAATTTAATATAAATTTTAGAATTTTATCCACGGATGGGTACCTTTATACAAAGTAAATACGTAAGAATCTTAAAATTTTGTGTGGATTACTTTCAAAGCATATTCGAACAAAATGTGTGGGCACAGCTAGTTAAATAATAAAAACATTCCCAAAAGTTTTTTTAAACTAAAAGAAAATAGTTTTATGATATGAGTTTTTATTTATTATACTTAACTGATACAAATCATGTTTTTAACTGTTTTAAGAAAAAAGATCACAGTTCGAAAGATACGGAAAAATATTGGGCGTTATTTTATTTAGCAGTTGATTTAATATCAGGTATTGGCCAATAAAAAAATTTAGTAAGCCATAGTAGGAGAAACCGTTGGATTTATTAAATTTTTTCGTTATTCCAAGTATCCTATTTTCATCTGTAAGTAACAAATTTCAAAAGTAAATAAAATATTCACTGTTAAAAAAAATATATGTATGTACAAATATTTTTTGGGTACGATAGAAAAATGTTGCCATTACTTCTTATTATGTATTTATACAAAAAAAAAAAAAAAAAAAACAAATGGATAATAATTTGGCTGGTGGGCACTTGGCACTGACCAGATTCATTATTGGAAACCAGATGGCCATACGATAATAAAAAAATATAATAAATAAATTTAAAATTCTTATAAACAAAATAATTAAGGCTATTTGGAAAATATCATGTGAGGTTCTTTTAGGGAAGTCTAAGAGGAATCACAATGGACCAACAGGTTTTCGGTGGAGGAGTATAGAATATCAATATTTAACAGCACCCTTCCTAACCTAAACTAATTGAACCTAAAGTAAAAATAAATATATATAAAGATTAAAATATATTTAAAACTCGTTTTGTTAAAAAACTGCAGCAATTCAAATGATGCTCCAATTTACATGAAACATTATTTATGTTCAAAATTGGAATCTTAATAATCAGCCAGTTTATAAATTACATAATTACATAAATTAGAATACATAAATTAGAATACAAAAGTGAAAAAAAAAACATCTTATTCGTTTAAATTATTTGTATTCCTTCTGATCTCCTTTTCTTAAGCATTCAATCAATGCTTAATATTTACCATCACAATTCCTTAATGTCCCAGATTTTACCCTTTTTACTAATTATTAATATTATCACAGCACCATACTGGCAACTAAAGCAAAAGTAAAGTAATGAATAATAATTATCCAAAAGACTATTTACACAACATTATAAAAAATAGCATAAAAATAAAAAGAAACGAGGAACATAAAGGAAATATAAACAAAATATTAAAAAATAAATAATAAATTTGTAAACAATGGTATACACAGATACTATAAGGAATTAAGTTATTAAATAAATAAGACTCATTAGTCTTATTTATTTAAAAATTTCTTACTTAGGGTCCGGAATACTAGAAAAAGAAAAACAAAAACCGGACTTAACTACAATAATAAATATGTTATCGTCTATTGTTATGTAGTTATATTTACAGCAAAAATTGTGTTTGGCGTGGATTGTAATAGCGGACGTGCCAGCCTTAGGAGATGTAATATTAGACGACAAGTTTTTTTCAACAAAGATTTATACACTTTGTGATCCTAAATTCTAAGCAATATTTTAGTCTAGTTAATCAATACTATTCAGGTAGTATTTTTAGAAATATTTCGATATAATATCATGTAAACGAAAGTACTGGGTACTACTGATTATCCATTTGAAAGGTATTGAGTAGTATATAGTATTTGAAAGTACTATATACCTACACTCTAAAACACTTTTTTTGAAAATATTTTTGACCTAAAATTAGACAATTATATTTTTAAACCTTTTGTTAAATTTTAAACAAAACATTCTTAATTAATTTACACATATTTTTTTTATTTTCTTCCTGTTTTTTTTAATTTTAAAATTTTTTTCCAAAATAAAATGCTTAAAATATACATATATACTCTTTTAACAGCATTTTTTCTTAAAATAAGGCGGTTCCAGAGATAGATGTCGTTGATAGTTACGTTTTTACATATTTGCTTACCACTACATACCAAAAAAAAAAAAAACAAACATACATAGATATTTTTTGGTAAAAAATTGTGTATTTCGATTTAATATATAAACCATTTCATCCATTTCGAGGTTCCCTACTTTTTAAAAGAAAAAAAAAAACAAACAAAGAAAATTCAAATTTAATGGAGAATGTTTATTATCACTTGAAAGAAGATTCTTTGGCATTTATTTTTTGAAGATTGTGTCTATCAAATGTTGGCCGTTGCTATGTCGCAGATGATCCATCCGTTGAGTCCAATTTTCGAAGACTCCATACCCATACAGAAGACATACCCATTGAGCCAGAAATGGGCCTCATCGCTAAATAAAATTTGCCTCGAAAACGTCGGATCTTCTTGTAACTTTTCAAGAGCCCATAGAGCGAAGCGATTCAGGCGTAAGACTTTCCATTATGAAATGCCAAACAACACGAAACAAAAATAACATGACAGCATAACACGACTCAAACGTGATTTGTCAAAAAAGGCTATTGAAAAAAGGACCTCGAAATCGATCACCCTTTATAATAAAATATCAATTTTCAGCACATTTGCTGACTAAGCCAACTAAGACAATACTCTGAGAACAACGTACATTTTCGATCATCTTGGTGATCGATAGTTTTATATAAAATTAAAAGCTTATACATGCATTTCTATTTTTAAGCGACATTCATGTATAAATAAATTAGTCAAGTGCGAGCTAGATTCACACACGTAGGGGTCCGTACTATGTTCAGTATAATTTAAAAATTCCAGTTGTTTATTTCTTTATGTCTTATGGGACACCATTAAATTTTAAAATTAAAGTAATATTGGCGAAAATTGCATCATAATTAGAACACCCTTTAAATTTTAATATGTAATTGATTTTATAGCGGCCATGGTAATACACTTTCTATTAAAATATCAGGAGCCTATTGCGGTTAAAAAAATAAGATAATATTCGTGAAAAACACGTTACTAATGGACACACTTCAATTTTAAGTATTTGTTATAGCGGCCGAAGTAACACATCTACTGTAAACATTTCAAGAGGGTATCTATTACGGTTTATAAAATCATGTCACTGTCGGAACACCCTTTAATTTTATTATTCATTATAGTGGCCATGGCAACTTCCTTTCTATAAATATATTAAGAGTCTACTTATTGCGATTAAAAAATAAGTCACTATAAGTGAAAAACATGTCACTGTCGGAACACCCTTTAATTTTTAGTAATTGTCATACCGGCCGTGGCAACACATCTTCTGTACAAAATTTTAAGAGTCTACCTGTTACGGTTCAAGAAATAAGGCTTTATACATGGAAATCACGTCACTAGCGGAAAACCCTTTAATTTTTATTATTTGTTATAGTGGACATAGTTATACACCTCCTGTAAAAATTTCAAGATTCCACCTATTCATTCAAAACTTAGGATATATACATGCAAATCACATCACTATTGGAACACCCTTTAATATTAAAGTTCAATTTTGTATACTTGTTTATAAAACAAACATAGTTTTAATTACAGTCTACAAATTGTAAGTGGTTTCCTCTTACAGCTGAAAAAAAATATATAAACGTAAATAACACGTCACTTTTGGAACACCCTACGCCGCAGTTATACACTTTTGGTAAAATTTTTTAAGAGTCTACCTATTATGGTTCAAAACTTAGGCCTTACACATACAAAGCACACCACTATCGGAACACCCTTTAATTTTTAGGTTTATTTTTTTAGACTTGTTTATAAAGCGAACTAAGTTTTAATTACTGTTATACACTTTTGGTAAAATTTTCAAGAGTCTACCTATTATGGTTCAAAACTTAGGCCTTATACATGCAAATCACTTCACTATCGGAACACCCTTTAATTTTTAGGTTTATTTTTTTCAGACTGGTTTATATAGCGAACTAATTTTATTTTAGTGCTTGCATATTTTTAGTGAATTCCTCCTACAGTTCAAGAAATAAGCACATATTCGTGAATAACACCTCTCTATCGGAACACCCTATAAGTTTTAGTATTTTCTAGTATAGCGGTTACAGTTATATACTTTCTGTGAAAATTTTAAGCGCCTACCTATTACGGTTCAAAACTTAGCCCTTATACATGCAAATCACACTACTATCGGAACACCCTTTAATTTTTAGGTTTATTTTTTATACTTGTTTATATAGCGAACTAAGTTTTAATTACTGCTTACATATTTTTAGTGTATGCCTCCTACAGCTCAAGAAATATACACATATTTGTGAATAACACCTCTCTATCGGAGCACCCTATAAATTTTAATATTTTTTGCTATAGCGGTCAAAATTGTACACCTTCTGTAAAAATTTCAAGATTCTACCTATTATGATTCAAAACTTAGGCCTTATAAGTCAAAATAATACCACTATCGGAACACCCTTTAATTTTAAGGTTTATTATTTAGACTTGTATATAAGGCGAACTAAGGTTTTATTACAGTTTGTAAATTTTTAGTGTATGCCTCCTACTGTTCAAGAAATAAACACATATTCGTGAATAACACCTCTCTATCGGAACACCCTATAAGTTTTTTTTTGTTATAGCGGCCATCGCTATACACCTTCTGTGAAAATTTCAAGAGTCTACCTATTATGGTTCAAAACTTATGCCTTATACATGCATTTCACACCACTATCGGAACACCCTTTAATTTTTATTTTTATTTTTTTATACTTGTTTATATAGTGAACTAAGTTTTAATAACTGTTTGTAAATTTCAAGTGTATCCCTCCTACAGTTCAAGAAATAAACACATTTTCGTAAATAACACCTCTCTATTGGAACACCCTATAAGTTTTAGTATTTGTTGCTATAGCGGCAACAACTATACATCATCTGTGAAAATTTCAAGAGTCTACCTATTACGGTTCCAGAGATAAAAGGCGCTGACAGACGGACAGACGCGCAGACATTGTAGCGAAAACAATAGGGTTTCGTTTTTACACTTTGTGTACGGAACCCTAAAAATATCTACTTAGTTTTTCTTTAGTCGCTTTTTTTTAATTGCCAAAAATTTAAATGAAATGGTTCCATAAAAATATGTGTTAAAAATACAATTTGACATTGGTAGAGTTAATTGTGACAAATGCTTAGAATATAAAACACAAAACAATTATTCCTAAGTATTTTATAACTTAATGTTTTTATTTTTTTTTATAAAAACTCCCACGTAATCAACCTTAAAGTAAACCCGTGTAATTTAGTAGGTTTCATAAAAGAAAGCAAATGCCTAAAGATCTGATGGGCGTTTCCAAACTTTAAAATTTATAGCCATTTATATTTGGTCACATTTCATTATATTTCTACTTCTGCTTCCATGAAGTTGATTTAAAAGAAAATTGCCTCAGTATTGAATATTGAGGAACAATAAATGTCATCCAATAATTTATTAAGGGCGTAAAACCAATAATAGTAATTAAAGCTAAACAAGTGATATTAAGTATTATATCACTATAGGAATGGCTGCGAAAAACACATGTGTACACTCGCTTAAGTGTGGGTTGCTTTGTTACATTGCATTGTTTGTATTTTTTACCAACTTGCAAAAGTAGAATGATGATAATTTGTGAGAATATGTTTTTAAAACCGAAGGGAGACGGCTATTAATGGTATGTTTTCGTTGTAGTGTGTTTACATGTTTCTAAAGTCTAGGTTCCACTCCTTTCCCTACTTTATTCTATATCGCCCTAGATAGAACGCTGAAACAAGATTTTAACTTAAACCATTCTCTCAGTGGTTCTAGTTTTGCATATAAGACACCATGATATATATTTGCACATAGACAGGAGAATCATCATGTTTCTGTTATATCTGTAGTATTAATAGTTACATTAAAATCCAGCACTGATTATATGAAACGTTGTAAAAGGAAATTCATTTGCTCCTATCTTCGAAATAATTATAGTAGCTATGTATATATGAATGATAGCGAAACACTAACTCTAATGTATGGCTTAGTGCTTTTAGATCTATATTGAAGCGACTGGTCCTCGAGCAGGGGTGAACGAAAGGGCATATTAGCGGGACCTACGTAATATGAAATGTGTTTCACCGTTACATTGCTGACACAATAGAACAGTAGCTTGTAGCCGAGATGAGTACATCTACACATATAATAAAACAGTAACTCATTTCCTGTCTTTCTGTCTGTCTGTCTGTATGTATTTCTGTGTGTGTTCGCATAACGTAAAAACTACCGGATGGATTTTAATAAAATTTTGTGAGGAGGTACTTAAACCTCTTCTTAAACCTTCTGTACATCACTTTATTTTGCGTGCTCTTTTTTTTTACTTGAATGTATTGAAATGTTAGAATTTTTTAAATTGATTGACAACAAATTTTTTCATTCATTTGAATTTTTATCAATCATTTAAATTTTTAAAACTTTTATTAATTTTATTTCCTGAAGATGCTACCCAATGGTGTAGCGAAATATTGTAAATAAAAATTGTTTAAAGATTTTTTTTATATAAAAAAGACCTTGTGCTTGATTAAAAATAGAATTGAAATATAAAAAAAGGTCAAAAACTACAATAACTATTTAATATTAAAAAGAGCACGCAAAATAAAGTGATGTACAGAAGGTTTAAGAAGAATCCAGAAGTTTCGAGATGGATCAACAGATTCAAATCAGTAAGGCAGAAGATAATAAAAACAAAAGCAGCAATAACGTTCCTTATTCGATGTAGAAATAGTGGCATAACTCCAAAATTTATTTTAAATTCGACCAAGAATAATTTAAATATATTTAACATGAAAAAAGTGAACACAATACAGCAAATAATTAAAAAATATACGCAAGACTTACACAACAAAATTTTAAAATTATCTTTAAAAGAAAAACACGAAATATTGAAATATTTTCAAAGTGAGATAATAGTGATTAAAAGAAATTTAAGTAAATTATTAACAGAAGAAGAAATGGAAGAATTTTTATGGTGTGAAGATAAATTGGCAGATTCTTTAAGAGAAAAGGTAACAAAGACACACATTAAGAAATTTAATAACTTATATGATATACAAAAAAAGGAATTTGGGGTTCAATTTAACAAAAAATGGTTTGTTAATAAGACTGACTTTGATATTCCAACAGACGTAAAATGGATTCTTTCATTAGGACATAAATACGCTTTATCCACTAAAAAAGAAGAATCTCCGATTTTAAAGATGATTACAGACGAAGAAGATTTTATACAGACACTTCAAAGAAAGGAAGAACAAGAAATAGCCCGAACAAAATTAACCACAATTATAGATAATCATTTAAACAAAATGAAATTAACAAATAGAGATAGGTTTGTTTTGGAGAAAGTTAAAGAAACAGAGAAATTTTTAAAAAAGAATAATGAGATTCTCATTTTAAAGGCAGATAAAGGTAACACTACTGTAGCATTAAATAAGAAGGATTATGAAACACGAATGAATAATAATGTAGAAGATATTACAAAATATAACTTAGTAAATAAGGATCCAACTAACAAATTACAGAAGACCAATAATGATTTAGTGGAAGAACTTTTTAAACTTAAAATTATTACCACTACTGAGAAGAATAAACTTAAAACAAATATAGCTACTGCACCTAGGTTATATGGACTACCAAAAATTCACAAAGAAGATTTTCTCTTACGACCAATTTGTTCTTTCGTTAATTCTCCATCTTATGATTTATGTAAATATTTAACGAATATATTAAAAAGGATTACTGAACATTCGAGTTATAATATAAGAGACTCACTTGAATTTAAAAATAAAATAGGTAATATACATATAAAAGATGACGAAAAATTAATTTCTTTTGATGTAGTATCACTATTTCCAAGTATACCTGTGGACTTAGCAATTAATACAATAGAAGAAAAATGGGATATTATAGAAAATTTTACAAAAATAGAAAAATCCTTATTTTTAAGAATTCTTAAGTTTTGTATAGAAGATAATGGATATTTTCAATATAATTAGAAAATATACATACAGCAAAAGGGACTTCCAATGGGATCACCTGCTTCTCCAATTGTAGCAGATATAGTTATGGAGAAATTACTAGACACTTGTATTGAAAAATTAAATATAAAACCAAGTATAATAACCTAATATGTAGATGATTTCTTCTGTGTTATTTCCGATTCAGCAGTTGACGATATGTTAAAAACATTAAATGAATTTGATAATTCCATCAAATTTACAATAGAGAAAGAATACGATTCAAAACTTTCTTATTTAGATACTTTAGTAATTAGAAAAGGTAACAAATTGTTAATGGATTGGTACCAAAAACCCACAGCTTCGGGTAGAATTATTAATTATTTTTCTAAACAAAATAAACATATAATTATAAATACAGCCAGAAATTTAATAGAAAAAGTACTAACCATTAGTGACAAGGAGTTTCACAAAAAGAATATAGATAAGATAAAAAATATATTAAGAGAAAATAATTTTCCAATTCAACTGATTAATAAATTAATAAATCAACATAAAAATAATAGAAAACCAAATAGAAAAAATGATACGGAACCAAAAATTTATAAATCAATTACTTATGTACCAGATTTATCAGAACGGTTAGAAAAATCAAAAATATTTGATACAGATAAATATAGGATGGCATACAAAACATATAATATAATAATAATAGATTATTTAGCAAACCTAAAGATAAAATTAAAAAGTTAGATATGTCTAATTTAGTTTACAAAATACCTTGTAAGGGTAATGACAAAGAGAATTGTAATAAAGTTTATGTAGGTACTACAAAGAATAAATTGAAAGTCAGGATAGCTGGACATAAATCAGATCAGAGATACAGAGACAATATCAGTTTGCAAAAAACAGCATTATCTTCACACTGTTCGAAAAGTAATCATTATCCTAACTTTGAAAATGTATCAATTTTAAATTTGGAAAATAATTATAAACGTCGTTATATGTTAGAAATGCTACAAATTATTAAAGTTCCAATTGAAAAAAGAATAAATTTTAAAGCAGATACAGAAAATGTTGCACAAAATTATAGGCATTTAGTGCATACAAAATAACATGAATTTGAATCAAATGTTTATAATAGAAACATTAATTTTTTGTAACATTTCCGGTTAAATTTATGTATATGAATTTAAAAATTTATTGTGTTTTCTCTTAAAATGTTTGTATGTTTTTGAATATCAAAAATTTTCTGTATATGTATATGTAAGAAATTTTTTATATTTTAATTTTTATTTGTTTTTGTAATGTTGTTACTTGAATGTATTGAAATGTTAGAATTTTTTAAATTGATTGACAACAAATTTTTTCATTCATTTGAATTTTTATCAATCATTTAAATTTTTAAAACTTTTATTATTTTTATTTCCTGAAGATGCTACCCAATGGTGTAGCGAAATATTGTAAATAAAAATTGTTTAAAGATTTTTATATAAAAAAGACCTTGTGCTTGATTAAAAATAGAATTTAAATGAATTTACTTGACAAAAAATGCTCATCTGTCAGGGTAACATTTTAATTCACATTAGTGCGCTTTAAATGCACATTAACTCTGTCGTCTGTCTACGCTTTTAAACACCTTTTACATAATTTTACAATAACTTTTAGAATTTTATATAAATTTTAAAATGTTATCCAGGGATGGGTACCTTTATATAAACTATATACGTAAGAGTCTTCAAATTTGGTGTGGATTACTTTCAAAGCAAAATTGAACAAAATATTGTCAGGTCGCACAAAACGTGTGTGGGCACAGCTAGTCTTATATAAATATGTATGTACTTTTCGAGTGTAGATTAAACTTTTTCTAAAGTATTTTGTTTGATTATCAATACAGGAAGGCTTGAATTAAATGTAATAAACATTGTATAATTTTTTGGCTTCCAACAATATAAGTTCCCAGAATATTAGGTCATTCTGTGCTGTGTGCTAGTCCAAATTAAATAGAAAAAAGAAGAAGTTAACCAAATCTTTATAAATAAATTTTCAAATATAATTAAACTAACAATAATATTTCACATCTTAAATCTTATTTATACTTAACTAAGTCCAGAAAATGCCGGGCAATTATTTAATTTCATAGCTTGATTTGACAGCCACCGGTTAATAAAGGTTTAGCACAAATAATCTACTAGTAAATTAAATATGTATTAGAGAAAGAAGGCAGTACTTTTCTAAAAAAAAACAATTGCTAGAAAAGAGACGTTAAAAAATCACTATAAAAAAATTTTAACAAGTACATCTAATTCTGTTTTTACACGGTAGATTGGTTCCAGAAAAATCCGTATAAAAAAACCGTGTAAAAAAAGACATTGATCATATACAAAATTAGGTGATTGATTCCTTATCTCTAAAACCTAAGAATTTTTTAAGAACAAGAATTCATGTTTATTTTACTAAATCATATAGGTAATGTGTATTTGCATCGTTTATTTGCATCTTTAGTGTATGACGAAGACTTAATAGATAGTTTCGTTCCAGAAATCAACGATTGCCTTATTGAATTTTATTTTTTTTTAGTTCTTACTGAGCCTTCTCCGTTCTAAATGTTCAATTTTGTTTGAGATGTATTGAGATGCATTGATAATTCACAAAATATTAACACATTTCAATTGCTCTAACAAGTAAAAATGCTTGTATGCACAAAAAAGGAATTCCTCAAAATTTTAGATATATTTCGCAAAATTTTAATTTTACAAATAAAATCTAAATCTAATGAATCGTGCTAAATGGAATAATATCGTGTAAAAAAATTATTTTTTATTTTCAAACCGTGTAAAAAAAGACCGTGGGTGTACTTGCAAGTATGGTTTTCTCTGAATTCCTTAAATTTATCCTAGTGGTACATTGTATTTTTTATACACAAATATCGTTTGTTAGTAATAATGCAAGGCTTTGTATGTTGAGGAGTTTATGTAAAACATTTTAAAGCACAAACACACACACACGCGTATAAAAGTGGTAGTAGAAAGTATTTTTTACATGAATTACAATGTACTGCTCGTAACTTCATGCCTCCTTGTGCTTACAAATTACGCGTTTTGATGTTTGCATAATGTTATGCATTTTTTACCGTTATTCCAGAAATTTTTTTAAAAATGTCCCATACTTAAAATAACTCATAGGATGGAGAATTAACAAAGGAACAAATAGGTCGTAAAGGAAATACCTCTTTGTGAATTTTGGCAATCCATATAACCTAGGTGCAGTAGCTATATTTGTTTTAAGTTTATTCTTCTCAATAGCTGTAATAATTTTACGTTTAAAAAATTCTTCTACTATATCATTATTGGTCTTCTGCAATTTCTTAGTAGGATCTTTATTTACTAGATTGTATTTTGTAGTATCTTCTACAATATTTTTAATTCTGGTTTCATAATCCTTTTTATTTAAAGCTACAGTAGTGTTACCTGTAACTGCTTTTAGAATGAGAATGTCTTTATTGCTTTTTAAAAACTTCTGTTTCTTTTACTTTATCTAAAACAAACCTATCTCTATTTGTCAAACTCATTTTATTTAAATGATTGTCTATAATTGTAGTTAATTTAGTTCTAGCTATTTCCTGCTCTTCTTTTCTTGGAAGTGTCTGTATTAAATCTTCTCCATCTGTAATCATTTTTAATGTTGGAAAATCTTCCTTTCTAGTAGGTAAAGCATGTTTATGTCCTAATGAAAGAATCCATTTTACGTAGAAGATACTACAAAATACAATCTAGTAAATAAAGATCCTATTAACACCATCCAGCGGTGCTCACAGGCCGATCTGATCCCACCATGGTCCCACTCTGGAATTTTTATGGCGTACTCACTAAGCCACGTTAAAAACATATGTCAATTAAAAAAAATTAAAAGACACTATCTCAAAGATTTTAATAATTTTTTTTTTAAATATCAGAAAAAAAATTGTTAAAAAATTTCATGATTCATGATTGGTACCAAATTAGAGCGTATGAAATACCCTTTAAAATGAACTATTACTCAACTTTCTAGGACTTATAGAACTGGATTTAGAATATATTTAATCCTCCAGCGCATATGCAAAAAAGCGAAATTTTTCAATTTTGATAACTGTGTAGCGGAAAAACTGTAAGAGATAGAATTTTTTTTAAATCATATTTGAATTCAGGGAGTCAACGAATATAAATAATAAAAGTTTCAATAAAATCGGGAGTGGTAAATTTTAAAACATTTTTTTTTTTTTTGACTTGGAATTACCCATTAGACAAAAACTGATGACCCATTTTTTTGAAGGGCACACTGATTTTGGAAATCTTTCGAGGCACATAAATACAAATTGGTAATTTTCTCCAAACTGAGTAGGGTTTTACTACTCTTTGGTAGTAGAATCGAACCTATACTGCTAAGTCGGTGTATTGTTTTACTGTGATATACACCGAACCAAAAATTTACCTAAATAATGTAAAATGGGTGTAAAATGAAAGAAAAGTAGGTTATTATGCAGCTAACAACTTTTATAGTCATATCTACAGACGATTTTCGTAAAAAATAGTTTTATTAAATTTCTTATATTAAAGAAATTTACTCAAAATGACTATTTTTTTTTTTTTTTTTTTTGTAATTATTAGATTAGTTAAAATTTTTAAATCTTCATCTTTAAAAGATCTTTATCATTATCAGGTAAAAATCTTCAACATAATCTGAAAATAAAATTACATAATATTATTTTGCCTTATTTGCGTTTTTTTTTCTATTTTAAGAGGAATTCTGTTTTAAGAAGAATAAACGAATACGGCTTTCAGTTCTTGTTGCAGGTTGAATATTTTTCTCAAATTGTCCACAAAAATATTTCTGTTGCGCTAGAAATTTATTCGTATTTGACCGTAAAAACAATTTATTTATTACCTTAAATATTTAAAATAAAAAATAGATATACATACAAATGTATGTACATACATATGTAAATTGAAAAAAAAACTTTATATTTGATATGTCAACTCTAATCATTTTTCTGAAGTTTTTATAAAATAAATTTTCTTCAATAATAAAGAACTTAGTTAAATAAACGAAATAAGATCAGATCAACGGTTAATTATTGACATTAACTTCTTTTAGGGATGTAAATTTAACTTACTTAATGGGTTGTTTTTTGGAATGTGTTACTACTATTTGAACAAAATGTATGTTAATTTACCACAATTTTACAGAAATTTGTATAAAATTTTTTTTAATTATAAGATTTTTAACAAAAGATGTTGATTTGAGAAAAATTAGTCTATTTGAATAATGCTTACATATGTATATAGATTTGAATAAAAATTATTTTGCTTTAACTATTTTTGTCGTTAAGGTTCTACTTCTTTTTTCGTTAATATTACCTACGATATTTGGTTCAGTGGATGCAGAAGATTTCGTTTAGACATATGTTGCTTTAATCAAAACAGGTAGTAAATACGCCTTTCTACTCCTTTTCTCCACTGCAATTGTTAGTTATATATTAGAGCAGAGTTCCCCAAACATTTTTGTGTCGTAGCCTTTTGCCATGTTTTTCCGTGTTGGGTAGACCCCCTACTTACCTGATATTGATTTCCTGTAAATATCTAACTGTAGTGAAGTTTAGTAATAAAAACTTAAAGTAAACACACATGTTAATTTATACATATATTATTTGAATTTAAATTAAAACTACTCAAAATAAAATTTTGTATCTGTTATGTAAAATATACGTAACATAAAATAAACTATAAATAAAATAACATAAGCAATAATTCAATATATTTAGTGAGAAGGATGAAGCTGATGCTTTAATAATAAATTATCAACATTTGGCGTCAATTTTGTATGGGTTAATCTTAAATCTCCTCGGCTAATGATGCCCAGTCTGTTTCTTATTTCGTTAGGATTGGTAACACCGCTGAACCACCTTTCCACTAGGTATGACAATGGAAAGGAAATTAAAAATTCCCTCGCTATATTCCATAATACAAGATACATAACGGGTATGTTGCCAGAATTGCTGATATCCGTTTTTAAACTGAACATTAAGTTCTTCGTTTGTACTTAGTTCAGTCAGTTCCTCTTGTATTATGACACTCGTTTTTTCGATGTCACCATATGTATTAATTACCCACGGTGGTATTATCATAGTCAAAATATCCTCAAACCTAGATTCAAAATATGAATAGAGGGCATTTAAATGTTGAATTTAAGTTGAAACGTCGTCTTCTTGGCAGTTTGTCTGTGACAAATTGGCGAACTGAGAAAATTCGCCCTGTCCAATATTTTGCTTCATTAGTTTAGCTATTGATAGCCACAGGAGTACCACGCGGCAATGGACAAGTCGAGAGAATGCATCGTATCATAACACCAATGCTGACAAAACCCTCTGTCGAAAATCTAGCGAATTGGTACAAGTATACAGACCGCGTCCAACGTATAATTAATAACACGGTGCTTAGAAGTACAGGAGTAGCTCCATTTAAACTACTGACCGGATTAGACATGAGAGTACCTGATGATCCTGATATTAGGGGCTTGTTAGAGGAACATTGCATACAAGAAATGCAGGAAGAGCGCGACGTGTTGAGAGAAGAAGACAGGAATCGCAAAATATTTCTACACAATATAATAACTTTTTTACTTCATAGGTACTTTAATAGATAATGTATATGAAATAATTATTGTAGTTTTTGACCTTTTTATATTTTTGAATTCTATCTTTTAATAAGCACTAGGTCTTTTTATAAAAATGTTTTAATAATTTTTATTTTCTCAATATTTTGCTACACCATTGGGTAGCATCTTCAGAAAATAAAAATAATAATAGTTTTTATTATTATTGTTATTATTATTATTATTATTATTATTATTATTATTATTATTATTATTATTATTATTATTATTATTATTATTATTATTATTATTATTATTATTATTATTATTATTATTATTATTTTTATAATAGTTTTTATTATTATTATTATTTTTATTTCCTGAAGATGCAACCCAATGGTGTAGCGAAATATTGAGAAAATAAAAATTATTAAAACATTTTTATAAAAAGACCTAGTGCTTATTAAAAAATAGAATTCAAAAAGATAATGTATATGTCTTGATATTATAAGATAGTATGATGTAAGTAAATAGGTACTATCAGTGTATGCTTTGAGATCCACTATCGTGGACCCCCATTTTCATGGATCCCAAATTTTTTTTCGCTGACGTAGACCCCTTGCAGGTTGTCATAGACCCCTAGGGGTCGATATAGACCACTTTGGGAATCACTGTTTTAGAGGGTACGCTAATGTGAACAATTAAAATCTGCAAATGTTTATGTATATAAAATGGATGTGTGTAAATAAGTACGTGTCCAGAATTCTAATCTTTTAATGCGATTATGACACATCATGTACAACTTGTGTCGCATTATAAGTTATTTAATATGTTTTTTACAATTTCATTTAGTCAATTTAGAATTGAATTTAGGATTTAAATTGTAAATTTGTTCTATACATAATATCAAATTAGTTTCTGTTTTTGTCGTAAGTAAAAGTTTTTAAATTATATAAGGAAATTTTGAATATCAAAACTTATAGAATCAGTGATATTTTTCGAAAAATATAACTTATAGTATGACTTGTATAAGATTTTGAAGCCTTTGAAAGAAAATAAAATCAAAAACTTTATAGTTTTAAAGAAAACTAACTTATAGAGAGATTGAAAGCAATAGTAAGGCTTATTTCCTGTGTTTAATAAATTATAAAATATTTTTTTTTCATATTTTATTTATTGCATTTTCAATAAATTTAAACTAACAATAATTACTCATATCTAAGTCTAAAATAAAAATAAATATAGTTGTTACTTCCAGCCAGTGCTAGACAAAAAAAGTGTACGTTTCACGGTAAAATTTTTAACTTTATATTTATTTGCAGAAGTATTGATTAACGTTAAAATGCATTATTCTTAATAAGTTCGAGTTCGTATATTTCAACTACTACAATTAGGTGGTTAATTTTAAAAGAATTTAGTTGGTTAAACAGATGATATTTGCAGACATATACGAAGGATGCTGAAGTAGGTTGAAGCGATCCAGAAAATTTATATAACATTCTGTTAGTGTGTAATATAAAATTGTCCCACTTTTTATTTAAAATTAATCACCTAATTTGTAAAAAGAATATTTTTTCAACTCTATGGAGAAGTTATTCATTAGAACCCAAGCCTTTAAGAAGAAAGAATTTGAATAAGTATAAAATTTTAAATTATTCAGTGGGCACAAGTTTAACAATGCACAGTAGGGTAGAATCAAAATATTTTGGAAATAACTCAGCCATTTGTGAAACATAAGTTTTGACGGTGGACACCATCCACTTGCCAGGGGTGGCTTTATGTGGTCAATAAGTTGGGTACCTCTTGCCTGCAGATTATTTTTGAGTTTGGTATTATTTCAATATTTGTTTGAAAGGAAAGTAAAAATAACGAAAAAATAAGAAAAGTGAAAATATGATATAAGCAATAATAACATTTTTATAAGTTGAACGATTCAAATGAAATTATCTGTGGATATGTAATTTGTCAACGAAAATCAAATAGTAAAAAGTCTAAAACATTACGGTAATTTTTAGTCATTTGCCCATTAAGTCCACATATAGACTAGGGGCATTGAAATATTTTCAGCAACAGTTGGGAGTAATAACGCGTTATTAAGGCGGTATTCTTTTTTCGATCCCAGCATTGTGTTTTTAGAAATATAGGCTAAAGTTAAAATATAAAAAAGGTCAATTTAAAGGACCTGCATCTTCTACAAGGTTGATAAATTTTACACGAAATTTGGTTTAAAACTGCATACATATTGTTAGCTTACACAAGGATATAAAATTTGTATGTATTCCTTAAGAAAATTGGTTCTATTAAAAAAGATTGACGTCCATTTGTAGGCTAAAACACACAAAAATACAATAATTTTTGAATTTTTAAATTGAAAATCGTCTAGCTTTTAAGTGAGAAAAGTTATAATTTTTGAATTTTTAAATTTCGCTCACTAACTGGTAACAAACTGTAATAAAATTTTAAAAAATTGCTGAAAATTGTTTAATATATTTTGAAAAAAACTGGACAAGGTTATCGAAAAATAAAAATTTAAATTTAAAAATGCTTATAACACGCTCATTTTAAAACATAATTTACAGATTAGACCATAATTTTATAGGTATTAACTAGGCCTTTAAGACCCTGCAAAAATAACACAAAAATTAAAGAAATACTCTAAAAGAATTTGCGAAGTACCCAACTTTAATACCACATAGCGCCACCCCTGGCAAGTGGATGGTAACCTCCGTCAAAACTTTAGCTGAGATACTCCACTGCTATGTTCATGCCAATTTGGATTAATCCGAGTACCTCTTTACAAATCGTTGAGTTATGTTCAAAATATATTGATTCTGCCCCACTGTACAATGGCAGACTAATAGTAATCCAGCTGCTCAGCCGACACGGGGAAGACCACAACTTTGGAAATATAGTACTAACACGTTTATATCGTCATTCCAGATATCCAGAGATATGACAGATTTATTATCATATATCCGTCCAATATATCATGACTATTTTTAAAAACTTGATCATAAGGAAAAAAGTTAAAATATATTAATAGTAAGAGTAGAAATAATCAGGTATGTTCTGTAATCCGAAACCGTGTGAAATTGAATCCGAATGAAATTTTAAATTGTCAAAACATTTTGATATTAAACATTTTGATAGAAACTAAAAGCTTTATTCGTTTTTACTTCATAAAGGGCGAAGTAATCTAAAAAGGCATTAATGATATGCAATTTTGTTTTCAGATTATGCTGTAATGATGTAAAGATATTATAAGGAATGAAATTTTATAAAAAATTAACTAACAATTTTAGTTTAGTTAATTAACTAAAAATTTTAGTTAATTTAACTTATTTTTTATCATATTTACACCCTATTAAATAACGAAAAGAAATAGTCATAATCAAAAAATTTCTTCAACATTAGGAATTTAAAAAAAAATATTTTATTCACGAAAATCGTCTGTAGATTTGACTAAAAAGTTTGTTAGCTGTATAATAACCTACTTTTCTTCAATTCTACACCTCATTTTACAGTATTTAGTTAAATTTTTGGTTCAGTGTAGTGTCTAAATTATTGTTGAAAAAAACTTGTTGTTTAATATTACATCGATTATGTGGGCATTTGCAACAAAAAAAAAAAAAAAAAAAAATACAATCTGTCTTATGTTACGCAAAAATATAAAAATACTTTTAAAAGTGTTTATTTTTAAACAAATTATGCTAAAAATTAGATCCGTATGTCGCACATGATCCACAACGGGGTATTAACTCAAATTTTTAAAATTTTCAGTAGAGGTAAAAAACTCTTTGTGATTACATTTTAAGATAATTTAAAAATCCGAACGTTTTATAGTAAGCAAATCTCATTTGACAATATATTTATTTATTTATTTATTTATGAATAAAGGCCCCAATTCTATAAGGTTATATAGGCCATTTAACAAATAATAATAAAGTTTAAATCTAATTCAATTATAAATAAACATATAGATTCTAGATTTAAATCAAAACATATAACCCAATATCTATTAAAAATTGTTTTCAACACCACATATCTTATACTTTGCTCGTTTTCTTTGTAGAAGATCACATTCGTTAAAAATATAAAAAACACTTAACATAGTGCCACATTCACAAATTGGAGGTAGAATGTTTTCAATTAAATGTTTATCGGAAAATAAACAATGGCCTATTTTAAGCCTGTTAAGTTTAACAATATAGTTTTTTTAAATTTATTTTTAACTACTAAACCTTATAAATTCTGAATTCTATAAGGTTTAGTAGTTTAGTTTAGTTTGCCATGAATCATTCCAGAGATTAAATATATATTTCCGAATTTTGACAATATTTTTGGCAATAATTGCCAAATCAAAATAATACCTTTTTGTTGATATAAAAGTAGTCAAGACGCTATCACGAAAATAATCTCATATATGGGTTTCGAGATGAAAGAGTAATCAGAATACGTTGAAATTTTTACAGTAGATATATGTATATTGATGTTGTTAGTTGATTTCTTGAAAAATGTGAAAATTTAAAAATTTTGATTAATACCCTCTTGTTGATCAAGTGCGATGTATAAATAACATCAAACTGTTTAATATTAAGCGTATCTGTGTAAAAAGGCCTGAAAATTATTAAAAGCTGTCAAAACTGGAAAAATTATTGAATGTAAAATGTTTTTTTTTAATATTTGGGGTTTCTCCGTGCGTCTCTGACAATCAGAGATTGGGATATTTACTCGACCGAACCAAAAGTTTAAAAAGCCATCAAGAAATCAAATTTTATGTATTTTTAATTTTTCCTTTCTTAGTTATCTCTCCATTTAAATCTAGTTAATTTTTTTAATTATGTATTTTCTTATTGTTATTTATTGTTATAATTTTTAATTTAATTGTTTATTTTTATGTAATTTTCCATTAAATTTTAGGTTATACACGATAACCTAAACGATTGCACTTGGCAATTTAATGCGACCATCAATATGCGCGAGAGTGAAGAGCAAACCACTCGAAGGCCAAGCAACATGAACATCCAGATTGGCCTTGAGCGATAACGCCAATGACGCGCGCGCGTGTTCCTCAACTCAGAGCTAGTTTACGACTCGAAAGCACGTTTGCCAGATTAGGGGATTTTTTTTTTCATTTAGGTGAGAATTTGGGGGTTAACATTTATTAGGGGAAAAAATTGGGTGTTAAAAAATAATATTTAGGGTGTATTTTGGGGGATTTTTTATGTTTTACCAGATGCTTATATAGTCTATTCCTATTTTTTTGCAACCAATAAATTAAAAATATGTAACAATCGGCTTTCTGGTTCTTCTAAACTAATCAAATATCGTATTAGAAAGCTAATTTTTTTGTTATGCGTGTAGAATGTCATAAAAAAACAACAAAATTCGTACATAAGTAACGAACTCTACGTTTAAGAATACTCTTACAACAACACAAGAAACATCTCAGTGGTAAAATTAAAGAGACCTTCTCACTTCAGGCCATCTATAAGGCTTGCTTAGACCTTCTCTCGGATACGATCCTTATTTTGGTATGCCTTCCAAGGAAGGGCTTTTAGAAGGCCTTGCGTCTTTCTTCTAAAAAATCTAGTGCACAATCCTCCTTCGCTTCTCTTAGTAGGGAAGTAGGAATGTGTACTCATATTGTATGACAAATACATAATTTTCTATTTTTAGATTTCTTATTTTTAAAACACAAAAGTTCATTGAATTGCCTTTATCTATATCATTGCTGCTTGCAATTGCGATAGACTGATTGGAAGTACGAAGGTCTATCAGTTTGGAGGTTGACGGTTTGAATCCCAAAAAATTTTAATATTTCAATTAAAAATAAAAATAATGTAAAAGTGCTTAAAATTAGAAAAAAAAACAGAAACCTCGTGCCTCCAAAAGTAGGAATAAAGAGGCTTTCTAGCAGGCCCTCATACTCCTTCTTTTATTATTATATACACATACTTATGTATATTTATCTTACATACTTTAATATAATGAAAATTTTTGTTTTGGGGGATTTTTGGTAAAATTGGGATTAATTTAGGAGATTTTTTTAAGTTTTAAATTTTATTAGTCGAACTACTTATATTACATACAATGAAATTTGTAGTATTTGTATTTTTTATTTAATTAATTTGGATTTTATTTTTTGAAAATTTCAAAGGAAAAAGCTTGATTTTAGGGGTTTTTTATTTGCTTTTAGGGGAGAGAGAAAAAAATCTGGCAACCATGCTCGAAAGGTAAAATTTTAGAGTTTGATGTATTTTATAAATAGTTAATAATTCTTCCGGAAGAATTATTATTACTAGTTAATAATTCTTCCGGAAGAATTATTAACTATTATTCGAAACATTGTAAACGAATAATAGTTAACGCAGCTAAAAATTTAATAGACAGGGTTCTGACAATTAGTAATAAAGAATACCATAAAAATAATAAGGAAAAAATAAGAAATATTTTAAATGATAATAATTTTCCAAAACAATTACCAATTAGATTAATAAATCAATATGGGAGAAGAAGTAATCAAAATACAAGAGATATTATAGAACAAAAAATTTATAAATCTTTAATATATGTACCAGAAATATCTGAACGTTTAGACAAATCTAAAATCTTTGATAATACTAAATATAAAATGGCTTTAAAGACTCAAAATACTCTAAACAAAATATTCAGTAAAACTAAAGATAGAATCCAAAAATTAGAATTGTCAAATATAGTATATAAAATACCTTGTAACGGAAATGAAAATGAAAATTGTATTAAAGTATATGTAGGCACAACGAAAAATAAACTTAAAACTAGAATAGCAGGACATAAATCAGACCAAAAATATAGGAATATTAATTCGCAAAAAACAGCTTTATCTTCTCATTGTGCTAGTTTAAATCACTATCCCAATTTTGATAATGTTTCAGTTCTAAATTCAGAAAATAACTATAAACGTCGTTGTATTTTAGAAATGTTACAAGTTATTAATACACCAAACACAGAGAATTAATTTTAACCCTGTAACCATAACCTTCGTCGAATCGACGAACACAAAGTAAAAAAAAAGCTGTCTCTTTTCTGCAGGTGCTGTGATCACCGTAATATTGCTTGCCAACTCAGTATTCAATAAGCTCTCTTGAGTGGTGAACTTGTTTTCTGTGTGCGTGTTTTGCGAGTGCGTAGTTTTTCGAAAGTTTCAATCATTGTACGTCGATTCGACGAATGGTTAGTATTTGTGTTAGTATTTTACGCTTGTGTGGGTTATTTTTGTTCATTTTGGTGTTTATTATTTTATAAAGTTTTTCAATGGCTACAAAACGATTATTATCTGAAGATATCATTCTTCGTTACTTATTGGAAGAGGATGAAATTAGTGCGCAAGAGGACTCATCTGACATCGAAGAGGAAGATATAGTGGAGTGTGATAATGTCGAGAGCGACACAGTAGATGAACCCTCTGATGAAGAACATAACTCTTTAGATACTCAGGAGTGCTCTCATGGTGTTCTCCAGGATGATGCACTAGAGTCACAGCCTTTTTCAGCTCAATCTCTAGACAGCTCCAGCTCAAGTAGTCCATATATTTTGAAATTTTCTAGAAGCAATATTCGTAGTCGTTCACGGCATGTTTGGGCCACAAACAAGGGGAGTACTTCAAATAGGACAACTGCAATTAACATCGTACATGTTGCAAGGGGTCCAGGACGTTCGGTCAAACATATTACTGATCCTTTGGAGTTATTTGAGAATTTCATAACTGATGAAATCTTCGAAGAGATTGTTAAGTGGACAAATGCAGAAATTACTATAAAAAAACAAAATTATGAACAGAATAAATATACACAGAGTGAAACCAACAAAGCTGAAATTAGAGCTCTAATTGGTATTTTGGTCTTATCAGCTGCTTTAAAGGATAACCACTTAACACTCGAAGAGTTATTTAACGTAGAGTATTCAGGAATCAGATATGCATCATGCATGAGTAAAGAACGGTGCGAATTCCTCCTACGCTGTTTACGTTTTGACGATAAAATTTTACGTTTGCAAAAGCTGAAAGATGATCCGTTTACTCCTATTAGATATATTTGGGAATTACTCATAGCCCAGTGCCGTCAAAACTATACTCCTGGAACCAATGTCACTATTGACGAACAATTATTGGCATTTCGAGGCAGGTGTAAATTTCGCATGTACATTCCAAATAAGCCAGCCAAATACGGCATTAAACTGGTAATGATGTGTGACAGCGGTACCAGATATATGATTGATTGTATGCCATATTTGGGAAAAGGAACAGATACAGGTGGTCTGCCTTTAGGAGAGTATTTTGTAAAGAATCTCTCTCGTAGCATACATGGAACAAATAGGAACGTGACAACTGATAATTGGTTTACTTCAGTTCCATTAGCGAAGCAGTTACTTCAACAACCATATAAATTAACGATTGTAGGAACATTGCGCGCAAATAAAAAGGAAATTCCAGAAGAAGTTAAGAACAATAGAAAAAGAAACGTAAATACTTCGATGTTTTGCTACGATGGCCCCCTTACGCTTCTGTCGTACAAACCAAAACCCTCAAAAATGGTCTATCTATTATCATCCTGTGATGAGGAAGGATCAGTCAATTCTGAAACGAAAAAACCATCTATGATCGAGTTTTACAACAGTACGAAAGGAGGTGTAGACACATTTGATCAGATGTGTTCAGTAATGTCATGCAGCAGAAAAACCAATCGCTGGCCAATGTGTGTCTTCTATGGCATGATAAATATAGCATGTATCAACAGCTACATATTGTATTGTCATAATGCTTCTGTACTAGGACAATCAGTAATTAATCGTCGAGAGTTTATGAAGCGGCTGCATTCAAAGCTTGTCGAACCCTGGCTCAAAACTCGATATGAGATTACCACAATGCCGAGACATGTGAAAGCCAACCTCTCATATATATTACAAAAAAGTAAGCCTAACGAATCTAATCGAAGTCAGCCATCATCCAGCGATAGTGTTCAACAACTTTACGTACAAAATATGAACAAAAGAAGAATATGCAATATCTGTCCATATAAAAAAAAGACGTATGACAAAGTCTTCATGCTCGAAATGCAAGATAGCAATTTGTGGTGAACATAAAGTTGATTTCTGCACATATTGCGCCTCAGAAAATGAATAATTGTTTTTTTTTTTGTTTAGATCATAGTATATAGTTAATAATTGCCAAAGAAGAAAAGGCTGTTTTTGTTTTGTTTATTTTTTTTTTCTAGTTTTATAAATATGTGATCTCACAGTAATCTCGAAGAGTACTGTTTTTTGTTTAACTTAATTATAAAAAATATATATGTCAAAAACTTATATGTATTGTTCGTTTCATTTAGGAAATATCTGTTAAATGTGAGTATGTATTAAAAATTTTAAAAATATATGTTATCGGCCGATATTATATATCCCAAATAATTGCTCGTCGTATCGACGAATGGTTATGCTTTAAGGGGTATGGAAGAAGGTTAGTAAATTAGGGTTAAGGCAGACACAGATAATATAGCTCAGGTTTACAGACATTTAGTAAATAAGAGATAATTTAATATTTGTTATACTTGTTTTAAACAAATTTTTATATGTCTATGAAAAAATTTGTTTTTGGAAATATGTTAGTTTGAAAAAAAAATTTTTATTAATTTTTAATTGTAATTTTTATTACTGTTAATTTTATAATTTTTCCTGATGATGCTACACAAAGGAGTAGCGAAATTTTGAAAAAATAAAAATAAAATAATTTAAAGACCTAAAGCTTAAAAATAAAATAGTTAAATTAATAATAATAATGTTTTGTTCTTTTCAGTTGGCCAATGGATATTACATAATCAGTTTTATATGTTTTATCATAAAATTGTTTAAATAAATAAACACATACATCTTTTATGCATTTTTATTGAGGGAAAATTTTTAGAAATAAAAAAAGAAAAAATTTAAAACAATTTGTGTAAAATAATTATATATATTTGAAATATAGTTTTCTAATTTCTTTAGTAACAAAAATGTTTTAGAGTATAAATCTAGAGATATGCAGTAGTGACAATCTCTAAATTAACATGACACTCTGAAAATAACCTTCGATATTGGGTTAAATCTTAGCCATAGTTTGGCTTACATTATGAAAATGATTGTATTAGTTATTACCTAATGCGATTAAAAATTTTTTTTGGTGCTAATGGCAAATTTATTTAAATGTCAGACTCCATATATAAAATGATAATATATTTTATCCTTGTATGTATAAGAAATGACTGGTACTGTACTTTCTCTATTATGGCCAGATTTAGTTTGGTTATAATGCTCGACAAAAAATAACCAATTTTAAAGACGCTTGTTCTTTCTAAACTTTAAGTAAATCTCTCTTTGTCAGGGAGGTGTCACAACCTCTTTACTTTCCAGCATATTGTTATCTGAGTAAAGTATGCTAAATCACAGAAAGTCTGAAGAAGCAAGCCGCTTAGCTTGAGAGTCCAAAAATATCCATTAATATAACACTAACAAAAATTAAGTTGAAAGGTTTTACCGCTTTTACATATCTAAAAAATGATGGTAAATTACTATGTATAATGTATAGGTTACGTCCACTAAAAAGACACCTTTTAGCATTGGTGAATGAATTTTAAAAATCAGATAATTAGCAATAGAGTTTAACCCGCAGCATTAAAACATACAAACTTATAAAATTTAAATATTTTTATTGAATAGTAGATTTATAACAGAAAACTAATTTTATCTAATATTTTTTCTAAGTTTATATGTTTGTTTCTCTATTAATAAACCTTAGTCCTAGTAAAGGTTACAAAAATATGCTGCCTTATACGTTAGTACTCATATAATTAGCTAGGTGATTATTTAACACATTATTCTAATATTTTGAACAATTTTCGTGAAAGATAAAAATAAACACTTTAGAACATGGCATATGTTAACACGTTCATATACGTGTAAATACATTTACATACACCTAATGTGGTAAGCAAACAGCAGTTAATGATATCTTGAGGCTCTCAACACCTGTACAGTTATTGCATGTTACAAGTTCAACATACGCTCTTAATATTACATTACATTTAACGAACACAACATTGCAATTAAATTCCCTCACAAATGAACGTTATAGCAATTATAATACATAAGTACACATATGTATGTTTATAATAAAATAAACGTATAAATACTTCAATATTAAGTATCTAATTACAATTCGTTCTACTTAAAAAATACAACAATTTTCTAAGGTATATACATATAGGTATACATACATACATACATACATACATACATACATACATACATACATACTGTAACGACACGTTTCCGCTGGTTGCTGGGATATGCTCAACGGTGTCCAGGGTCGTGTTGTGCCAAATAAATTGAAAGGCTTTTATTTAACGTTATAAATCTTCTGCCTTTATTAACTATAAACTAAATCTTCGGCAGGTCGCTCTACCGGCACTTCGTGCTGTGCAAACGTGTGCTGGGTACCTTTTGGCTAAGTACCACGGATTGTTAGTTAGTGGACGTAGGGAATATTCAGATCAGTGGAAGCTGTGTAGGTTAAAAACACTTGAACACAGTTACACGCTGCTCCGGTTTTTCCCAGTATAGGCTGTAGGCGTACTGGATATTTCAGGGCTAATAGCTCCGTGGAAAATATCCTTGCACACCTCAGTTCATATACTTTTCGCTTAGCTGGTACTATGAATTCCCAATCCTGTGTAGGATTTTGGAGGATGAATCACCCGTCGCAAAACCTCTACACCAGTTTGTGACTTCACAGTATTAGCTGAAGATAAGTTGGAAATATTTTAGGGCGAAGCGCTCTACGTAAAATATTACCTCTTATCTGCAGGCTGTCTGCGCACTAACTCCCTAATTACTCATAAAATTCTCCTTTATATACCCATTCGCGACCACACATATGCACACACACACAAGTATACCATCTACGGCTGTTGTATACAACAGCTGTTGGCTGTGTTTAGTATCACAGTTGTTGGCTGTGTTTAATATTACAGTTGTAGTTAGGCTACTATTTTATGTCTAGATGGCGCCGCCAGGCGATCTGCCGTTAAATTTAAATTCTTAAAAATTCAAATACATACTTCTATTTCAAGATAAGTTTTAACTTAAAATAAACTAAAAATTCACAATATAGAAAAGGTTATTCGTTAACAAAATAAATATTCAAAGCAATATTAATAAAAAAAAGAAATATTTAAATATATATAGGGTTGGTGTTGCTAAAAACGATCAGCGTGACTTTTAGCGTTACAATACATACATACATACATACCTACATACATAATGATTTAAGTCATTTCTTTTGTAAGGCGTGGAAGTTGTGAGCATGTCGTCTTACATTTTGCAAATAATAAAGTTTTCTCCTAAAATTTAAACTATATTAAGAATGCTCTTTAAATAAATAACCAAATAATACCCCAACTATCGGAGGTCATATACCTCGGTATATATTTTGAAAGGCGCTCTATAAGTAAATTCTGGGTATATGCTAATTATACTTGGCTTATGTTACAAGATCTAAAAACGATCAGAGCAACTCTCTCATATATACATATGTGTAATAAAAAGTCAAACATTCAGAAAGATCTTAAAGTTCCCTTTTTTTTAGCAAACATTGCTAAACATTCAACAAGTCTTAAGTGATCGTAGCTTCATTCGACTTACGAATATAGCTTTTTGACCGCACATTATAAAATTGGGTTTCAAATGATAGCGGCAATTAAGAATTATAAAAAAAAGCTTAATAAAATATATATTTTTTTCTATTTATGTTTCCAATTTATAAGATACGAGTATGAAATTCTATTGGTAATTTAGTTATAGTGAAGATACCATAAATATTACGAAAAATCTTTTAATATCACTAAAAATATATCAAAATTTTCTTTTTAAGGTCTTATTTTTAAATAATTCTTGCAAAAACCCAACTGCGAAACCGTTAGATGGGCATCAAATCGAAACAAAAAATTTAAATAAAATATAAACAATATACTCCAAAACTACACATAGTATCTTATCATAAAATTTTGTAGTAGCAAACATAAAAGTAAAGACACATAATATGTAATTTGCAAGTTCTTATCTATATTTCAAACGATAAGTAAATTAAGTCAGCCATTAGGACAACCTTTAACTTATTTTTTTTAATAATATAAACTCTGCGTAAATTTCAAGTGTCTGGTTATAACCGTTCAAAAATAAAATCATATACGACTTCTTTATTTTTTATTAAAAACAAACTTTGTTTAATTTTCAAGTGTCTATTTTTAACGGTTTAAAATACCATTATAACCCTTACATATGTATATTTAAATTTTACATTTTATATTTGTTGTTTGCGTTTGAATCAATTTAAAAATAATGGCCTACTTTAATCAATTCGAGTGGTGTTTTTCACAGTACACGCCTCTTAAATATTATTATGAAATAATAATTACTAAATTTATTTGACAAAATAAACGTTATCTATGGTGATTAGGTGGCATATGAGGTAAAAAACTTATCATATCATTCTATATCTCTCTTGTTATGCTCATTGAAGTTGTTTGGTCTTCCCTTTTTGCCAAATAAAAAAATTAATAAATAAATAAAACAAATTAAATTAAAAATTCTTAACCGCCGCTGTGCGGCTTGTTCCTTTGCTTGCTTCTTCATTTTATTTGAAGTGTGATAGTGTAAATACGAAATGTTATATTACGTTAGATTTTTTACAAGTACTACAATTACATGCTACTACAAAATCCCATGCAAATCCTAGTACTCAGTGTGAAAGGGGCTTAAGTAATATCTACAGCAGCGTGCGCGAAATTAGCAATAATCAATACGAATTGCAATAAGGAAGTTTGTTTAATTATAGTTATTAGGAATCGAGTTATTCCACTTTAAAAATAAATATTTGTGCGATAGCATTGTACAGCAAAGCTGTTTTTGTTTATTTTATGTTAAAATAAAACTCTATTAAAATTGTGATTGTTACAATGGAGAGAAGCTGTGTATAGCTCATTAACATTACCGTTAACTCAGTTTTTTGAAAAAATAGACTTATACCACTTTCAAAAAAACCAGTTCATATATTAATTTAATTAACCTATGGGTACACTCTATAACTTTTTTTTGGATATTTATTTTTATTGCGGACGTACCCATTCTGTTTAAATTCTAAATTTCTGTGTTTGTATAACGGTTCGAAAGATAAGGTGTATACATGAACTTAACTCACCTCTGGGGATAAACTTTAATTTTTTGGGGTATACCTTTTAATTTATTATTTTATTTATTTATAGCTTCTGTTATTATAGTTTATAGTTATATATAGTTTTTGTTATATCATTTAAAATCAGATTTTATATATACATGGTTTAGATAGTGGCCATAGCAATTTCAAGCACCTGCCTATAACATTTCCAAAGTTTAGGCCATATAACTCATAACACATATTAATACTTGCTTTCTTAAAGCTTCAAATGTTTATCAACAAGGGTTTAAAAGATTAGGTCAGAAAATAATGACCCTTAATAAAATAAATACTTTTTTATTTATTCGAAAAAAAAAAAATAATTTTGAATATTATTTCACCTTAGGGAGATTTAATTGAACTTAATCCTGTCTTCAAAAATTCATTTGTATGTTAAAAAATATTAAATTATTTTCTGCTCTATTTTTTAAAACTCAACTAATCACGGGCTTTTGATGAAAGCATATCTTACAATATTAACCTTAAAAGGAAAGATTTTAAAGTATAACCATTATAAATTTCTTTGTAAAAGAAAAAAATAAAAGCAATAATATACTGAATCATTTCACTGTATACTAATACAGTTGTACAGAATAAAATAAATAACACTAATGTAAAAATAAATATTAAACATTATTGTTTTTCCTATTCTAAGAAAAACATTTTTGTAAAGGTAAAAACAGTTTATTCTTATTTGTATAAGAGGCGCTACTTGTGTTCACTTATACTTGTAGTCCCGAAAACATACTCGTAACATGAAAGAAAAAGTTTACCAATACCTGAAGTCTTCAAGTGCTAGTTACACATTTGTTTGCTTATTTAAAAAAGTAGAGCATATGAGAAAATGTTTAAATGTTGCTGAAAGTACCAGCAACTTAACATATCTGCTTAGAATATTTGCCTGATACTCTAATATCATACTAATACTTACTTCTAACAAAAGTTTCCTAGTTTGGTTAAAGTACACTTAAGTATACCTTTTTTGTTTCTATTAAAAGCTACGTACATAAGAGCTTCTATACATACACATATCCGGTGTTTTAATAATATGTTATGCATATTTTTTACATACTTATGCAAATGAACATTGTGTGTTTTTACGTACCTAACCACCTAAGCAATAATATGCAAATGTTTTAAAAAATGAACTATATACGAGTACAATATCCAATATGTATTATTTTATTTTAAAACTTTTAGTTACCGCAATATGGGCAAGGCCGGTAACTTTTCAGCCTGATGTAAAAAATCTGAAAATACAGGTATTTCAACATTTGCAACAAATAATTAAAAAAACGAAAATTGTTTCATAATTTAAGACCTTATTTAAAAAACATAAAGTCTCTAGAAATTTGAATACAGAGATAAAATTATTACCAAAATGTTTGAAATTTTTTTCGCTTTTCAAAAAATTTTAAGTTTGGATCCAATAATAATTTTGTGTTATTTATAATTTGCTACTGCAGTGTTGCCGTAATTAAAATAAGAACTCTATTTATTTATAGTGAAATGTTGTTGCCTTAAGAAAGAAATTTAATGTAATTTTTATATTTTGAAAAGGCGCAAAACTCCTCAACTTAAAAATAGCCTAAATGAAATCGCCAAGAGCTACTAGAATTGAGATAAATTGAATCCATAGGAAAATATTTAGAAGGCTTTGAAGCTAGTCCGCAATCGGTTTATTCACTTCGGCGCACATAGGGGTATTTTGGCAATATAGCCGGACATTACTTTTTATTTAATATATATGGGCTCTCAAAAGTTATTGAGTAATCTTAGATCATAGTATTAAGGCTTCAAAATAAAAAAATTCATACCAAGGGAAAAAATTCCAATTAGGAGAACTAATCCTACTATTGAAAAATTAAATTTTGTTTTAAATTTGCTCTCACTTTCGTTTAGCGAATGCAACTTTTAAGGTCAGCGGATGTTCAAAAGTAATATTGGCAAAGAAACCCTTAAAACTATCAATAACTTAAAAGTTGACTTAAAGATTCAAGTTTCTCCAAAAAAATTATATTTTCACCCAAAAAATTTAAATTTTAGCAAATATTATTTTTTCTATTTGATTAAAAACCGAAAATTTACAAAGAAAAGCTAAAAACTATTAATAATTTAATACCATACAAATACAATTTTTAAGTTTTTATGGGTAGGAGGAGGTATTCCTCCAATCCCACCCAAGAAACTTGGAAAATTTCCAAAAAATATGTGGAAGAGAAGGTGACTTCCCAATTCCTACCTCCCAAGAATATTAATAGAAATACATTTCGCAATTTATTTCTTTATAGTATTTAAATCATATTTAAAAAATTAATACGTAACTAGCTGTGTCCGCTACTCTATCAGCGTCCTGACATTATATTGTTCGATTTAGCTTCGAAGGAGCCCAATAACATTATGCAACTTATGTCGCTGAAATTTATCTCTTTTCTTCTTTCAATTTTAAACTTCTTAATTATAACTACGAATTAGGGAACAAAACGAATTTCAAGAGTATATGAATTTTTAATTGTTCTCTACCCTCTCTCCATCTATGTAAGAATATCTTGGAAATTAGATATTTTTACAGAAAAAAGCTCCTATTTATTAACTTAGATACTAAAGTACCTCTTTATAAAATGTTATTTAAATTTATTAAGTAAGTTTTACAGACTGACAGAAAGGCACAAAGTTGCAGTTTTATTATATGTATAGATAATAATTTATTTATAATAGTAACAATAAATTCTATTTAAAATAATCAAAATTAATTTATTTAAAACAACTTAAAAATCAAAAACATTTTATGATCGACAAAAAAGTTTGTTACTCGTATCTACTTATGCAAGATGGACAAAAACACAAAAAGGTGAATTTTGCAATTAGAGATCCCAGATTTTATAGTGATATATGACATTTTTCGCATTCCGATGGTAATCACTCTTAAAAACCTTTTCACTTTTTTTTTGACAAATAAGAAGTGTACAACAAAATATTTTTTATTTAATTCGATCGAAATTTTTTATCATAAAAATAAAAAATTTTCCCAAAATTAATATAGGAATAAAATCAATATAAAATCTTTATTCGTTTAGCTACAAACAAATATTTCAAACGTCTCAAAATCGTAAAAAGTCAATAAAAACGTGTGCGATCTACTCAACTTTCCTGATTCTAACAGTGTCCCAAAACGGCAAAGGCCTTGCAAATTCACTATTCGATGCAAAATTTTGTTGTCTTTCATTTCTTGAATTTACATTTTGTCCTAATGTCCGGCTAGATTGGCGTTAAACAAGAAACCTCCAAATACCTATTAGTATAATGTAAAAACCAAGAAATGATCACGAAGATATAATCAAAACTTTTTTAGCTAGGTTTTGGAATGTCCTGGACTTTTTAATTTCCTTGGAAACAGGAAAAAAATAATTACATTCCCGGCAAATCCGGAAAAATCAGTTTCTAAAGAAATTAAGTTCATTTATTTATTTAAATAGTATGTAAATGTTGATAGTCTTATTAAAAAGAAAAAACACCAAAGAGTCTTACAAAACATTAGTTCATAAAATTTAAAATCAAAGAAAAAAAAATCAGATAACGAAAAATATTCTGTTCTAAAAAATGATTTTTTATTAAAATAACTTAAATCTTCGTTAGTATGGTCGATAAACTAAGTTAGAACATAATTTGCAATTGTATTATAACATTTAATAAATAAATTAAATAATAAATCGTTTAGCTAAGTGAACGAATTTTAAAATCACTTATTTTTAAGAGATCTTAATTCTAATGGCATAATTTATTTTTAGAATTTTTTTATTAATTATTTTAATTATTTTAATTTATATATTTTTTTGTAGAAAAATAAATAAAAATTAAAAACCTTAAAAAACGGTTATTTTGCAATATTATATTCTTTTATTGTAGTTTTATTGTGTTTTTTCTATGTTTAAAAGTAGGCAAAAATCAGAAATCAGCAGATCAAAACATATATTATTTCTTTATATAAACATATCTTAGAACCAAACACACGTTTATTAAAAACTTTATTTTTTACACATTCGATATCATAAATGACTCAATTCATAATTTATTTATCATTTTTTATTTTATTTATTATTTTGAAAGATAAACCCTTAAAATTAGATTTTAACAATTAAAAAAATAAATAAACACAAAACTTCAAAGAAACCCAACATTATTTAAATTAAAAAGACATTATTTGTTTGTTCTTAGTTATACTCAGGTTACATACGAGTTAGCTTATCATAATTTATTTGCTAATAATAATATTATGGTTATAAATACGCTCAGAATATTTTTACAGTAACTGATTGTAGTTTATTTAAAAAGATTTCCGCACAGTTATTTTTAACTGAATAAACATTTAAAATTCAAAGCATTTTATTTTTCTACTGATTCCAACATTCATTTCTAAAAAAAACTGAATATAAATACTGATTTTCCGTTACAGTTAATATTTTCATTTATTTTAAGTTCGGTTATATCGAAAATAATAAAACTAAGTATGTATGTTAAAACTATTTGACAGTTTTAGAAAAAAAATCAAAATAACAATATTTGTTTGAAAAAATCATATTAGATAAAAATGTGTTAAATAATTATTTAGTGCGCCAGACCGCTGTACCATTTAATCTTTTTAAGTAATTCAAGCACTATAGGATATAGCTATGTATGTATGTATGTATGTATGTATGTATGTATGTATGTATGTATGTATGTATGTATGTATGTATGTATGTATGTATGTATGTATGTATGTATGTATGTATGTATGTATGTATGTATGTATGTATGTATGTATATCAAAAATAATAGAAACAAAATTAAGCCAATCTTCCAGTCCAATTGTGATTTTAAGTGTAGGGTTGCCAATTTTATTGAGGCTTGGCAACCCTTATCGTGGGAAAACAACGTATAATTTTGTTTTTATCATTCAAGGCAACTGTTTGAACTCTTGTTTTTGCATCATTGCTTGGGTTCATATACTTAAAAGTGCTTTATGACAAATAAATAGTAACATACACACATTAAGGTTGAACAAAAATATATGTTTTCAATTGCAATATGTAATGGCGGTACAAAGTTGCCATTTGCTATTGTTAAGTCAATTTCAAAGTCCGAAACCCAAAGTATGCTTGGTAGTAGAGACTCTGCTTTCCCTGTGGCAGTTTTTTGTCTCTTCTTAAATGACTTTTGTCGTTTATGACACTTTAATTATATTACCCATATTCCTAGTTTTCTCCTAGAATACCATTAACAAGAAATTTTTTTCTTCTGCCATTATCGTAAACATTTTCCTTTATAATGTCGGTCACAGAATTTGGGTCGTTTTGAATCTGACATTTTCCACATGATTCATCAAAAACACTCGATTTAATATCAGTGACAAGTCAAGTGCAATAATTATCGACTAAATTCCATTCTTATGCCTTTTGGAATAGTCCTGTATTAGAGGGCTATAGTATTAAAAGATATACTTAAAATATCGACATGTAATTTTTTCGTTCCTGGACGCAGAACTTCCGACTCTTCTTTACTTGTTGCAAAACATTGGTAAGATGTTTCTTTATGCATAACTGTTTTTCAGTGATAGCTGGGATATTTTGCAACAGCATTTTACTTTTAATCATACCTTCTTAATTATTCCCTTTAGGTATATGTAAATCCTTACAATTTGGTTCGGTACTTCAAGAGAAAGGTAAGTGGTTAACAATTCATCAATTTTTTGATAATTTGTTATATATTTTTTATAATTTCTTCTTTTTAGTTAACCTCTTGATTGTGGTTTTCTGTTCTTAAAAAAAATATATTTTACTTAAAATATATGTACATATATAATTACATTATATTTACTTATGTATTTGTTAAAAAATTATAGTCTTAGGATTAAGAAATTTGAATTAATTTATTTTTATGTAAAATAAAATAGTAAAAATAAAAGAAAAATCGTTTACTATTTTTAATTTGTGAACGAGCTTATATTCTTTTTTATATAGATATTTTCTATATTTTTCTATAGTTAGGATTTCAAGGTCAAGTATTGAGCTTAAATAAAAAGTCTATTATTTAACATCAATTTTCCGACGTTTCGTTGGCATTTTTTTCCAACATCTTCAGAGAAATTTTATTAAATCTGGCAACATTTTAAAATACAAAAGAAAAACTTAATTAATCACAGCTATAATCTAAATGGTAACTAAGTTTACTTACATATATTCTTTTCTTTGTCAAATTAACATTATTTTAATTTTTATCACAGTTTTGTGAAGGTTGGACAACACTATAAAAAACTTAAAATAATCAAAATAAATGTAAAATAAACTTAAAAAATAAAATATCACAGTAAATAAACTCCTCTCAGATGACAGTTGCTTTTATAACTAGACTAATGCTATGGTGTAATTTGCATTATTGCACTTTCCGATTTTTGTTGAATTCTTAAGCTTTCTAACGTAAATCTCGCATTTTCCTTTCTCTCTTTATCTAGAATCTTAATATCATCAAAGTTTGGTGTATGTTGATTTTCTATACAGTGTTTGCAAGTGCTGTTGATTGTTTTCCTTTTTTAGGGTTCCGTACACAAAGTGTAAAAACGTAACCCTATTGTTTTCGCTACAATGTCTGTCCGTCTGTCAGCGCCTTTAATCTCTGGAACCGAAATAGGTAGACTCTTGTAATTTTCACAGATGATGTATAGCTGTTGCCGCTATATCACAGATGATGTATAGCTGTTGCCGCTATAGCAACAAATATTAAAACTTATAGGGTGCTCCGATAGAGATGTGTTATTCACGAATATGTGCCTATTTCGTGAACTGTAGGAGGCATAGACTCAAGATTTAAAAACAGTAATTAAAACTTAGTTCACTATATAAACAACTATAAAAAAATAAAACTAAAAATTAGAGGGTGTTCCGATAGTGGTGTGATTTGCATGTTTAAGGCCTAAGTTTTGAACCATAATAGGTAGATGCTTAAAATTTTCACAGAAGGTGTATAGCTGTGGCCGCTATAGCAGCAAATAATAAATCTTATAGGGTGTTCCGATAGAGAGGTGTTATTTACGAATATGTGTTTTTTTTCTTCAACTGTAGGAAGAATACACTAAAAATATGCAAGCAGTAATTAAATCTTAGTACGCTATATAAACAAGTCTAAAAAATAAACTTAAAAATTAAAAGGTGTTCCGACAGTGGTGTGATTTGCATGTATAAGGCCTAAGTTTTGAACCATAAAAGGTAGGCTATTGAAATTTTCACAAATGGTGTATTACTATGGCCCCTATAAAAACAAAAAAAATTTAAAGGGTTTTCCGACAGTGACGTCTTTTGCATGTATAATGACATATGTTTTGAACCGTAATAAGTAGACTCTTTAAATGTTTACAGTAGATGTTGTACTGCGGCAGCTGTAACAATTTTAAGTATTTTCAAGAATTGTGTTCTCGGTATCTTTGTGTGCTTTTGTATCATATCCCATTTAGTCATAATATTACTTATAGCTAAGTGTGTAGGTATTTTTGTGAATAATGATACCACGTCTAATAATATTAGAATTTCATCTTCATCTAATGTTATTAAGTCCAATTTTTCCTTTAGTTCCAGAGAGTTTCGATATAACGTTTTTCAAAATGTAACATGGAACTCCTACCGACGATGATTATCTCTACGAAATTTGTAGTTTAATTTTTTGCAGTTAAAACAGAACAGAAACAACGGAATAATCGTTTATTTTAACTGAATTTTAAGTTTAATTTTATTACAGTTAAAAAAATAAAATCAACGGAAATATCATTTACTTTTACTGAATATTCCGTTAATTTTTATGTTGTTAAAATAAAAGAAAAAACATTTGTTTTTACGGATTTCATCAGTTCATTTTTGAGTATTTAAAATTAACAAAATATTTCATTTGATTTAAATGAATAATGAGTAGACCGGTTTTTAACTGAGTTTTCATTTATTTTAAATTGCATTTTCAGTTATTTTAAATTACATAATGTTTTGAGTGTACAATATTATTTTGAATTTTCTGTGTGTAATAAACATTTAATGATCAAACTGTAATTAAAACTTGTTTGTCGTGAACTTAGTAATGATCAAAACAACACTAAGTTTCTCATCGCAACCTTATATTGTTACAGAGATCATAGGATGGTTCTTGCGACCATATTATAAACATGTTTTTTCTCTGCGTATTGCTTCAACTTTAATTATTTAACAAAAAATTAATCTAAAAAAATAAATATAACATCGTTTTTCTCGTGGTTTTACAAATTTCAAATCACACAAAAAATATAAATTATGCGTTTTATAGAACAACCTAAAACCATACAGGTGTTTCACAGCAGTTTGTGATCAAAATCTGATCATTTATTCAAAAAGTATTTAATTTTTACATAAGAAGTCTTTGGCATATCAGAATTAATAGTTAAAATTGCATTATAAAGATAAATTCAAATGTTTCTGTCTCCAAAGAACTCAAATTCTTTTTAAACAAATGCTGTTAATTAGGTGTTTTTGCCTGTCACCATTGCTGGTTGATGGTTCTATAGATTCGACTGAGTTGAATAATCTGTTGAACAGTTGTGCTGCGCAAAGTTTTATTAAATTTGATTGTACATCACCCGCTTCCCGGGAAATTTGCCGAAAATTTATAGGGTGTTCAGAAAGTGACGTAATTTTCAGCTATAATGCTTGTTTATAAACCGTAATGTAAATGTGATCATTCGTGGACTCTTATTTTAGGGCCTTTGAATTTGTTCTAAGTTGGAAGCAGAGGCAATGCAAAATAATTGCATTCCATAATATCAAATTGATTTTTGGATCGAGTAGGATAGAGTAGAGTTTCTGACAATTTAGTTGGATTGAGCTTAACTTTATTTGCATTAACTATATGACCTTTAAAAGCAACGCGCCGATCGAGATGTGTACTGAGAGATATTTTATTTCTCAAAGTTGTGATATCATTGAGTGATCTATGTATGTGAATAGGGGTGCATTAGAACCATCGCAGTTGTATAAGTACATTTTTGAGCATTATCTGTTTCTTTAACCATTTTCTAAATATGAAAAGAGACATAAAAAATATTTGCTTAATTCTCAAGCTTCCTTGTATCGCTTGAAGTTTATTGAAACAAACTTTTACAAAAATACATATCGCACTTGATCAACAAGATGGTATTAACTCAAAATTTTTAAATTTTCTCTTTTTTAAAGAAATCGACTAACAACATCAATATCTATCTACTGTAAATATTTCAAAGTATTCTGATTACTATTTCATCTCAAAACACACATCTCTGACCATTTTTGTGATAATGTATTGAGTAATTTTATATCAACAAAAAGGTATTATTTTTTGTTAATTACAAAATTTACACAGCAATACATTGTATATTTTCATGAAAAAGGTATTATTTGGATTTTAGTCTTTATTCCAGTTAAAAATAATTAAATTATTTTATTTCAGTTGTGTTGTATTTTTGTTGATAAAATTTGTTTTCTTTACGATTTTAATTCGAAATGAAACCCTTTTGATGATAAAATTGTCATATTTTTTTGAATTGTGTCTCTTTTTTGAAATAATTCAATCCTTCTTTGCTTATGATATCGCGTTTATAACAAATTTACCTTAACATAAATACTTGCTAATAACGAAATCTATTGATCATTGCAATAATAATGAAAATATTTAAATATAAAAAATTATTGAATCGTACGAACAAATAATAGTTAATTAAAATTTAATGTGACGTCACTATCTAATATACAATACTATTCTTCGTCTTTGCGTTTGGAAGATATTTATAGTGATAAAAAAAGTTGCAGCTCTGCAGATCCATTCAGCTCGGATTCGAATGACCCGTGAAAATATATTTTTATATGGAATTTGCCTACTATGGTATATTCGGATTTTCAAATTGTCTTAAAATGTAATCACCAACAATTTTTAGCCTCTACTGAAATGTTAAAAATATTGAGTTAATACCCTCTTGTTGATCAAGTGCGATATGTAACTTGTGAATAGGCTTTTAATTTGTACAATTGTATCATTGTTTTCCTTATAAATATTTTCACAATAAATAAATATTTTCACAACAAACGTTGCCATTGATGGACTTTTCCTCCTAAATTTGGTAAGAAATTCTGGAGATTTTTAGTATGGTAGGCTATTGTAAAGAAGTAATGTGATGTGTTTACTATCCCAATAGGATTCTTAGTTTATTTGAGAGCCTTATAATCTTAGTCTTGTCTATGGTATGGAAAAATTAAATGCCGAAGTTTTTCTTTTGAGAAATAAGAACAACTATTTGAGAGTCAGATTTATTTCTAATTTTATTTAAATTTTGTCTCACCTTATATACTATTTTAATTTTGTGTTTTCTTATTCTATTTCTCCTATTCTGTGCTAACTAATTGCACTACTTAAAATTATTCATTTACAAAATTGCTTATATTCTACTTACTACGAAGTCAATGTCATATATTAATTTACCATGCATTCTAGTGACCCATATCAATTGACAGTCACTACAAATGCAAGTCATACTTTTCTTATTCATATTTGTTTTGTTTACATTTCCATTGTAGGCTTAGTTTGGTTTGTTTTCATGTATGTATGTGTGTATGCACTAAACTATAAATAATTTTGGTAGAATTGAGAAAATGTATTACTTTTGAAATAGTTTGTTGTGGTAAAAACTACATTTGATACAACATAAAAAAAAATAAATAAATCAGTCAAGTGCGAGTTAGACGCACACACATAGGGTTCCGTACTATGTTTAGTACAACATTAAAAATTCAAGTTGCTAATTTTTTCATGTCTTATGACTCACCCTTTAATTTTAAAATTATAGTCGTAATCGCGAAAATTGCATCACTGTTGCAACACGCTTTAAATTTTAGCAATTTTTGTTATAGCGGCTATGGTTATACACTATCTATAAAGATATACATGAGCGTACCTTTTGCGGTTCAAAAAATAAGATAATATACGTGAAAAACTTGCCACTGATGGAACACCCTGCTGTACCTATAACATCTACTTTAAACATTTCAAGAGTCTACCTATTACGGTTTAAAAGATAAGGCTATTTACATACAAATCATGTCTCTGTCGGAACACCCTTTAATTTTGTTATTTGCTATGGCGGCCATGGCAATTCTCTTTCTATGAATATATCAAGAGTCTACCTATTACTATTAAAAAAATAAGTTACTATGTCACAGTCAGAACATGTCACTGTCAGAACACCCTTTAATTTTTAGTAATTGTCATTACGGCCATGGCAACACATCTTCTATACCAATTGGAAGAGTCTACCTATTACGGTTCAAAAAATATGTATACATGCAAAAGACGTCACTGTCGGAAAACCCTTTAAATTTAAATTGTTTTTATAGGGGTCATACTAATACACCATTTGTGAAAATTTCAAGAATCTATCTATTATAGTTGAAAAAATAGTCAATGTTTTTGGTTCAAAACTTAGGCCTTATACATGCAAATCACATCACTGTAGGAACACCCTTTAATAATTAGGTTTATTTTTTTTAGTTCCGTTTATAAAGCGAACTATTATGGTTCAAAAGTTCCGTCAAAAGTCTACCTATTATGGTTCAAAACTTAGGCCTTATACATGCAAATCACACCACTATCGGAACACCCTTTAATTTTTATTTTTTTATACTTGTTTATATAGTCAACTAAGTTTTAATTACTGTTTGTGTTTGTACAGTTCAAGAAATAAACACATTTTCGTGAATAACACCTCTCTATTGGAACACCCTATAAGTTTCAGTATTTATTTCTATAGCGGCAACAGCTATACATCATCTGTGAAAATTTCAAGAGTCTACCTATTACGGTTCCAGAGATAAAGGGCGCTGACGGACGGACAGACGGACAGACATTGTAGCGAATTTCTTTCATTTCTATATTCTTTAAGGAGAGAAGGTAAAGGTATATTTTTTAAGCAATATACCTTTAAAGGGTGATTTATATAATTGCAGCAGAGCTGGCAGCTAAAAAGTATTGTAACGAAAAATGTCATTTTGTATTATTTTGGATGGTACATTACCAATCACAAATAATCTGGTTAAAGAATTAAAGCCTAAAAGTTGATGTTAACCGCAGTTATATTCAAATATAAAATGTATTTTTTAACTAATTTGCGTAATCTTTTTAATTGTTACTTTATAAAGAAGAATTGTGGCAAAAAAATCAAACCTGAAATTCCGTAGAGCTGCGTACTGTGCCTAAGAGCCGAAAAGTACATGAATAAAAAGTAAAGTCAAAAATATTAATCTTTATATTGAATTTTTTAATCAAATATACTCAGAAAACCAATTTTGCTCGATTTTGCTTTGAAAGTAATCCACACAATATTCTAAGACTCTTGCTTTTGTAGTGGTTTAGTTATGGTTTACGTATTTTCTTTATATAGAGGTAACCCTGGATAAAATTAAAAAATTTATAAAAAATTCTAAAATTATTGTAGTTCTTTAAATAGTGTTTAAATATCCCGATGACAAAAATAAAAAGTGCTATTAAGATTGCAGTACCTTTAAATCGGTAAAAGTGCGTGATTTCACTATTTTTTCTCTTGGAAATGAGATATGTTTGCAGAAAAAAGTATCCAATAATTGAACTATGAAACTAACCATGATACCTATTCACAAAATGTTATTTCATCCAGTAGTTTTTACGTGATGCAAAAACAGATAGGCAGAAATTTGCTTTTTTTGTTCCATTTCGATTAGACCCGAATTACATTATGCAACGTTTGTCGCTGCAATATTTTATTAGTAGGCGAGAGGGGAAAGAGGAATTAAATCATCTAATTCGTAGTTTTAATTTTAAAGTTTAAAATTTAAAAAAGTGTGTTCGGCCACACAAGTTGCTGCAATGACAATTGCACGATATAAACACATATGCAATATTAAAGAAGAAACGAGAGAGATTGCAGCAACAAAAGTTGCATAATGTATTTTGGCACTTACTAACTCCACCAGCGATAAAAGTTTTAAAGAAATATTTAATGTACAGAAATAGTCCTGTTAAAGTTTCATTATATATATAGATATAGGTATAGCCATACTTATATATTAACTACATGTGTATGCTTTCTCAATTTTAGCTTTAATAAGTTTGCTGGTTTTAAAGAAAAATTGGTTGAATCAACCTTTAGCAACGGCAACGTTGTTCTTAATATGAAATTGAATCATGCATGCGAAGTAGACTGGAACGTTGGTGTATGGCAGAAAATAATTTTTTGTATTACCAGCTCAAATAATGAAAAGTTGCCTCTTTATGAGAGAAGTTTTTGTACAAATTTTTATTATGATAGAACCACATCTTGAGGTGCCGCAAAAGCCTTACCCATACTTTTTGTCTTTAAATCTTATAGAGTTATAATTTTTTTATTTCTTAGGTTTACATATTTATTATTTTAATTTCATTTGAACTAATCCTTAAATAATGCAAAACATAAAAATTTGTTATCCATGATAATTTTATAACTTTTTTCACGTTTTAATAACAAATTGGAGTACAAAACATGAAAAATATTTTTTTTAAATTTACTTTTTTCTTTGGTAAGATGGGGTAGATATGATATCGTAATGATTTTTCTTTGACTAAAACTTATTTAATGTACTTAAAATAGTCCTTTTAATTCTATAATGCGGTTTTTGCAGATAGAAATATATTTGGATCTGCGGCATTTGGTTCTGCAGCATCTCTTACCCTACTCTTATCTTTTTCATACTTTACAATTTACTATTACATATTGAAATTAAAAAACATATTTTTTCGATCCACCCTAATGGGAAGTACAAGATATATTTTATTACTAAGTAGTGTCGTCCGCCCAGCTGATTTAGATTTATTCGACATGTCAAAAGTTGTATGTGTTTAGAAATTTTATAGTGTAGAAGTGAGAGAGCAGTAAAACACATACACGCCTTCTCAATTTTCTTCTACGTTTTTTGACATTTCTTTGATTGTTGTATTTGTTGTAGGGACGCCGCTACCTAGGAAGAAAACTATACCTTGGGAAAGTAGTAATTACAAATATAGTAAAAAAAACAATTTTCAAAATATTCATTTTATGATCAAATATCATTGATATACAAAGTTATACACAATTACGTCCAGCAGGCGTTGATCAAAAAAAATTTAATAAACCCTATAGCATGATAGCAGCGACTTGTGAATTGAAACATTATTTCTTTTTTTCCAATTATTCATTTTATAGTCAAATATAAAATGTTATACCTAATTACGTTCAGCAGATTCTGTGCAAAACAATTTTAGCGATTACTGTTATCATTTTGGATTTATATCTCATGGATACGGCGCGCCGCGGCGAATGAAAGCAATATCAATAAAACTATTAAAAGTATAAAACAGCTCCCCGAGGGATACTAACTGTCAGTGCTGTATTGCAAAAGCTCTGACAAAGTGCTCTCGGGGTATATGGAGAGAAGACTAAATTCTTTTAGGACAGTTTCGCAGGACAGCTGCTTTCGATGCACAGTTCTGCTTGCACCGGCGCACAGTGGTCAATTTCGCGAGATAGCGGTCAAAACTCTATAACTTTTGACCGGATTGGTATTTTTTTACGCAATTTGTTTTGTTCAATAGGAGGGACTTTAAGCTTCAATTTGCGTGTTCAAACGTAAAAATCGACTGATAGGAACGTAAGTAATGTGGAGTTAAAAATGCATTTTAATTTTTTGTTGAGTTTCTATGTAAAAGTTGAATATTTTGACATTTTAAATAGGTATTTTTTTATAATTTCTTATTTTCTTCAATCGTATTTTACAACCAATACTTATTTATTATTCCTAAACTTAATTTTGGTCAGAAAATGCCAACATTTGGCCCCTGACATTTATTTAGTCTCAATATTCACAGGGGCCAAAGGTTGGTTTTTTTGGAAGAAAGCTAATTCTTGTGAGGATTAAACTGAAAAATAACACTGCTATTCCCAACAATATCAATACCATTTGGATTTATTATATACAGAACACAACATCGATAAATTTTTAAGTAAACTTTTACTATTGATTTAAAGTGCACATATATTTTATTTAAATGTATTAATAAAAATTTATACTAAAATTAGAAACAAATTATAATCTTTAAACTAGTATTAGTTAAACAATATTAGTAAAAATTTCTTCCAAATAGCTTTGATTTTCATTTTGCAGTAGTTGTTTAGCTTCTTCATCTAACTCTAATGAGGTTGATTTCCATTTTTCTCGAATACTGGACATATATGGGTCTGATGTGCACAACAAAATATTAATAAGATCTTCATTAGTACAATATCTGGAAATTTTTCTTGTATTGTGCTCGCGAAAGAATCTGTAGTCTTTATTACTTTTCTCTTGCGCATCTTCTGAGAGATCTCCAATTGGAAGCATATTGTGCTGAATTATTTGTTCCCCATGGAACAAAATTTTGTGAACTGTGGTTGGCATATGTCTCCAAGAATATTTTTGGTTATAAATGGTTGCTGTCTCATTAGCATACTGACCAAATTTTTTTGCATCTATCTTTTTGCTACATGCTATAACTTCTAATATGATTTGGAATCGTCGTATTAAATCATAATCTACTCCAGTTATAGAAGCTGCAGTTTCTGGATCGGAAAAAAATCTCCTTGCTGTGTTTCCATCAATAGAATTTCCTTCTCCTTGCTTTGGCTGGTCAATTATAAGGCCTATCTCACGGTATTTTTCTTGAATATCTTTTTATTTTGCTTTCTTTTTTCCAAATTTTCTTTGTTGTTTCTCACTGTTTCGTCTAACGGGCCAAATTACAAATCTATCCCAATTTAAGAATATGCTCCATAAAACGAATTCTAGCATGAAGAGGTGACATTCCAAATTCATATGCTTCATTAAAACTATCGTCTTGTGTTGGTGGTTGGCTCAATTGACTTGATGTTTTTTGGCATATGGTGCAACTTGACGAAGACTTTGTTTCGGTTAAAGCTTGTGCTACTTTTCCATCGATCATTGTAAGTGACATTTTAAAGTTAACTTCGATGCATTGGTCATTAAATTCAAATATCACTGGTTGAAGTTCTTTAATTTCATCTCTTATTTTGCCAACTTCTTCAGTTATGACATCATCAGTTTCTTTTTTGTAAGCAAACTTTATTGGTCTACAAAATTTTGTTGACGAGGGAATTTCATTCTTCCATACATCTATCTCTGCAGCTCTACTAGTTGACGGCTCTGAACCAATATAAGTTTTTGTTAAACGTAATGGAACGAAAGAAATCATGAATAAATTGGCATCTGATGAATTTTCCGCATTACATTGTTTGTATTGTTTCTGGCCAGAGGACCCATCACATCCCCATTTAGAAATTAAAGTCATGCTGCAATTTGTAAACTTCTTTAAATAGTCAGCATCAAATTTCTTTAATAATCGTTCTGCAGTGTGTTCAAGAAGATCCTGCAATTTTATTTCTGCTGAACTTGAAGTTACACTAATAGCTGTTGGTGAAGGTAAGCAATCTTTTTTGGCAGAAACTATATCTCGATATGATGGAAAAATTCCACAATTTTTTTCATTGGTTCGCTTCCGCAATTCTGTATATTGGTTTTTAGTCATTTTCAAATCCAAAAATAGTGCAAATGCTTCTTCTGGAGTAAATTTATTTTCTTCAGTTGGTGTCGGCATACTTTCTAAAATCCTTTTTGTGCGTCTGAGGCTTGCTTCCACTATTTTTTCAATGATAGCAATTTTACTCTTTTTAGTTTTCGATGGTTGAATTTGATGCAGAAATGAATCCTTTATGATGCTACAAGAAACTTCTTCATTGATATGTTTAAGCTTGCGTCTTCGTGATCTTTCACTACAATTATTAATTGGCTTTGCTGGTCGACCACCTTTTCCAGTTTGATGGCTTTTTAAAAATAAGTTTATTTCTTAGCCATTCTTGGTTGCGTGAGTAAAACAATTTCTTGTTTCTGGAACATTGATTGTACCGTTTTCTTATAGTATTTAAAAAGTTTTTTATTTTTAAGTTATGAATTTTAATTTCTTGTTTGTCGCATATTTTGAAGAATGGATTATTCATTATATGTAAAATAATGTCATAATTCATTATATGTAAAATAAGATGAAAATCTTTCCGTTCAAAATATATATCAGATAGAACACTATAACTGAATTTAGCCATTGTTTAAATAATAATCAAGAAAAAATGAATGCATGGATTAATATACTATTGCTCGAATTTTCAACATGATCTTTTTTACCTCTTTGAAACATAATATAACAGGTCCTTGGTTTTACCAGTTATTTCCATTGGTTTTAAATTTATTTGCAATTTTCAGGTATTTAAGTTATGTAATATTAGATGGCAAGAAAATCAGTTTTTACCTTTTCCAAATGAATTGCCAGATACCACATAATTTGTCAAAATTTTGATACACCCTTCTATGTGGACTAGGTCCAAATATGGGCCAACTTCTCCTAATTTCAACAGAATTATTTTTTGCGTCAATAAGAACTCTTGTACAAAATTTCATCTAAATATATGCATAATAGCCCCTTTCACATACAAATAACTTCTCAAAAAATATGACGTGCATTTGTACCGAATATCTTACATTGGGTCAGAAATTGCTGTAGCTCAAAAAGTGCAGTCCCGATGAATGGACATGTATATATAGGAATGTAGGGAAGAGTTAGGACTACAAAATAGTAAATTTGTGTTTTGACTCAGCTTGACTCACAGGAGTTGTGCTCTATGAAGTAGGAAATTTCCGAGAAATTTGACCTTTTTTAAAAAAAATATTTAAATTGTTCTGAAAAGCTTCACTTTTTTTTACCAGTAATAGGAAATAAGTTAAGTTACCACACAAAATTTATTTCGTCCAAAACTCTTGAAAACCAAAAAAGTTATGATCATTTAAACTTTAAAAATTAACTAAAAATATCATAAATTTACTAAATTCTGAAAAAGCCCATTTTGGACCACCCTGTTCTCAGTGAAATACTTGAAATAGAGTTGTAATTTTTTGGCTCCCGAGGTTTACTACTGTCTACTTTCATATGAGTCTAATAACTTTAAAATCGGAGAACAAAAACCAAAAGGAGTTTTGGCCGCTATCTCAAAATATTGATCACAGTGCGGCGGTTGCTGCCTTGTGAAGCTAGTTCTATAAAAAATCCCCAACTCCACGGTGGAACTGCATACGCCAGGGATGCATGGTCAAGGAGGTGCTTGGCTCTTAGTATGCGACTCTGGATACCGGTCGACCTCCAGTTTCAATATAGACTTACCCACGCATAAGGGGCTCTGTGTGGGTGGACCCTATAAATACCCATAATTCGTGGGAATCAAAATTAAATATAATAAAAACAAAAATAAAAAACACGACCGTGGGGATCCGAAAGGGACAAGCCTGGAAGCCTTGCAAGATGCTGAAGGGCTGGTCTCTGAGGAAACTCCGTTCTTAACTGGCCTAAGGGGGACCTCAGAGGAGATGGACAGGAACGCCCCGCAAGGGGGCGGACAGGTTAATCTCTGAAGAGTTTCCTATGGCGTCCAACCGGTATATTCCGATATAGATGGACAATAAAGCCTCGTTAGAGAGGTTAATCTCTTTAGGAGTTCCGGTTGTCACTGGCCAATGGAGGTTATCGGAAGAAATTGACAAAGAAACCTTGCAAGGGGTGGACGGGTCAGATGGGTACAGGTAAATCCTTATCGGAAGCAGGTAGCTCAAAACGATCCTTCAACGTCGAATCGGAGCCGCTGCAGCTCATGTCCAAAAATGAGAAGCAAAAGCAGAAGAAGAGACGGAGGAAGTATAGGAAGGCTATCGAGAAGGTGACAAGTTTGATCGATAGTCTTAGTGTATACCAACTTAATCTTCATCACAGTAGGTCAGCTTCAGCAATGTTGATGCGGTGCTTTGTTAAGGATAAGCTGGATATAGCGTTGTTACAGGAACCCTGGATTGTGCACAACAAGATCAGGGGCCTGTCTCAACAGACCGCCAATCTGAACTACCCACAGACTGATGGTAAATTAAGGTCATGTATCCTGGTGCGGCATGGAGTACAAGTAGTACCTAGGCAACATCTCTGCTCGCCGGATCTTACAGTGGTAATGGTCGGCAGTGGTTCGAGATAATTTCTCATTGCGTCAGCATATCTTCCCTATGAGACGCCAGGAAAATTTTTTTAGTTTCTGCAGGAAGAGAGGCATGGCGTTAATCATTGGCTGTGAAGGTAACTCGCACAATACGGTGTGGGGAAGCACAGCTGACAACTACAGAGGACAACAACTGTTGGAATTTGTAGAAAGATGCGATTTGCTGGTGCTCAACAGGGGGGTAGAACCCACTTTGGTGATTCAAAAGGGCAGAGGTGATATCACCCTGTGTTCCGTTAATATGCTAGATAGGATTAAGTACTGGAAGGTCACGGACAGATTAAACATGTCTGACCATAGAGCTATCCAGTTCGAGATTCTGTACGGCAAAAGACGGAAAAAAGCCCGCAGACGTATAAGAATACCGAAGAATACTTATCATATCAGTTATGAGAAGTATCTTTCGGAACATATGCGAAATGCTCCTTTCCGGGCACCTCCTAAAACTGTCGAAATAGAGCGAATTGTGGAGCTTCTAAATTCCACAGTGAAGCTGTCTTTCGAACATTCTTGTCCCTTGACAGTAGTGGATGAGAGAGATCCGACACCTTGGTGGACTGGAGTACTTAAATCGATGAAAAAGGATACAAGAAAGGCCTTTAATCGATACATGAGGGAGAGAGACTCACGCTCATGGGACGATTACAAGAAAAGAAAAAAGAGCTGAAGAAAACGATACGTCTCCGGAAACGGAGTAAGTGGAGGGAATTCTGCTCTAATATAAGGGATACATCTGAAGTATAGCGAATACAGAAAATTGGAAAAATTGGACTTATTCGCAAAAGCGGAGACGGAGACTGTGGGTGAGACATTGCAGTCGCTTATGGTGATTCATTTTCCTGGAAGCTTCAGGTCTAATGAATCATGGACTTCCCTTATTACGGAGGCAAGTGAGAGAAAAAGAGCTGAAGCTGAAAGGATAATTACTCTAAATGGTGTAAGAAGTGCAATACAATCGTTTGCACCATTTAACGCGGCTGGAACGGATGAAATTTTCCCTGCTCTATTATAGTGGGGTTTTAACACCCTTCTTAAGTGGATTAGGGAAATTTTCATAGCCTGTCTAGCGACGGGATATATCCCGGTAGGTTTGAGGGAAACAAATGTGGTTTTTCTTCCCAAACCGGGTAAAAGGGACTATACGGAAACTAAGTCCTTCAGGCCAGTAAGCCTTACATCTTTTCTGTTAAAGACAATGGAGAGGGTGTTGGCTGACTTTCTGGAGATAGTCTCTTGAGTAGATACCAACATGCATACAGGGCAGGTAGGTCTACTGACACCGCTCTGCATGAACTTGTCAGGTTGGCGGAAAGAGAAATTTTCAATGGCAACGCTGATTTGTCCGTTTTTATGGATATTGAAGGTGCCTTTGATAAAATCTCTTTCTCTAAGTTGAGAGGTGCTCTTAACGAGCGTGTGGTTGAGCCCATTATTGTAAAATGGATCAACACTATGCTAAGGTCTAGAGCTGTGAATCGCAAAAATGGGAGTTCTAGAATCCGGGGAAGGGTAGTCATGTTTTATCACCTCTTTTGTGGAACATTACTGTTGATGGCCTTCTTTGGAAACTGGACTCAATGAGCGTCCATACAGTTGCATATGCCGACGATCTGGCACTTATGGTTGGTGGAAAGTTCATCGATACCATCCAAGGATGTATGAGACAGGCTCTCATAACAATCAAGGCATGGTGTAGAGAACAAGGGCTAACGATAAATGACAGCAAATCAGATGCTATGCTCTTCACTCGCAAGAGGAAGGGCATATAGGTTGGATCCCTAATGCTTTTCGGGTCGGAAATCAGTTTGTCAAGGAAGGTGAATTATCTAGGCGTTATTCTGGATAAGGAACTTACCTGGAACGAACATATTGAGATGAAGACAATGAAGGAAAAAAGGATCATGCATCCGTGTAAACGAGTTTGTGGCAGTAAGTGGGAAATATCGCCAAAGACTGCATACTGGATTAACACAATGATGGTGCTACCCATAATAACTTATACTTCAGTGGTTTGGTGGCCTAAAGCCTCTCAGACAACAATAAAGTGTAAGTTGGATGGGGTTCAAGGAATTGCTTGTATGAGCATATGTGGCGCAATGCGCACTGCTCCAACACAGGCAATTGATGCAATGCTGGGATTGCTGCCGCTGGACTTATTTATTAGATCAACGGCTGCGATGTCTGCTTTGCGTATGAAGAGTGATGACATCTGGCATCGCTTTGGGCTGAACATCGGTCATAATAGAATCCTGGACCTTATTAGTAAGGAGGTTAGGGAAGCTCAAATGCCGATGGAACGCATCAGTAGAAGAAAGGTAGTCGAAAGACAGCATCGGCTACTAATTGCGTTATACACAACGAGTGTATGGAGAATGACAACAGCATTTTCACTGATGGTTCTCTTATGGACGATAGAGGAGGAGCAGGTGTACATTCAGTTGAGCTAAACTTGTACTGTAGTCTCCTTTTGTGGGAGTACGTCTCCGTTTACCAGGCAGAATTGCTTGGGCTGCTACATGCGTTGGATCACCTGCTGGAATGTCGGGTGCAGGGAAGAAAGGTTCTCATTGCACTTGACAACCAGTCGGTTATAAAACGCATGAAGCAGGTGGACGTGTACTCCAAACTAGTACTGGAATGTCTTTTAAAGCTTAACAGTTGTTCATCGGTTAACGAGGTAACATTGATGTGGGTTAAAGGACACATTGGCACTGCTGGGAATGAAGCAGCAGCTCAACTAGCAAAAATGGGATCTACTGAGAATTTCAGTGGACCAGAACCCAGAGTATCACTGGGTAATGGCCTAATACGAGCAAAAGTCCTACAATGGCTGAACTCACTAATCCTGAAAAGGTTGAAGTGTAGACAGGCTCGAATGGTGCTCAAAGAGCACCTTGGCTATAGCGCCAGCAAGGTTCTTAGATACAATAGAAGTACCTTAAGCTGAATAACTGCGTTAATGACAGGTCAAGTATGATCTAGCCAAGATGAAAATCGAAGAAGATAATACTTGCAGACTATGCCTGGAAGACGCTGAGATGGTAGCGCACATTGTGTGTGAATGTCCAGCACTGGTTAGCGTAAGACTTAGGACCACGGGCAGAAGCTTTTTAAATGGGGATGCCATGGGGGAACTAAGCCTTAGACAAATGCTAACAATCACTGAAGACACCGTGATGAGAAAGAATGCCGATAATTCCCATTCGACACTCTGAAATCACTAGAGTCTAGATAAAAGGCTGGTAGCACGAGACTCAATGATAGTAAAATTGCCGCAAGTTATGTCGGTTGTCTATAGTTATTGTGGACGGAAGGGGGTTGAAAAGGGACCCATTTAGTAGTGGTCTGATTCGTTATTCCCCCTACATTAATAGTAATAATAAATCAGTTTATTTTCACCTTTTCACTTCAAAATTTAAATTTATTTAAAATAGGGAAACGAATATCGTTCGTATATTGTTACGCTTATAATCGATTTGCAAGCCGTTAGTATATTGGCCCATACATTTGTGCCCTTTGAAGCTCTTAATAAAAGTACTGCTTTTATCCTTCCTTCTACCCAGCTGTTAAGTTAAAGTTAAAGTCTATCTTCTACTGGGAGCTTTTAGCTTTATATTCTTCAGAGTAGTTAACCTGTTACAAAGTTGGAAATATAACCTCTGCATCCGGTGTTCTAACAGCATTTCCTATGAATAGCCGGTAATTTGAGTTTTTTTTTATAATTTACATTTATGTTGATTTCTGTAATTTTCTTAGCAACCCGTATCGAAGAATGTATCGCAAATTTTATCTAGTGGATGTTATTCAAAGCTGTACAAATACGCTGCTTGTAAATAAAGACCACAATCAAAAACCATTAAAGTTGTAAATATTAAAAACATATAAAATTTTAATTTTTTATATTTTTTACCGCAAACAAATGTTAAAAATATATTTTCACTTCAAATACTTCAGAAACTCAAATAAAATATTTTTATAAAAAGGGGAACATGTAATATGTGAAGGATATAAATCGGTATTTACATAAATTCAAACACAAAACAAATCAACGAATAAAATGTTGATAAAAGTGTGAAGGCAGCCACTTTACTGTTCATAAAAAATGGGGGTGACAATTTGATAAACAACTTATGCTGTGCACATTGGGTTTAATTCATTTATTTTTTCTTATAGTTGCAACCGGCAAATTCGATAGAGTATTACATAATTTTACCAGTGTGGCGTGGGGGAGTTTTAAAATATTTTACAGCTTTTGACCAATACTCGGTCTAGTTATTCGCGAATAATTTCTATATTACTCAAGTAATCTGCATAAAATATAAATACCTGTAGATCTTTAATCTTTTCTACACTGGCCTAAAGTACATCTCATCCTCAAAGGCAAGAAAGTCATATTAAACATGGTGACAAGGTCAGTTTCAGTAACATTAGCCCGTATAATCTATGGTATCACGAGCTTAATTTCTTCAAGGTAGAGTAGACTACTTAGACTGGCAAGTGATTAAAGCATTTCGTCTTTAATTAAATTTTACTGACTGCGAAGACTTTGCGACACAATTTTTTGTGTAATATTAAGATTCGGAACTAACCTATCAATCCACAGAAATTGAAATTTCCGAGATAGAAAATCTGAAAAAAGTTGACAATGTACAACGTTGTTCGCTTTTCAAGCATTTCTCCTATGAGAAAACAAGTTTAACTCTAAATATTTTTCTTTATATATGACGTGTTACTGTCGACCTTTTCTGTATGTGTGTGTGAAGTTTTCAATAAATGCGAAAAACAATTTTTTGATAATATTTTAATAGAAGAAATGTAGTGTGATTTTCCCACATTTTATAATATTTTTAGTTTTTTTTTAGCATTATAATATTAACTAATAAATGGGTTTAAATCTTCTTACTCAGGGTCGTAATCTCTTGCTCACAATTGTAAGTATATTTTAGATTTGCTATAATTCTTACAATATCAATATATTGTAGTTTTTATTTTAGCAAATATATGTATATCAAACAAACACTTGCTTTAAAATAATTTATTAATAAATTTATTCTTTTTAATTATATATGCCCGAGCCGGTGATAATATGATGCACTGTTTTAAAATATTCGATTTAATTTTTTTCCATTTATACCACCGTACAATGGAAGCATTTTTAATCTATTTACAACATAAAAATAAGTTTACCCTTGCAAATTAATGACGAACATTTTTTTGTTACAACAGTTTTTTAACAATAATAGTTTTTGGTTGCAAAAAAAGCAAAGTGTCAAGTACCCACAACACCAGTAAACCATCAGCTACAAATGTGATGACATTTACATCAGAAAATAAATTAAAATTTAATAGTAAAGTTAAAAAAAAAATAGTGGGACAAAAATAGAAGAGTTAAAATAATAAAACAAAGAATTCAAAATAAATTTGTTCAAAATTGTATACAAGGCTCTCCCAAAATAATTAAAAATTTATTTAAATAATTAAATATGAATCTTAAATTGTAATTTAATATAATAATGGATAATATTAACTGATATTCGATTATTTTTAGTATTTTTTTAATTTAATTGAAATGAAAATAAAATAATTTAGATATACAAAGTTGCATAGCTACGACAATTGTCAATGACTTTGTATTAGGGTGCCCCTTTTACAGTTTGTATTTATCACCTTTTTGTCTTAGTATCCTTCTGTTTTTTAATGTAATTTCCAGATTTTCAATATTAGAAAGTTACCTTAAATGGAATATATTCGTCCCCTGGCTAACATACCAACTATAGCCAACTATTATCCTTGTTATGCAAGTAGTCCATACCAAATTGTAATACTTATTTATTTATTAAATTGTGGTATCCACCTCCGCGTAAATACTCAGGTTGTTGCTACACTGATTTCATATACAATTATATTATTGTACAGTTTTGTATCATCTAATATTTTTCATTTAACCATTTTTTGCCAAGTTTTCAGTACCACTTAAATCGATAAAATTGCGTACCAACTCGTTTTCTCTATTTTGAATGTGCAATATGTTTTTTTTTCGTGGGAAAACATGATGCAATATATTGACCAAGGTGCTAAGCTGTATCTCCACATTCATTGTGTGGTTTTTACTTAATGCGGGCACTGACAAACCGACGAAAAATGTTCCAAAAATATAATCATACAGACACATTATACAAATGTATAATGTGTATAGATTTACGAGGCCGGTTAAATTGGAATGAAAAAATATTAACTTTTTTAAGTTTCAATTATAATTATATTATAATGGCTATTGGGTAGGACATTGCGCTTAGCTGTAAGTTAAGTTTCGTGGTTGTCAACCCAAGTATTTGGCAAGCAAATATATAAAATTCATTACAACTCTTAGAGAATAAATAAAGGAATGCAAAGAAAGGTTACAAAGAAAACACTTATACTTAACTACATATTCAGGTTATTTTCCATGTTCAGTAAACTTTTTCCTCACTAGTGTCAATAGAAACTCCTATGACAAGCAAAATCTGTCTCTTTAAAGACGTAACTTCTATAAGTATACTGACGTATTTAAGTTAGCAATCATGCTCTTTATTAGAAGTAATAGTGTTTTTAAAGAATTAAAATTAAAATAAATTGTTTGATACTATTGCAAAGTCGATGTGCTCTTTATGAGTACAGTATACAAAGAGAGAGCACTACTGCAACAATTATATTTTACTATAATATTTCAAATAAAAAGAAGGGGAAAAAATAATTAGCTGATCTATCGCTCATACCACTAGTGTCAATTTAATGTTCCGTGTCGCAATACTTGTCATTATAAACCTCTTTTTGTTAAATTGTTTAAAACTAATTATGACCTAGCTGATCCTTTTACGCGTATATGTCGTCAATTTAATAGTTTGTATAATTTTGTTGATTTTTTTGTAAATGTAAAAGTAATTCAACATAATATCATTGTTTTTTTAAATTCCTAATTTAACTTTTTAATTTTTTTTTTCTTAAGATTAAGTTAATATGTATTTTAAATTGTCTCTAAGTATTGTATCCATAGACTAATATTAAATAAAATAATCAAAAATTAAAAAATTAAACAAAAAACTTATAGATTTTGCTACCCAGCAACAGTTTTTAACAATATTCGTTGTTGTTTGAAGTCAGCTGTTATTTCTGGCAAGTCTTTTATCGTTAAATAAATAGCAACCATTTTTGAGTTTTAAATTATAGAAATTAAATTCACATTTCATTTTATTAACCTTCTACAAAGATATAAAAACGCTTAAAATTTTTGGCATCTTTAATTAATTCTTTCTATGAAACACAAATTTATTTGTTTTCTTTTTAGCCTTATGGTGCTTTTTTTTTGGACATAGATGCCACAAGTTACTAATTTGTGTTAGTAGAAAAATAGTGTTTTATACTATCGTTAGTAGTAGCAGTTAGTAAATCCTGCTGTCGTTATTGCAAACAACAAAAACTGTTGACTAATATAGCGATTGTCACATTGTTTAAAGGTAGTGAAAGTACTACTGGTAAATAATTTTTTAAAGAAGCAGACAGTATAAACGTCTAAATATTTTAAGGAGCAAAGTAATTTCAATATATAATAGTAATATTTGCTATGAAATGATATAATAACTTAAAATAGGTGTGACTTGATTCTACAGCAGTAAAAGTGCTGCTGTTGTCTCTTCTTATTTTTGGCTACTTTTTGAAAGTCTTAATTAATAGTTCTAGCTAGCAAAAAGTTTGCTTAAAATAAATAAAATATAATTAAAGCTTTGAAAGTTTAGCAATCACACCTTAGTTGGTAAACTTTTAAAAGCAAGTGATTACCTGGGTTTATATTTTGATGAGGGTTTTTAGACAAGTATTTATTTGTTTTCCGACTTTTAATTAATGTTCTCTTTTATTTGTGAAACTTGTTTGCTACTAAACCTCACATTTCGTACTTAATGAATGTTTTATGAATAACTCTAAGTAAATAGCATAAAATAATTACACGATAGAATATTCACGAAGGCTAATTGAAAGCCATTAGAATACGTTATTAAGTTGTTAATTATTAAAGCAAGGTGAAGATAGTAATTACAATACCAAAATTACAGATCGAGAGCAATGTAATCAAAATTTCGTCAAAATCGCCTAAGCCGTTAGGAGCAGCAAAGTAGAAAACATACCCAACTTTCAGGTTGTTAATATTCTTAGGACGAATATTGTATAATCAAAGTTATACTACATTTCACTATTATTTGTAATATGTACTGATTCATCATCTTGCTTAAAATGTATTTTAAACAATGTAACAACGATTATTACGCTACAGCTATTAGACAAGTTTTAATGGATACTTACGCTAGAATTCATCTTTTCTTGATTCCTGGTCATTCGCGAATTCAAGGAAATGAGTTAGCAGATATTTCTGCTAAAAATGAGCTTTCAAGTCCCATGATAATGACACCCAATTATAGTGTTAAAGATATGATTCATTACCTGAATGGTTTTTATAAAGCTTACAGCGAATCTATATTAACAAAGTGTACCTGGTACAATGAAAGTAACAGTTTTTGACTATTTAAGGATTGTTTCAAATAAATTTTTGAGAATTGACATAGCTAAATTTAGTAGACTTCGATTAAGACACTCAAATTTGTCACATTGTCATGTAATGAATATTACCTTCTCAAAATGTATGCAACTACGACATTCCATATCAGAATAATCTAAACCAAATCCTTATTTTATTTCCCAAATTTTCAATACAGCGTCAACATTTTTTTTAATTTAAATCCTAAACAATTCTTATCTGAGCCAATCACTGCCAATATACAGAGTGTTATAGGTTTTCTTAAAGCGACTATTATTTATAATCTAATTTAACTTGTAGAGACATATTTTTTGCCTGACTCAAATATATTTGTAATTTCTTTATTCGTATCTATAAAATATAATATTAAATTGAAATCTTTGTTTTAATATTTTTCTCTTATTATCTGTTATTTTCTTTTACTTGGTTTGTTAAATTTTTTATTTTCAGTTTCCTGGTGTTTTTATGTATTTTTCAAATGTAGAGCTAAAGGCCGATGTTGCTAAAGCTCTTTGCTTTTTATCTTATAATTTTAATTGTAAGCTATTACGATAATAAATAAATAAGTAATTTGTTTCCAAGCATTGAACTTAAATTTAATTACTTAATATTTTAAATGGGTAATTGGACATCTATAAATTACAATTAATAAATTTTAATGAAAGCAGACCATCCGGTTTTTTTATTCAATTAAAGGATAATTTTTACTTAACTGTATGCTGGTTTACTTCCTCGAAATATGTATAACAGTATCAACTGAAGCGCCGGAGTGCCCCGTTAGACTAACAAGTAGGCAGTATTCTAGTCTATCAGTCTGGTTTTGATTCCCAACAAATATTCTGGGTGTTTCACTACAACGAGTGAAGGTCGGTAAGTTATGTTACAATATAGTTCTATCTGTATATCTACAATAATAATAATAATAATAATAATAATAATAATAATAATAATAATAATAATAATAATAATAATAATAATAATAATAATAATAATAATAATAATAATAATAATAATAATAATAATATCTATTATTTAATAATATCTATTGTTTTCTCTATTTTCATTTATTACCCATTTTTAGTAATTTTTTTGGAGTCTAATTGACATGATATTAAAGTCCACAAAATTTTAAAAATCTTACACTTATAGTTTTATCATCTGGTTACGTAAAATTTTACCCAGACTGGTACTTATCGGCTTCTGCAGGTAACATTATTTATTTTTATTCAACATTTATTCAACATATCTTTAGTCTTTAGATATTTTTAAAATTTGTTGTTAGTAAATTTAATTAAAGATGGAACTATATGTACTCGTTTGCTTTGAATAACATGCTAAACTTGCAATCAATTCGAATGCTTTTCATATGTTAATTGTTTGATACATATTTTTACACTTAAAACATAATAAAATCGTGCGATTTTTAATTTAAAACGCTTAATCGGCGTTTTTAAAGAAAATTGTTTTCTTATAAATGAATTAATTGCTAATTGTTTTTCTTAGTGACTGGCTCTTAAGTTTTTGCGTATGAGTAATTTGTTTTGTAACAGTATAGAGTATTCGCCTAACGATTAATTTATAAACACTTGAAAAATAAGGGAAAACGTGTTGCTTATTTTTTATTTTATTATAATTAGTTGCTACCAAAGCGTTTGAGCAATATAACAGGAAAGTGTTAACAATTTTACGATCTTTTGTATTAACATTATTTTATGGTATACATATATACTCATATATTTTATAGTCAAATTGACGTAAAAAAATAATAAATTTACAATTTATATACATATGTATGTAAGTATATTTACGGCAAAGATTAGAAAATGAAGATATAAAATTTCTTGTGCTACTTGATCATTCTAAGGCTTTTGACACTATAGACCATGACATATTGACTAAAACACTGAAATACTTTTTTTGGTTTGCCGGCACATCAACCAAACTCATATATTCATACCTCTCGAATCGCAGACAATCAGTATATTTAAATGGTTTATGGTAAAATATCTTAGCCATTACAAGGGGAGTTCTATTTCAGGACCACTCCTGTTTTCTCTGTATGCAAATTAAATACTAAACCAACTCTCCGAGCGTAAAATCAACTTGTATACGGACGATGTGCAACTTACTTTAAATTGCTCAGTTCGAAACATATCCTCTCGCGTATACACTTTAAGTGAAGAGTTAAACAAAATCTATAGATGGGCAAGTGCAAACGGGCCCTGCTTAAATCCAAGAAAGTCCAAGTGGAAAATTATATGTAAAAGATCTTTAAATTGCTCCATTTCAGAAAATAGTGTAATAAATGGTAAGAAAATCGTTATATAATTTTCATTAGCAATTTAACTTGAGATAATCATATAAACTATTTAGTTGGTCAAACTTATATAAACCTAAGATCTTTGTGGTCAACACAATACTTCGCTCCAATAAATATAAGACGTACCTGATTCCTAGCCAATTAGTAATAGATTTCAAATAAGGTGGATTATGCACACCAAAAAAATCACTTAAAAGGTTGGAAAATATTTATCATTTTCATTGGAAACTGAAGTAGAATCACCAATAATAAGCATTCTTTTAGTTCAATACAGTTGTAGCTGTAGCGTTGAATGATTTTTTTAAATTTCTTCTCGAAAAACAATGAAGATCCACACTACATGGCAATATACGGCTATAAGTAAATATTATTATGAGATCCCTGTCGCGTTGTTTTGTTTGAATATTTAAATTCAATTTTAAAACAAACCGCATTATTTCAACAATTAAATTCGTCTTTCTCTAATCTTGAATAATCGATTTTAGTTTTTGTTCTCTTTGACAGAATTCAAAAGCATTTATTTTGATTTAAAGCTCTTGGTAACTATTGTCATGTCTTCAATCATTTACATTTTAAACAAATCAAAGATAGATTTTTTCTCTGACTTAACGACAATCCAAAACATGCAAACATTAAAAATAAAAACACAAAATAATACACGACAAAGATAAAAAATTGATAAATGATTGAAAATCAATCAAAACGAAAACAAACAATCCAAAGAAGGAAAATGGACAAGAACACAATTCAATCACACTTATTAATAAACAAAAATGTAAAGGACAAATAAAGTCAATTTGGGCATATTGGATAGAAATTTAAATATTATGCAAAATAAATAAAAGAAATTAAACGACACTAAGAACCCTAGAGCTATTGGAGAAGATTTTCGAAATGAAAGTTAAATATAGCAGATATTCCTTATAGAATTTTGACACTAACAATTTGGTTCTAAATGTACATACATACATATGTATGTATGTATGTATGTATGTATGTATGTATGTATGTATGTATGTATGTATGTATGTATGTATGTATGTATGTATGTATGTATGTATGTATGTATGTATGTATGTATGTATGTATGTATGTATGTATGTATGTATGTATGTATGTATGTATGTATGTATGTAGGTATGTATGTATGTATGTATGTAAGTATGTACGTATGTACGTATGTACGTATGTATGTATGTATGTATGTATGTATGTATGTATGTATGTATGTATGTATGTATGCATGTATGTATGTATGTATGTATGTATGTATGTATGTATGTATGTATGTATGTATGTATGTATGTATGTATGTATGTATGTATGTATGTATGTATGTATGTATGTATGTATGTATGTAGGTATGTAGGTATGTATGTATGTATGTATGTAAGTATGTATGTACGTATGTACGTATGTATGTATGTATGTATGTATGTATGTATGTATGTATGTATGTATGTATGTATGTATGTATGTATGTATGTATGTATGTATGTATGTATGTATGTATGTATGTATGTATGTATGTATGTATGTATGTATGTATGTATGTAGGTATGTATGTATGTATGTATGTATGTATGTATGTATGTAAGTATGTACGTATGTACGTATGTATGTATGTATGTATGTATGTATGTATGTATGTATGTATGTATGTATGTATGTATGTATGTATGTATGTATGTTTATGTATGTATGTATGTATGTATGTATGTATGTATGTATGTATGTATGTATGTATGTATGTATGTATGTATGTATGTATGTATGTATGTATGTATGTATGTATGTATGTATGTATGTATGTATGTACGTATGTATGTATGTAGGTATGTATGTATGTATGTATGTAAGTATGTACGTATGTACGTATGTATGTATGTATGTATGTATGTATGTATGTATGTAGGTATGTATGTATGTATGTATGTATGTATGTAAGTATGTACATATGTACGTATGTATGTATGTATGAATGTATGTATGTATGTATGTATGTAGGTATGTATGTATGTATGTATGTATGTATGTATGTAAGTATGTATGTACGTATGTACGTATGTATGTATGTATGTATGTATGTATGTAAGTATGTATGTACGTATGTACGTATGTATGTATGTATGCATATATGTATGTATGTATGTATGTATGTATGTATGTATGTATGTATGTATGTATGTATGTATGTATATATGTACCCTGTCGGCAATTTAGCTAACTCAGTGGTTAGCCAGAAATGAGTTATAGGTGACTCAGAAATTAGCTCATTTACCATATTAAAAGTTATTCAATTTTTACACACGATGTCCTACGAATGAGTCAGTACTCACTTACTCTGCATCAGTTTTGAGCTAGTCATGAATTAGTTTAAAATTAGTTAGTTACAAGCTAGCTCATTTCGAGTTAACCAAAAGTCAGTTAATAGCGAGTTAACTAAAAGTTATTTCATTGTGAGTTAACCAAAAGTTAGTTCACTTTTAGTTAACCGAAAGTAAACTCGCTATAAGTGAGCTTAGTGTCATTTTACAATAACATGTAATCAAACTATTATTTATGAATGAAGATACCCACAGTTAACATATTAATTTTTCGTATACATTTTATACGTTTTATTTTATAAATTCATTTTAAATACATATATATTAGGACAAAAGTAGTTTAAATTCATTGATTTGCCTTTTTTATATTTAGAAAGTTTTTATATTTTGGCGATTTTATACATTGATTTTGGCAAAATAGGTGAACAAAAATCTCACAACCCTGGTTGCATTCTCAATCAGAATAATTGGCCAAAAGCAAAAGTTTTGTGTCGTCATTTGGCCGACATGAGCAGAAAATTTCAACTTTAATTTCGGGATGGCGTAACCTTGTCTTCTATAAGTATTGGTTTCACATCGTCTTTATATGACCTCTTTATTTCCACTTTTTTATTTAAAACAAACTTTATGTTTGAACGCAAACATATGAAGATCAAAAATGCAGCAAGTAAAATTACATACGCTCTGCTGGTGTCTAAAAATTGAATTTTCCCAATTTTTCTTTAATACTATCACCTAATTTGTAATTTAAATTATTCTTTCTTAGAGAGAATAAAACGAACTTAAGCGTGATGTAACGATTTTTATTTACACCTGCTTAATTATAACTTTTTATAACTCGTTCGTGTTTTACTGCAAAATTTTCTAAAGAGGTTTCCTTCCCCAAAAGTAGCATGCTAGAGATTTTTTTAAATTGGTTCTCAATAAAAGCATTGCAGAACTCAACTTATTAGCATGAACTCTTTGTCCCGTTCTTATAAGCAGAAATTCAATTATATCCTAAAATGTAATAATTTTCTTCCATTAGAATACTGCTGTTAGTAAATTATATTTTGGGTTAGTTAACAACATTTTTGAGAAGAAAATATGATTATCAAGTGTAAAGTGAATAGTGCAAGAAGTACAAAGTTTTTAATCAACTTATATTAACATTATTTTAAATAAGCTGTCCATGTGGTAATCTCACATAGAATATATTTTCGAAGCTGTTTTAATACTACTTATTTAAAAGTGAATAAACTTGCGTTAATAATTTGCGATTAAGCCAAATTATTGGTGGAGAATTGAAAATCATAAAATCCAACATGCTTCGGTTAATAAGCCCTAAGGAAGAAAAGGAAGTTAATTTGGAACTTATTGGCTACTAAACCACATGTCAAGTAATTCAACATAACCTCCAATCTTTGCGACATAAATGTAAATTGGCAGCCATATTGGGTGCATAAATCAGTTGCCTAAAATATTTTACATAACCTTATCTTAACGACAAATTAAACCTCGTGTCGATATTATTTTAACACACATGTACGTGAGCCGCGAGCAGAAGTATTAAAGGAAAAATAATATTTAATATTGTTTAATATTTTAACTTTTGTTGCAATAACTATTATTGCACTAAGTTATTATAAAAATCTAATATGTAAATGTAAATCATATTGAACTGCAAAACTATACAACTAATCTATAATAATTTTAATTTTAGTAGACTCTATTCCTAAAATAATTTAAACTTCATATTTACTCATTTTTTTAGTAGCTATAACGCAATTAATTTTAGAATTAATTATAAACTTACCAATCAATAATGATAATCAAAACATTTTACTTAATTCTTATTCTTTTTTTATAAAATATAACCATAAAACAAGTTGTCAGTTGACCTAACATTTTTTCATGAGTGTATTATAATGTATCTCACATATTAGCAATTATATTCTCGATCTACTTTTTTATGTTAATAACTATTTGAATTTAATTTGCCTACTCTTAATTATTTAATTTTGAATTTAAACAACAACAATCTCATCATGTTGATCTGTTTGCTGGGCCCAACATCAGGGAGACAAATGGAATGTAAACACTCCAACATACATAAATGAAAGAGTAGGTAAAATGTGTATAATCATTTAAACTTAATTATTACTATTTAAATTAATTGTCAATGGATAGTCGATCAATATATACATACTTACATACGTTTATAGGATCAATTCTCTTCAACTCTCTTTTGCTAAAGTCTCCACATTTAGGTATGAAAGTATGTATGTAATGATTGTATTTTGTTTACTTACATACCTTATTTTAATATGAATGAATTAGCTTTATTACTTATGATATTTTTTTTTTGTTATTTTCTTTCTTTTATTATTTTTAAATAAACAATTGTTATGAAATCCATTCTCAACAAAATGAGTTACTAAATTCTTACATTATGGAGGGAAGGATAACCAAAACAAATCATAAAACAATGTAGATAAAAGGTCGTTCGTTTTAGGGACAGATTTATAATTATAGGTATCCAATCTATCATAGGTGTTTTTTGGGAGGGAACAATATACCCCGCATGGCGTAACATCATGCCACTTGCGAATATAATTTTATTAATTATACAAGAAAAAAGGTTTCTATTTAATTTCTATGTTTGTTATTTTGTATAAATTTGCACACTCCCAGGGTGTGAGAGTATGTTATATGCTTACGCGTAAAACACGGGTTGAGAACCAAAATTATAATAAAGATCTAGTGGTTTAACTTTTCATACCCCTTAACCACGGTTTTCGTAGGGTTATTATCTAGAAATTTTTATTATTAGAAATGTAGCCAGCGCGTAACATTGACTATAAATTTCTTATGTATGTAATATACATAGCAATATGCCAAAAAAAATTACGTTTTAATTTTCAGACTATGAATGCCGAATGATTTTTATTGCTTCGGGGGTAAAGTCAGCTACCTTAATTGGTAATTAAAGTGTCCCTCACTAGTCCTAAAACGGAAATTTAGGGTGTCCATTAAGGCTTGGTTTTTTTAACTTTTTATGAATTTAACGCAATATTTATGTTAACAGCTAAAAAATCAATGCTTTTATTTTTTGCATAGTTTGTTTGGGTAGTTATCTTCCATCTACTATTATTATTGTTGCATATATATACTGAAAGAAAAAATGGCAACAACAAAACTTGGATGCAAGAAAATACTGCCGCTACATTTAACGCGGCACCAATTGGGCTATATATTATGTCTTGCCATGCAACACAGTTGTTAATGATTTCAAGTTCTAAAAGTCTGCGGTGGTGCATGACGATCGCATTTTTTTTACAAGAAAATTTGGAAAATGTTTTAAAAAAAAGCGAAAAAATTAAAAAAAAATCGTTTTTTTCACCTTCATGCACATATAGTTTTTGAAGAAGGAATGTAATCTTTAAGCACCATCGCAGAATTTTAGATATTATAGTTGTCAACAACTATGTTTAATTTCAAGGCGTAATATTCACCCCAAATTGTGCCGTACAAAAAACATCAAAGCCTATTTGGCAAATTTTATTCATTCATTCATAGTTTAAGTTTTTACATTTAAAATGTCATTGTTTTTTATTGTTTTTCTTTGTATCAATGTTTTTGTTTAGAACACTTTTTACTGATTTACTGGTGCTTAATCTCTTAATATATACGAATAATTGATAGGAGCATCTCTCTTAGTGCTATCAATAATATGTCCGTTTGTGTATTTTTTCCGTAAAGTTTGGTAGCTGAGTAAATTGCAGACATGGGGGAATTCAATTACATTTAAATTACAATTACAATTACAGGTAATGTGTAGTTGAAAATTTTCAATTACTAATTACAAGTAATTGTAATTAAAATTACAAAATTTGAATGTAATTGTAATTGAAAATTTCCAATTACAATTACATGTAATTAGTAATTGCATGTATAATTAATTACAAAATGTAATTGATATCCCCCAAGTTTGGTATATTGAACAAATTACTCTAAAAAAAAAAAAAACTTTTGTATAAAAAAGTACGTAAAAAGTCAAATCATCTTACTTTCAAGGATGTGCTGTATCAAATATTAGAATACTTAGAGTTCAAAGATATAAAAAAAACATGGTTCTTGAATTTAGTTCCCCACAAATATCAATTTGCTTTTAACACAGACAAGCTTAAGTTGCTTACTGCACATTTGAAAAAATATGTTGACATTTTCCAAACAGTTTTAGCGGCTGCGAAAGATTCAATGTTAAAAAGATATATCGATAGACCTGTAGATGTATACTCATTCCACAGTAATGTCAATGTGGAGAGAGTGTTTGCGATGGCGGAGAAGAACGAGGATATGGCACCTCATAAAGAAATATACACCAGATGTCAGCAAGTAAAGTCCCGGCAAAACAAATGCATTCACTTCCTTTTCGACATTCCGCAATTCCATCCAACGAATTAAGATATGGAAAATGGTATAAAAATAATGAAAAAGGTTTTTGAGGAAAATGAAAAATTGAATGCTGAGGAACGAAAAAGGAAAGTAAAGTCCTATTTCTGAATTTGATTCATATGTATGAGCCTATGGAATTATTTAATTTATTACATGAACTACCTAATGTCGATGTACAGAATAATCGGAAAAAAAATTCTTAAAAAGCAAATAAACATTTTGAGAGGTTTAAATTATAAATATCACGGTGAAAATTTGGATTTGGAGTCTGCTCAACTCAAAAAAAGAAAAACTAAAGAAATTACACTCTTATGTAGACCTCTGAAAATTTAAATAATAAAAGTTTAATTATTACTAAAATACCTAGATGTTTTTAAAAGTATAAATACTAAAGATTCTGTGAAATACATTTCTATTTAAATAACTGAATTTTTATTCGGAAAATTAAAAACATACATATTTTAATAAAAAGTTTGAAACTATTAAATATGTTATAGCTCTTCTCTTTCTAATTCGGTTACTTTTCAACCGATTTTCAAAAAAATCGTTTTAATGAAAATATATTGAAACTACCTTTCAAATTGCTGAATATAGTTAGAACAAATTATTACCGCTAGATGGCGCAAAAGTCATTTTTATTGAAAAATGTATCAAAACAGGGTGTATTTGCAAACACTATGAGTTCTTGTATTTAGCAAAAATACTCGCCAAAGGATTTTGTACAAATTTGCCAAACATTATTTGGTCGAATTCTGGAAATTTAAAGGTCAAAATTTTGATTTTCTTCAATAATCTAAAAATAACGGTAATTTTGTACATATCGGAATTATGAAAAAGTCAAAGAACAAAAGTTGCTACCGAAGCCCTAAAGAACCATTTTCAACATTAAAAAAGTTATTTTTTCGCAAAAAATCGATTTCGGCATATTGCTGAAATTAAATAAAATTAAAATTTAAATTTGCAAAAATAAATATAAATTTATTATATTATTTGGAAATAGGAATATTTTTTCATAATTTTAATTTTGAAATTGCTTAGGTTTTTAATAATATAAAATGTTTATTCTATTAATTTTAATAAAAAATAAAATAAATAAAAAGGTGTATATAAATATTATATTATTTTATGCTTTAGAAATAATGAATTCTAAACTTTGTTTGTAGGATACATACAAATAATGCATGACTTTCCTAGGACATCCTCCGTGTTAAGTAAAATGAGTACTGGAAGCAGAATGTTAGACACTCTTTGTATTACCTACTCATTACTTATTAGTTGCCTTTTCCCACTGGGTTCTTTCAACTTAGAGAGGAAAAATCAGGTTTCTCTTACATATATAAAAAAGTTGTATTTTTCTCAAAAATGTTGATTCCAAAGCATAAACCGGCCAGGTCTTCTGCAATTAAGTGGTAAAAAATAGCCTAAAAAGCGGCAAAACATGTGCGAGGCTTTATTTATCAACAACTTTTAAAGTGAAAGAGTTTCGCAATTTTTTTTTTGATACAAACCGGTCACAGAAGTTAATTCTGAACGAAAGTGGCATTAAGAAAGAGAAGTCTTTACAAAACCAAACATTTATTTAGAATGAAACCACTTCGAATTTTCAAATTGAAATTAATACTTTTATTAATTTGGTAGAGACAATTTTAGATAAAACTAACTTAAAATAAATTTTTAAACTTTACATTTAATTAGTATGTATATTGATTTTCGAGTCTTAGATAAATATTTATACATAAATATTGTAAATTTTTGAAATTTCGCACACATACAAAAGGTTCACAACTCAAAAAAATAAAATTTTCAGGAGAGACAAAAAACTGTTTATGTGCAGAAGCAACACACTTAACATAGACATAACTGTATTTTTCCAGTTAAAGAAGATAGTTATGTGAAAGAAATTTTTGCAGTAGTTAGAGATATGTACTCTGAATTAATTTATGGAAAAAAGTCAGTTTTGGAAAATTTTGAGTGGTGACGCTTTTGTATTTAGGGTGCGATGTGTTAGGAAAAAATCATGTATTTCTGAATCATGACTATTTCTGTGTGCTACGATTTTAAAATTTTCACACGATTTACTTTTTTACCACTTGATTTATATTTGTTTGAGTTATAATTTATAATTTTGAGCTATATTTTGAGTTATATTTTACTTATTTGCTTATTTAGTTATATTTAACCAACACTTTTTTATTTTAGTTTGTTTACTTTTATATTTTTACATGTATATTTGAGAGCTAGCTTAGATAAACTTTAGAGAAGACAGAAAGAACTCAGTCATGTTTAGTAAGTAAATACACTGCATTTGAAGTGTATTTTTTCCTACAAATTCTTAAACTTAATTTTTTTTTAAATGTATTTAGCAACTATCGGTATTTGACTATTTTTTAACTTTTAACTTTTGCAATTTAAATAATCAAATTTTTATCGCACTTAGTTCCAGGACAATAGCGAAAATGGTAAAAAAGACCAGGTTTTCAAAAACAGCATAAAAAGCATAAAAAATAAAAAATTGTATATTTTATCATTCAAAATGGTGGTTACTTGCTTATAATTTCTCTTCAGAAAAAAAGATTAATACCCATATTCATAATAAATAAAATATATATGAATTTTATTATATAATTTATTTTTATTACAAATTTTTTTCTAAAATATATTTCAAGTAAGATTCATTTATTATGAATATGGACATAAAGCTCCTAGGAATTAATTACTGTTTTGCCTATGACACATTGGATTGAACGACATCCACATCGAAGGTAAAACCAACTTCAGTACAGTAAACTGAAATTCTTCTTATCTCTATATAAAAGATAAATATGTATCTTCCTAATTAAAAATGTAAAAATATATTAAAACAATATTTCGTTCCATTTACTAATTATAAATGTTTTTAAAGCAACATCGTTTAAATTTAATTTCAACAGAGGAACCATTTTATATCAACAAAAAACGTCATTATATTTTACCATGTTTTATATTATTTCAATTCCTGGCTATTTTAACATTTAAATCATTATCATACATATGCAACATACATATGCAACATACATATTCAACAAGGCATGCCTTTGTTTAAAGGTGAAAAATATTTCTTGTTTGTTTTATTGTGAAATGAATTTCATTTAACATGAAATACTTAAATATGAAGCAAAAGCATGATGAAAAAATGTTGAATTAACCTTGTTTTGGATGACTGCCTGTGTGTTTGGAAATTTACTTTTGAAAGGATGTTGTTCTAAAAATGTATTTAACAGCAGAAAGGAAAAGTTTTTAACATTAATGTTAGCTTGCGATTTAAATAGGATATTTGACATTTAGTTTTGCATTGCGTTGGTGGTGTAATGGTCAGCACAGTTGCCTCCCAAGCAGTTGATCTGGGTTCGATTCCTAGCCAACGCAGTTTATGTTTTACGTTAAAAATGTATTAAAAAAACTTTAAAATATCCATATAAGAGTGAGTATATGTTTTTTTATTTTAGTTTATTAGAAAAACAAAAAAGAATTTTTTATAAGAAATTTTAACAACATTTTTTATTTATACCCAAGAAAATATCATAAATTTCCTACACTCATAAAAAATAGTTTTTTTGTGCCCTTATATGCAGTATAAAGATATTGTGTATTTAAATGCATTTACTTAATACAATTTTATTTAGTATACAAAATTATATTGTTCTACAATACTGGGATAGAGGGACAACGTTATAACAAGATTGTACAGAGACCTAACAGGATTGGTGGTGGTACGGGTATGTCTTTGGCGTTTTGTTACCGATAGATGGATTTTTATATCAACCGGTTATGTTGAAATTTTAACTGTGACCCATCAAAAATATCAGCTTCCAATTTCTTTGTACTTAATCATAGAAACTTGCGTAAAAGAAAATTAAAACATTCGCCACTTTAACAAGTTCCTTCACAAACTGGATGTTTGGAAGTATGATGCGGTCTCTGGATATCGAAGTAAAACACCTTCGATTTCCAGGGTTTTTTCCATTTATTTTCACAACGCAGAAGTGGCTGTTGTCACTATGGTTCGAAATTCTTACCAAATCATGGGTGTTACAAATATCATTACATCAATTTTTTCAATGGATCATATTCTTTTCTTTCTCTCTTTAACATTCATTATAGAAATATTTCTTATACTATTTTCATTCAATTAATTATTTAAAGAAGTATAGTTGGGATTTTTCAATGACCTTGAAGTTTTCTTGGCATTATAATAGTTACAATTACAAATTACAATAATAACTCATAATTTAAACTTTCAATGTATCCTAAGTGCCAATGAACCCGCGATTAGCTGGTAAATAAATACAATTTATGGATGTCGAATTGCAATAAATTATTGAGACTTTACATACAATGAAATTTTATAATCAAGCTTAAGTTCGTTTTTATTCTCTCTAGGAAAGAATTAATTAAATTACAAATTAGGTGATAATATTAAGGAAACATTGGGAAAATTTAATTTTTAGAAACCAGCACGAGCGGAATGCATATTTTCTATACAGCCACGTCCGTCATCAGCACTCTTGTATCTAATCTACTTAGGGTAGTGTTTTAGTTGTAAGCATCATCTATTTAACCAACCAAACCCAGATAAAGGAATACGAGAAAACTTGTATTCAATTATCAATCGTCAGTTGGTGAGAACGAAGTCTACCACGGGAGTAAAACAAATAAACAAAAAAAGTAACTTTCATTGCTAAACGATGGTTAGCTGAAGGAACAACAACATATAAGGTGGTTAATATTAAAAGTCAAAATATTCAACAAGAGGGAAGCTTAAGGTAGTGGTAGACTTCGTTCTTGGTCATTTAGCCATAAAATGGATGAAACTCGAAAAAACATTCACATAGAAAATGAGCACAAAATGTTGCATCTCATGATGATGAGAATTGATAAATAAATCCAGACATCTTTTTTACAGCTCTTAAAGACCATATTAAGACCATTGCGAGGGCCTAGCCGGCTTACTTTGCACATCTCAATTTTTAATCCTCAGATAACCGAAAGTGCTCGGTGAGTGCAAAAATAATTACTTTTCATATCCCAATATATGTACGTAGAGTTGGCATTTTTATTATTTTGATTTCTATGTAGTATTTTGAGAAGTCGATTTTGCGTATGTTGTGCTATCAACATGAATTCCGAGATATTTGTATGTTTTAACTAATTCAATAGTCGTGTTACATTGATCACCTATATAATCTGTCCTGCTCTGTATGCATTTTATATCGTGATATTTTAATCCAATGTTTATTTGTTTTACGTGTGGTTGTCTGATGTGCATTAGCTTTGTTTTAGATGCATTTATTATTATAACGTTATTATGACACTATTCAGATGCATTATGGAGCTGGCTTTGCATAATTTTCGATGCAGTTTCAATATTTTTGTGTATCACTGATCATTAGCATAAGTACACACTGGATTAGTATGTTAATCACTTCATTTCATTTCATTAGGTTTCGAAGTGGTCATAGTTTTGATCCTTGTGAAATCCCGTGGCATGATTATATTTCCTTGCTATATATTATCGATTTTACCACACATTTCAGGCATACAGTATGAGTTACCCATGGCTTATTCTAATTATACAACTGCATTTAAAGTATTGATAATATACAATTTTCAAAAAATCTGATATAGGTTTTCGATATTTTTCAAATATATATTCACCACAAATAAATCAGAAATAATCTGGATTAAACATGCAGCATCTTGATGATACTATATCTAAAACAACAACAATAAAAATAAGACTTCTAGCTGATTTATAAATATACTGTGCAAAATAAGACCAAAATAAGACCAATATCATTTTTAGATGTCATAATAAGAGCCAAGAGAGCCTTTGTAATAAATCTAATTCTGATTCTATTTTTTAGGCGACGAAAATTTATTTATCTATATTTTTCTGAGGATTTGTTGCTATTTTAACAATTCTTATGGTATTCGAAAGCTTATGTAGTAAAAATTAATTGTAAATAATTAATTGATGCTCTTAATCGAGCAATGGTTTTTTAACTGCAAAGCGAAGAGAGTTATAAGCTAAAATATTTAACATAATATTTAATTAAGTAAGAATCTTAAGAGTTCGCCAATTGAATCAAGATATGCGTGTTTCAAACTAATAAGACTGTTTCCTCTGCTTTTTTTTGTCTATCTTTAATTGACGATTATTTTTCATTTGTTTTCAAGTTATAGTTAGCTACCATCGTTTTACTTAGATTTTCGTTTTTTCTTGATCACTAAAATATATTTTGTTGTTTTTGTAGACATGGGCAAGAAGATGTTGCGTGTTTATTTTATAATGTTTTTGGTATATTTGTGGTGAATATATATTTGAATAATATCGGAATCCTATGTCGGACTTTGTGAAAACTTACAATATATATACTTTATTATATACTTAAAAATAAAATTATATAATAAGGTCAAGCCATCCATGGTTTCCTTATATTATATGCCAGAAATGTTTCGTATATCTACGCTTATGGTCCAGTGAGAAAAAAAGCCACTTAATTTTTAAAACCCGAAAAACCATGATGAAAAATTTTTCGACCTCTGGCCAGGGATTAAACCTGGTGTGCTTCCTTTTAAAGACACGCACTTAACCACTAGACCAAATGTATATTTTATATTTAATGTTTTAACAAACAGTTTCCATGTTGATTCATATAAACGAAATAACAAGAAAGCTGATATAATCAAGAAGATAACCTTATTAAGAGCCAAATGAAATCAGTCAGGAAAATCTTTTGAAAAAATCAATCAGGTAGCATAATGAAATTAAAAATAAATCGATTTTTTATACAATTCAGAAGAAATCCTTATAGAATCAAAACGATTTCCTCCATGGATTGTTTTTTTTTTTTCAAAAATGAGTAAAAAAACTGTTAATAATAAGTATTCTTATTGATTTAATGGGATTCTCTTCTTGGTAAAACTAAAAAGATTTACCACATGAAAATAATAAGGAATCCATTTGGAAATATCTTCCTTTCTTTCTGCTGGCATACAACTTAGCCTAAAAACATGTCATAGAGAAAATCTTCTTGGGCCTATTTTTTGGCTCTATGTGTTTAAAGGTTCATATTTTGTGAAATCAATGAAATGAAATCAAAGGAAAGGAAATCAATTTGAGTGCATGGTATCGAAATTGCAAAAGCTAGAGTGCAACATTATCATAAAAATCCACACTCTGCACTTGCATTTAGACCGATATCCATAAAATTTTGGGCGATTTTAGATAGGAGCAGGGTGAATGTTTTCATTAAAATCTTATGACAATGGAATAGTGTTATCAAGAAAATTATGACTCATATATGATGACGCACTACTCTTGGAGTTTGTTAGGGGATCTACCTAAAGTCGTTTATTCAAGGAAATCCTGTAAAAGATCATTTGATAGCGTTCAATAGAAGTTTAGCAAAAATATTAGAAAAAGTATTTTTGTATGTTTTTGAGATTTATTTGGGAATATAAAAGACCACTTCAAAAGGGTTAAGGCATGACTACTTCCATCTTTGTACTTTAATTTACATTATATATGCACGTGACTGTAATGTATTAAACTCCTGCAACGTGGCTTTGAGTGTTTTATTAATTTAAGACTAATACTTAAAATGTTTAAGGTTCAAGCTTGATTATCTTATATAATAGCTTTTATCTTGGTCGCTCTATACGAATTGATATTTTAATTGTACCTAGGAATGTTTCTTATTATTTTTTGTATTTGCTAAATAATTAAATTGAATTCATCAGTACTTAAGAGCTAACAATCTATATTGGATAAATAAGTCATGTTTAATCTTTAAATTAACGGGTTTGTGTGATATATTTTTTGTTGCTCTTTGCGAAAAAGTACTATATATACTCGTATATGGCGAGCTATTTAGTTTCGGTATCGGATAATTTTATTTTTTAGCGGTACTGGACGAATTAATAATCGATCACATGCCTTTTGTCCCAGTATTAAATATATAATATATAAGTAATATTAAACAATATTAATAAAAAGCTGATGACGGACGTAGATGCCCATTTTTCTTTACAAAAATTAATTACCTAATTTTCATTAAAATATTATTTACCTACTTTTAGTAGTTAGAGAGAATAAAAGAACTTAAGCCTAACTTTAACAATTCATTTATATGTGAATATTATTACTTCGTTTTTTATGAATTAAATACAATGACTATTATAAGAATTTCATATGATCGAATATGATGGAATAGTATTTTATTTATAATGTTATTGCTCTTTGACAATATAAGGCTCCAACAACTAATGTGCAGAGAAAAAATATGTTTTTATGGTTACAGGAACCATATTTTGCTCTCAGTAACAATATATGATTTCGATAAACAAATTATAGTTAATTTAAATATTACTTTGCTCACGACGAACAAGTGTTTGGTAACTTTTTATAATTAAGTGGTTACTACGCCTTTAAAATGCAACACGGTTGGTTTGAACTACACACAGTTTGCTAAACATCAATTTATAACCAAGTTGTTTTAAGTATTCAAAAATAATATGTTAATCACCATAAGATGTTAATAATAAACAAAATATTTTAAGCGTGTTTGTATGCAATTAAAAAACTACTAAAATGAAACAAATAATATTTAGTTTTAAAATATTTTTGACTGCATGTCTATCAGTTCTGATCAGAGTTATTTTTCTCTTAACATAAATCGTTTTGATTTTTTAATTACATAAGTGTATCATCAGCTATATTTCTATCTCCAAAGTCAAAATATTTAATGATTTGTGAATAAATCAACATATTTGATTATTGTTTATACTATCTATACTTATACTAGCTATCTCCGGTGCGCTTCCTACACTCATCCACATAAAATACAATACAGAATTGTAAGAAAAGCATGGTCAACCTTTAACTCAAAAACGCACGCTATTCTTAGGTCAAAACTGTTTCAGTATAGGTATATGCAAAGTACGACGCCCACTAATCTATTCCTTTCCAATCTGTGTTTTTGCTAGACTATGCACTTAAACAGGATAATTTTATACTTTCTATGGGAGATACCACTCCCACTATCCTTATCAGTCTGTATATTGCTAGATTACGCAAATTAGCCTGAGTGTTACTTGTGCGAAGTGTAGTTATCTAGTTAAACGTTAATAATTTTTCACATTGCCTACTGTCCCAATCTAGTCTGTGTTTTGTTAGACTATGCAAACAAAACACAGACTGCAATGTTTCAAGACTCTACCTATTGCAGATCTCCAGAAAGGCGATATTAATTGATCATTTTATATGGGAGGTACCACGCCCATCATTTCAATCCATCCTGTTTTGGGAGTAACTGGTGAAAAATTTCAGAGATCTACCTATTATATTTCTATATCTACTTAAATAGTGGGAGTAAAAGTGGGCGTAGTCAATTTTTCTTACAATAAAAACCTAAGTTGGGTTATGATGAAGATTAAAAAATCGTCAAATCGGTGTAGCCTTTCTGAAGTGATGCGATTACCAACGAACTACATTTGTTTTTATTTATATAGATGTGAATTTATCTACATAATTTCATAATTTATGTGTTAAGATATTTTTATTTCAAATTAGCAATAAATATGTAAAATATTAAATAAATGTGTCTTTTTTATTAATTGTGAACCCATTTGTACATTAAATGAATTTAAACAAGTTATAATTTAAAATTAAATTCAACCATAAAATGTTTATATTTATCATAATCTAGTAAATTTTTTTAATATGTTAAAATAGTTAAACATAGTTAAATTAAAATGACAGTATTATTATATTTAATAATAATATGGTTTAACATTTACCATATAAGTCAATCATCGTAATATAATGCTCTAGGATTATGGTTACCTCAACCATGTTTTTTCTTTGCGTGTAAGCAAGCAAAAAATATATAATTTTATAATTTTAATTTAACTAATTATTATTTATAAAATTTTTGGTTGTTTATATATTGATTATTTAATATTATGCTAATTACCCATAACGTTTCATAATAAAAATGCAATCTCTAAAATTTGGAAAAAGGTTTCCTGATGATCTGGTCTGAGCAACCAGTAAAATACGTATATGAACTAGCTCTTTTCCCCTAACAAATAATTTGACTAATTATTATTATACACATTGACATTTTGGAATACATAATTTTGATATTAAAAAAAATAATTATTTCTTAACTTAAATTCCTTTAATTAAATACAGTTTGTCCCACGTTTTCTATCTTTTTAAACTAAATATTTCAGACATTACAATCTTTCTAGGTTCTTTTTGTTTGCTTAATCCTTAACCTTTTCCATTTCCTTTGATTAGGAATTAACAATCCCATTAAAGGCTCTTTCACTCGGGTAGCCATATGTGGGCCATTTAAAAAATACTAAACATTCTATTCAAGTTGAAACACGATTGGATTTATGGTTAGTTATAAGCAAAACCCATCTAATAGTAAGTAATCGTTTAAAATCAATACCAAATTGGGTGATATATTTTTTTATACAAAAAATTGCATTGTTAATTGAAATTTTTTTTTTTTTATTTTAACCAATAGCAGCCAAATACTTAGCAAATGACGCAGCTTTCTCAATATTTGAGAGAGGTCTTGTAGAAATGGAACTTACTATTTACGATTTAAATAACGGGTGGCTTTTTATTTAGGCACTGAAATTTTGACCGAAATATTGGCTACCAGTCAGAGTCATACCTCCCCGGACCAAAACGTATCGCTTTACTCTTGTACAACGTTGGGAAATTTTGATAATTAATTTCTAAAATGAATCGTCTTTTGTGACGAGATCTATTTTCGGCTTGGCGACTATATTAATAAACAAAATTGCCTCATCTGGGGATCAGAAAACCTGTACGTTATTGTCGAGAACCACATACATCCAAATTTTCGAGTGTGGCTCATTACAAAAAAATGATTATGGTATTTTATGACCTTAAATAATCTTTACTTTTAACAGAATGGCGCACTTTGTCACCTAGCTTATCCAATAGTCGATTCTTTGCGAGCTATGTTCGTAAGTCATGTTATCATCAGTCACATCCTTTAGAAAGGAGTTCCAAAAACTTCAGGAAATAGAATTAGAAAACGTAAAAAGTCAATATTACGTTGTTTTTGAAATTTCGCAACTGAAAACTAATACAATTTGAGATCTATTTCGAATTTTAGAACATGGAAACAATTATATTTCCAAACAAGTTTAATTAAGATGAAAAGTTTGACGAATTGGCTAAGGAACTCTAAGGGAATCTTCTTTAAACGTAAACTGTTTTTAAAAGATAGTTTCCCCACTGCCAAAGATCTTAACTTACCACACAATAACCTGAAATCCTAACCTGAAAATTTAAAATTTTTCATAATTTAAAAATCATCATATCTAATTTAAATTAACAATTTAATAATAAAAATGTATAGTCCTGTTACTTGACGAACAGCATTCAGTTTTATCTGTAATATCATACATATAAATTGGTGCATCAAATCAACAATTCTATAAATACAATTTCTATAATGTCGTGTTCAAGATAATTTTATTAATTATAAATCCAAATTGCTATTTGTCATTGCATTATAAAACGACTATTATAATGCACTTTACCCAGGAAGCACAAGCATAATGGATTTACCTAAGGCGGTCTTTTTGTTCGGTTAGATTAATCTTAAAGCTTTTTTTTAAGTTAGTCAGAGGTATTAGTTTAATATTTAAATTAAAAACAAAAACAAAATATTTGATAAAATGTGTTCTCATTTTCTATATATTTGAAAATTGTGGTTAAAATACACCAAAATAGATTTGAAAAACTGCATGATTTTCTGAAATTTAGAAATTTTAAGAAAATTAAACTTGCATTTTTGCTGGGTAGTTAATATACCATAATTATATACACACTATTAAACACGTACACAGTCGTATTTAAATTGCCAAATCTAATAGACATTTAAAAAATTTTTTGTTTCTTTAAAACAACTTTGTTAATGAATTGGTTATTTCATGCTCAATTAAATATTTAATGTTATCACGTACACAGACATGAAATTAAATCAGAGAAACAAAATATTTGAGTGGATTTAAATTGTAAATGGTATTATATAAAACAAATGCAGAAAACCTTTAATATTTAGACTAGAAATTTTTATTACAGAGGTAGAATTTAATAATATGCACTTAGCGGATTTTGCTATCGACCTTGGTCCTAGTTATTTGAAGCTCATAATATATTCTTTAGGTGGCTTATTAATAAAAGTATATTGTTATTAAATTATTTACATCAGACATATACAGTGAATCCTCTCATAACGGAGACCTCGTGTAATAGGACATCACTAATAACTGGCTAAATTTTGTAAATCCAACATGTTCATTAGTTTTTCCATACAAAATGCATTCGCATAACCGGACCCTCTAACTCTAATAACCGAATGCGAACACTAAATTTAAAAAAAAAATATTGTTTAAAATACCTGTCATAAGCGGACAGATGCGTTAAAACACAACAAGAAAAGTGGTTTTTAAATAGAAGTTCTTTTATTAAAATCTTCCACTGTTAACGCAAATATATGTACATATATACATATATATATCAGAAAGTGCTGCTGACAAAAGGCATATTATTACATTGAGATTCAATTTGAAACACAAAAGAAGAGCAAATTTTTATGTACCCAGATGGCGTCTGGCGCCATCTGTTGCGTAATATCCTAGTTTTAAACCGAAAATTTTTAAAAATAAAAATATGTATTGAAATTAAAATCGTGTTGAAAATAATTCAGTTTTAAAACAAAAATTTCAGTACCTTTAAACCGGAAAGTGGGTTTTTCACTGCTTTTTCTCCACTTTCTCTTGGAAATAACATATTTTTGCGGAAAAAAGTATCTTATACAGGGAACAGGTTACTAAGGTACCTCCTCAAAAAAATTTTTTATAATCCATCCAGTAGTTTTTACATGATGTAAACACAAATGAAAAGCAGACAGACAGACGGAAATGAGTTACTCTTTTATTATATGTATAGATTTGTGCTATGTTTTAGTCGCCCTTTGAGTGTTTAAGATCGCAGATAAATAGTTTATTTTAATATATGTGACCCGGCCTATGAAAAGGTGACTTATGACTCCAATAAAATTGTTACACTTTTTGTTGTTGTTGTTGCATTGTTTATCTTTAACAGCTAATTTTTAGAAATTTTGTTTTTGAGTCATAACCCACCTTTTCTCTTTTCATAGACCGGGTCACATATAGTAGTTATAGAGTGCCTCGCTAGCCTGATGGTAGTGCGCTAGTCTATCAATTTGAGGTAGCGGTTTCGATTCCTACCAAAGACTCTGAGTTTTTCTGCACACAAGCGAAAAATCGATCGCAGGCAGTCTATAAAAAAAGAAATACAAAAAACTTAAAATGTAAATTTTGTATTTGCAGTTCTAACGAAAAAGTAAAGCAAGATTTTTACACATATTACACAAGACATTTAGCTTTGTTTCAGAAAATTATTTAATAATCAGCAGAGTAACGGAAGTTGCTCTTAATCTCAAACAAATGCGGGAAACAGCGTTAAAATGTCAGTTTTCGGAACATCAACTGTATGGTTATACACACAGAAAAAACAGTGTCCAAGTCTATATCTACATACATATCGATACCTTCCCATAAGAATGTATTAAGCGACATTTCTAAAATTGTTCAGGAAACGAAAAAAACGTCTCATTTAGTTATTTATTTGTGTATTTTATTGAAAGGAACATAATATGTTTTCTGAAAATCGATTTTCAGAATACAAAACTTGACATAATACAAATTTCAGGGAGCAACATTATTCAATTTCAATTTCAATTTATTTTTATTCATAATCTGTAAGCCAAAGACTGGCCAAAATGATTACAGAGTAATTGTTTATGACACTTATAAATAATTCAGTTATATTCTTAAATCTAATTTATAATACATATCCAATTAATGCAATATTATTGCTTATAAACTAACATTATATCTCTCTTTTATTTCATGAAATACGAATAGTTTTCTGTTAAAAACCAATCAGTAGAAGATAATATATCTCCACCATCACCAAAAAAATTTTAGAAATTTAAACAATTGACATTATCTTAGTTTTAAATTCGTTGAGAGAATGAGCGAAATGTCGGTAAAAATGAGTTCCAAAAGCGGCAGACTCTAACTACAAAAGAACGTTGCATCACCATTGAGTTGAAACGAGGGCATAACAAAATATGCGATCTAGAGGAACATCCGAATTCAAATCTAGATAACATATAGTTTGGTGAACCGTTTTTAACAACTTTATAGAATAACATCATTGTTCTAACTTTTAAAAAGTGTTCAAATGTGCACCCTAAGAAGTTTATAACATAAGCAGTTATGTGATCACGTGCTCTAAGTTTATATACATACCTTACAATTCGATTAAAATATCTTTTTAACCGAGTTATATTATTGTCGGTAGTCCCAGTATATATTTCAAGACCATAAAGCAATATTGGCATAAGCGTAGCATGGGCCACATATTTTCGGATAGATATCGAAAACGAACAATTGATATTATATAGCTTGCGTAATCCAAATGATAATCGGGAAAACACATAGTTTAAATGAAAGTCAAAATTAAGTTTATTGTCAATGAAAATTCCAAGAGTTTTAAAAAAATTCAAATATTCTAGTTCCTCATTATTGATGCGAATTCGTGGCAAGAAAATATTAATTTCATTGAAGGCAATAGCTTTAGATTTCCTTATATTTATTACAATAACATTTTGCTTACACCATTTAAAATATTTTGAATATTAGATATAAAAGAACTGACATTATCAACCCTAGATGAGAAAAGTAGCTGAAGATCATCTGCATATAGATGACTACCAATGCTAGGTAAATGCTCAAAAATATCATTAATGTACATACTGAAAAACAAGGGACCTAATACCGATCCTTGTGGGACACCTCGAACTACCTCTTTAATTGTTGAAATTTTCAATTTGTGTTGAACAAATTGTCTTCGGTTACATAAATAAGACCTAATTAGTAAGCAAGCGTTTCGAGAAAATGAGAATAAAGCATAAAGTTTATTTAGTAAAAGTTCATGACAAATTGAATCAAATGCTCTACTCAATTCCAAATTGACTAATACAGAAATATTTTTACTATCAACCTTGTTACGAATTTCATCAACTAAGTTTGTCAAAAGAGTAGTAGTATTGTGGTGCTTTGTAAAACCTGACTGAAAATCTGAAATACGGTGATTAAAATTTAGGTTTTCATGAATTTGATCACTAATTAAGATCTCTAATATTTTTGAACAAACGAGTAAAATGCTAATGGGTCTAAAATCAGATGGATGTTGCGGATTTCTCACTTTTGGGATTGGAACAACCCTTGCTATTTTCCAACAATCAGGATAGCATACCGACGTAATAATGTTATTATAAACATGTATTAAATGCCTTGAGAAAAACGGAAAATGGAAAATTAATTTTAAATGGAATGGAAAATTAATTTTAAGAATTTTAGGGAAACTCCATCTGGCCCTATAGCACCAGATTTTATTCTATGCATTGCACTCCAAACATCAGTAACACCTACAGTTTGAAAAGAAAATTCGTGGTGATTGTTCCTTAAATCTTGTCTTTGATATAACATTTCTGGTACACAGTCTATATCTGTCATTACAACCTTCAACATCAATGTTTTCAATTTCCTCGCAATTATTACATATCATACCCATATGTCTAATTTCACCCCACATCTGTTTCATAGAACAATTAGAAAACATATTATGAAAATATTGCCTCTTTTGTTTTCTTATGATTGTCTTAGCCTTATTTCGGTATTTGCAATATATTCTCCATCTTTCATCAGATCTTTGTTCTAAAAATGCTCTATATGCTAAGTCTCTACGCTGTAAGGCCATAAGTAATCCGATCCAATTCTTCATCCAATCATAATTTCGACGAAATTTAACTGCTTCCAGAGGAATATGTCTGTCATAAAGCTGTGCAATGGTATTACTTAAAAATTCAGCTTGCCCATTTATACTAGCGTTATTGTAATTGTTACTAAAATCAATATTATTAATATCCGCTTCAAATGATTCATTATTAAATTTTTTAAAAACTCTTACTATCCTTGTTTCCGAACACGTTACGGGAATAATTTTCACTGATAAAAATATTAAAGCATGATTTGAGTTTATTGCAGGAAAATAAAACTGCCCACTTTTTTCAACAGAATTAATATCCGACACTAAAAAATAATCCAGTAGTTTGGTTCTGTTTAGACCTACCGTAAAATGCGTAGGTAGGTTATTGTGTACAATACTTAACCCAATACTGCCACATAAAGTCCTCATCCTAAAACTATCTTCAAATAAGTCAATATTAAAATCTCCCATCTATATGACATTATTATATCTTGCGCTATACTCCGCAATTAAATCCTCACAACTGGCAATACCTCCATAAGGCAAATAAATAACTCCAACTAATACCTTTGTACCACCAAAAACATCTATCTCTATCAAAATACCCTCAGCCACACTTTCTTCCATTAATTTGGTAACAAGCTTTGACTTATACTTTTTACTTACAAATACACATGTACCGCCACCTCTTCTAAACTGTCTGTCACTCCTATAAATACGATAGCCTCCTAAAGAAACTGAATTATCAGATATATGCTCTGAGAGCCAAGACTCCGACACACCAATCAAATCAAAAACTCCATATTCAAAGAGGTTTCCTATTTCATCTAATTTTTTGGAACTTTCTCTTGGTGAAATGAGTTGGGAATTAAAATGTGCAATGTTCAGGTTGTGTTGTCTTAAATTCAAAGCTCTTATCTCATCTTTAGTGATGATGGTTCCAATATTATCATTCATAATTGATATACAGAAAAACTACCCATATCCATGAATATATAAGGAGATTAAAATATATTATATTAAGTAATTTAAAACTAAAAAAATAAAAATATAAACTTTTATATTCCCACATAATAACAATCATGATTTTAACGCGCTCGCTTAAAACATTTTTTTTTTAATTTTTTTATCAAAAGTTATTTAAAAAATGAAGTTAGGTGAACTTAAAACAAGATTGAACCAAAAGTTTGTTTAAACTACTTAAGCTATTTAAGCTATGTTCAGACTAGCCAAATACCCGACGCAAAAAACCGAACCATTATTTTTTGCTGTGTTTATTCAAGCTTACATGACACGTATATTAATAAATGATGATTTATAAGATAATAATCAAAAATATGTAACCTCCAATATAGAGTAGAAACTTATATAATTTAATGATTATTTTATAAGACCAAAAAATTTGTTTACATTGTTTAGTGGTTACGGCTATTTGGTCAAACATTTGACTAGTCTGTACACTGCTTTATTTAGTGTGTTACTTTTAAATTACATATTGAAACCAAAATTTTTTTAACAAATGCTTTGAAAAATAATATATTTATGAAAATGTGTAAATAAAAAGAAGAAAAAACAAGAATATTTGTATACATACATACATATATTACTCATTTAAAAAATATATACATACATAGGTACTTTATGATATATGTACACACATACATGTATTTAAGTATGGTAAGAGTTACAGTAAGAATAATTATAAATATATATTTATAAATTAACTCTTAAATATGTTTTATAGAAATTGCAATTTTTACATCTTCATTTTATTAATCTTTAATTTTTTTACTTATTTTGCAATTAGTTAATTAAAGCAAGACAGTTATTTCATCTAATAATTTTAATAATAAATGATAAATTTCCTCTCTTACAAAACAGATTAAAACTCAGTGTGAGCAAAATGTACAACAAATATTTTTTTTATTTATCACCTCTTTCTTAAACATTTAAAGTTGTGATGTTTTCACACAACGACTTATATTCATGTAAAAAGAGTAAATAATATCAATTTTTTATTGTAGCTTAAACAAAAAAGAAATAAAAATTTATAAAGAGCAAAAAAAAAATAAATAATAAATTTCCAAATTAAAAAATATTGTAGAAAATGAAGCATGTTATTTCAAAATAAGAAAATTAAACGAATTTAAAAAGAAGTTTTATGAAATTCTGTGCTGCTGATTACTTTTACTTCGCCATTTGGAAAATATACTTTTACCTCCGGGATAAGTTTATTTTTAATTTGGAACTTTGTAATTTTTTCTCATACTTCAGCTTTCTGCACATATATTGTAAGTTTGCTGCCTTCGGTGTTAAGTGGTCATTGATATACATATACTCTTGATTCGATTTCTCTGAAATTATCATCTATTCGACATAGTTAAAGATTTTGTTTCTCAAAATATTTTCTAATTAGCTCATCACGTTTTCTAATTGAGTTAAACATGACAAGTGCAACTTTTTTGTTTCGTGTCCAAGTGCAAAAATTGATATCGTACTGTTGAATATTTACTCCTAATACCTCAGCTATCTTTTCAGTAGTCTTGTATAGGTCATCATTTGTAAGTTTCTCTGAAAGTCCCGTTATAGTTATATTTCTTCAATTTATCTGTTTATGTAAAAAGTTATTTTCTAGTTGGAGCTTTTCCACTTTTGAATTAGTTGCAGTTTAAAAATTCTCTACTCTGGATATGCAGTTCTTTAAATCGCTTTTTATGCAGTTTAGTTCAGCCATGACATTATTTGAAAGAATATTTGAAATTTCTTGCAATTTTGCCTCCAAGCTTTCCAACTTATTGCTGAGCTGTTGGGTATTGGCGTTAGACCCATCACTATTGTCCACAGGCGGCAATTGTACGCATTGAGTACATCTATAGATCAAGTGGCCATAACTCTTTTTAATAGAATCAGTTAGTGAAACTAAAGCCTTAGGGACACTATCTGTTATACACTTTGTATGAAATTTTTTACCACATACAGCACATTCAATGTAGCCTCGGGTGCAGTTTTGTCCACACAACGAGCATTCCATTTTATGATCTTTTTAATTTCTTTATCTGTGTTCTTTACGTATTGACTGAAGTTTAAGAAATGTATGTACATATGTTCAATGTGCTTTTAGTGTTTATCAGAAACGTAAAAAATTTTTTTTTTTTTATTATTATTGTAATTGTTTTCTTTTTAACCGACTTCAAAAAAAGAAGGAGGTTATCAATTCGTCTGTGTGTTGCTTTTTTTTTGTTTTTTTTTTTTGTATGTTTGTGCCTTCAGAACTCGGTCATTTCTGAACCAATTTTCAAAATTTTTGCACTATTACAAAGGTCATGGCTACAGATTGGTCCCATTTTAAAAGAAGTTCCAAAGTTTAAAAATTAAAGGGTGTCCCCATACAACATACATGTTTTTTACGTGTATTATGAACATTATAGGCCACCAATTTAAAATTAAAAAAAAGTGCGTATTAGTGTAGCTCCCAACAACAAAAAGTAATTAAAAAATAAAATTAAAAATTAAAAGGTGACCCCATAGGTGACTTAATTTCACCTTTATTCTCCTATCTTTTGAACCGTTATAGACAAACTCTTGAAAGTTGCACAGAATGTTCGTTACTATGTCTTTCCCATCCCATGTATTTTAAAAAAATATATTTTTTTTAATGAACATACCAGCGGTGCCTTTGGTAAGTTGTACTTAAACTTAGACACTTTTCTCAGATATAGGGAAATTAAAAAATCTTATTTGTGAATTTTTGCAAAAGTTTATTACTGTATGGAGAACAATTTTCGTTTGTTTATTTATACACATATCGCGACGTGAGAGCCAGAGGGTTCTATCTGGCTTTTTCAAAAATGTTCAGGAGAGCATTTTTAAAGTTCGAAGTTATTTCTATACTATTTAAATAATAAATATGAAAAAGAGAACACAAGAAATCACAAACTAGTTCAGTTATTTATTGGAATATAAAATTTGTATCATCAAAAGTTAAAATAAAACACAAGATAAATTAACTTATTTAATTACAGATTTCAGATAGAACCTTTCGGAACTCAAACTAAAAACTTTTGCAATAATTATTCATATATAAATTTTTTTATGCGATTACAAAATTTTAAAATAAATATAAGTTACATAAGAATTATTCATTTCCTTAATGCAATATAAAAGAACATGTGAAAAAAAGTGACCCTGCACATAGAACCTTCTGGTTTTTAAAAATTCCAAAATTTTTTTTTCAAATGAGTTTCTCTAATTAAATAGTGTGTTATAAAAATCTACGTCTATGGAAGGCATCCACTTAAACATACTCTTTAAATCATTTTCTTTGTCTTTAGTAAGTTTTGGCACATATTTTGATTTGTTTACAGCTGTAGGATTCGAAGTGTGGCGTGTGCCTTTTTTTTGTATTGAAACATTTTCCCATTCTTTGGAACCATGGCTGAACTTATAACCTACATCGAATATGTCACATCTCTTTAAAGTTACCCCCGGGTGTTCCAATTGTCACTGCAGTAATGGCAATTGCTTTGACGCGGTTCACTCGGGGAAAATAGGGGCACCAGACGCTAGGGTTCCTAGAGCCTAAATCTGGAAAAAAAGGTCTGTTGTTTTAACACGGGTCCTCTTCGAGGCCTGACCAGTGCCCAAAGGACTGTACCACGGGAATCAGTGGCCCCACAGAGAGCCTATCCTCTCTGTGACCGGTTATTGGTGAGGTCCCCTTCGGGGGTACACGTGGTGGTTGTGGTTTAAGATCGATTAAGTAGGTAAGGTGCAAGGTCGATCAAGTGTGCTGTTGCACTCTCAACAGACGGAGTTTGGATAGTCTCCAAACCCCTAAGCAAGAGGTTATAATATGGATCTAGGCTTGCCTTGGAAAGGCTTGCCATATTATATAAATTGCTACTCATTGTGACTGTATCACACACAAAAAGCGATTGGTGGCAATCGTAAAGTGTTGTTATACTACACAATGGGGGCGCTAGTCTACGCCTAAGTTTCACTCGGTGGTAAGACCACCGTGAGGTTAGGCCGAGTATGGCAGGTACTCACGTTAATCTTGTTCCACAAATCTCTTTAACGTAAGCTAAGAAACTTTGTTAAATGGTACATTACTGTAGTTTAATGTTTTTGCTGGCGATTAAAAATCAAAAAAGTCACTGGAGCTCATCTCTATGATACGGTAAGGTTGTTTTCTGTTGGCTACCAGTAGAACTCGTAACAAAGACACATACATGTGTTTATATTATAAGATATTTTAAGTTTAGTCACCCAAAAATTATATTATCAGCACAAACACTTTCACAACATTGAAGTTGGCTGCAGTCAGAACCTAGTCATCCGTGCTGCCACCTTTTCAATATTTCCAATTTCATTATTCACATTATTAGGGTATTCACAAGGTCTACTACTTGTCGTGCTTTTTGTATTGTAGTTATCATTTAGTTTTATAGTTATTTTAGTTATTTTATTGTTATTTAGTTGTTATTTAACATTTTTCAATTTTTAGAAAAACTAACTCAATCAATTTATTATATTTTTGGAACACCATTGAATTTAATGCAGATAGAACCTTTTGGAACTAAGTGCGTCCACTTTTTTTGCATATAGAACTAAATGGCTCTGTTATTATTACTAATTACTACTTATAAGTGAAAATATAAAAAGGGTTTCATTAAAAGATAAAAACCATTACAAAGAATAAATTCCAATCAAAAAACGCAAAAGTGAAAAATTGCCAGATAGAACCCTCTGGTTCTCACGTCGCGATATGTACACTTAAGGCTTGTTTCTTTTTTAATTTTTAAAATTTCAAATAAAAGAGAAAACGCAAAATCGGATTTCTCAAAGTATGTATGTGCAAAAATTGAAATAATTCCCGCAAACGTTAATATGGCGACAAAAAAGAGAGAATGGAATTACCTTCTATTATTATATCATGCTATAAAGTAATAAATGACTTAATATTTTTTCTCTTCGGCATAATTAAGTTTTTATGAATGAAATGAATTTTTTTTTGGAAATTATAAAAAAAAATCATAAGGACATTTCGGGGGTGTTATTGGATGTATACCTCCCCTTCAGGCGTATGTAATCTATTTCTTTTAATAATTAAATCTATTTCTTTTAATAATTAAAAAATGGCATTTTAGCATCTTCAGGGTCCAAGTTTAGATTTTTGAACATTTGCTGACTATAAAAGTTGCATTTGATAAATAAAAGTATGTATTGGAAAACCTAAAAAAATTGAATTTTGTCGAGGTAGGATTATTTTTTCTAAGGGGAACTTTTTTCTTCTTGATCCGATTTTTCTTATTTTTAACCGACTCCAAAAAAAGAAGGAGGTTATCTATTCGTCTGAATGTTGCTTTTTTTATGTTTGTGCCCGCAGAACTCAGTCATTTCTGAACCGATTTTAAAATTTTTTTTCTTTATTAGAAAGGAAATGCTTACAGATTGGTCCCATTTTAAAAGAAGTTCAGAATTTTGAAAATTAAAATTAGAGTCCCCATACAACATACGTGTTTTTTACGTGTATTATGAACCGTAAAGAGCACCCTTTTAAAATTTTAAAAAACTGCATATCACTATAGCTGCTAATAACAGAAATTAATAAAAAATAAACTTAAAAATTAAAGGGTGTCCCCATATGTGACGTCAATTTAAATATATGAACCATTTGAAGCATTGTAGACAATCACTTGAAAATTGGACAGAATGTCCAATATTTATAATCAGAAATTATATATTTATTATTAGAAGTTAAAGGGTGTCCCAATAGTTAATGTAATTTCATGTATATTGCAAAACTTTTGAACCCTAACAGAGAGACGGTTGAAATTTACAAAGAACCTGTATATCTAAGTCCTTTATAACATTAAGTATATAATTTAAATTTGGAAACTAAAGGGTGTCCCCTTTATTGATAAAATTTTACCTATCTAGCCCTATCTTTTGAACCGTTATAGACAAGCACTTGAAAATTAGACAGAATTGCCACTACTATGTCCCGTATAATAACATTTATAAATATAAATATATATATAAAGGGTGTCTCAATAGTTGATGTAAATTGATGCATATGGCCAAACTCTTTTAGACAGACATTTAAAATTGACAAAGAATCTGTCCTTTAAAATAAGTGTTTAATATAAAATTTTACATTAAAGGGTGTCCCTAGGTGATATTGTTTAACCTATATGGCCATATCTTTGGAACCGTTACTTTTTATTGCTGTGTCAGTAATAGTAAGTGTAAAAAAAAAAGGGTGTCCTCATATCTGAGGTAATTTGTCGTATATGTCTTTATCTGCTGAACCGTTATGGATAGACATTTGAATATACAGAACGTATATTACTATGTCCGTTAGAGCAACAAGTATAAGAGTATTTGATTTGAGTACTATTTCTTACAGATTACTTCCTTTTAAATTTTTAGTTAAGAATTGATGTACATATATTTGTTTTGTAGTCGGTTTTTTTTTGCAAGAATTATATAGCCTATGACCATAAGATATTGTTTCGTCAAGTTTCATTAATCTAGCAGCACTAGATTGACAAAATACCCCTATGTGCGACGTAAAGTGGTTTATAGAATTTTAATGAACTTAAATTTTAGACCATTTTAAATAAAATAACTTTGATTTTGTGTTTTGGTTTCACTATTTTAGGATTTGTTTTCTTTCTATTCATTAACAAACTTTCAGAATGGAAATGTATGATTTTGTTGTTGTTCTTTTGCTTAGGTTTGATATAAAATTCTTAATGTCTTAAATTCACTTACGTATGTTGGTTTTTTATATTGCGTTTTGTTTTATTTATTTTTTCTTCTTGTTGATAAGTCCTATAAGGTTTATGTATTTTTTTTAATTTATGTTAGGTATAGACTTTTTGGAAGTCATACAAGAGATTTTTGTTAATAGTGGCTCGTACTAAATGTAATCTTCAATAGTTTCTTTTATATTTGTTATGAAATTGTTTTCTAAATATTGTAAGATATGTGCAAACATATAATGTTGCATTTTTTAATTTTAATTGAGTTTTTAATTCAACATTAGCGCTAAAAGTACTATGACGCCTGTCACAGACTTATAATAAGTATAAATATTTAAAATTAAAAATTAAAGGGTGTCCCATTAGTTGGTTTATTTTGATATATATATGGCCAAACTTTTGAACCGTTATAGACAGACAGTTGAAATATACAAAGAACTTGTATTGCTAAGTCCGCTAAAATAACAAGTGTAAAATATGAATTTGGAAATCAAAGGGTGTCCCAATAGTTAATGTAAAAGTAATATATATGGCCAAACTTTTCAACTGTTATAGATAGACAGTTGAAATTTACAAAGAACCTATATTGCTTAGTCCGCTATTACAACAAGTATAAAATTTGGATCTATAAATTAAAGGGTGTCCCCATTATTGATGTAATTTGACCATTATGTCCTCATCTTTGGAACCGTTATAGACAAACACTTTAAAAATAGACAGAATGTTCACTACTATGTCTGGTATAACAACAAGTATAAATATTTAAAATTGGAAATTAAAGGGTGGCCCAATAGTTGATGTAATTTAATGTATATGGACACAAAGTTAAAATTTAAAAAAATCTGTATGACAAAGTCCTCCTTAAAAAGTATTTATATTAAAATTTGAATTTAAAGGGTGTCCCAATAGGTGACGTCATTTGATATATATGACCATATCTATTAAACAGTTATTGATAAACACTTAACAATTAGACAGAATGTCCATTACTATATCTGTTATAATAAGTATAAACATTTAAAGTTATAAATTACAGGGTGTCGCAATAGTTTATGTAATTTGATGTATATGACAAAACTTTTAAACCGTTACAGACAGATGGTTGAAATTTACAATCAACCTGTATTGCTACGACCGCTATAACTAGTATAAAATTTGAATTCGAAAATTTCAGGGTGTCGCAATAGTTACCGTCTTAAAGAAACATGATTTTAAGTTTGTCTGTTTTAAGTCGGTTTTTTTTTGCAATAATTATTTAAAGTACCGTTTATTTAGGATGAAAATAATTTCACGTTTAAAAGGGAGAGAGAGATGATAAACACGTTTTCGTTTTGTTATTTGTTTTTTGCTTTTTATAGTTATAATTTGTTTAATTTTTGTTTTATTTAGCATGCAATTTTGTATAATAGAAAGTTTTAAAGCAATTATATTAATTTAAAGAATTGCATGCCACTTTACTAGTTAATATGTACACATACATATGTATATACGTATATGCAATATTAAAAATTTACACATTAATATAGCTATTATAATATTTTTAAAGCACTTTGTATTTAAATATTTCTCACATTTTTATAATTTTATTAAACATTCTATTAATTTTTCAACTTCATTCGATTGGTTATCATTTTTTAAGTTTTTACTATTTTAGTTTTTTTTCTTTTGCAAAAATAAATTTTTTACGAGCGCTTAAAACATGTACGTCTACTCGCGTGCCATTCTCTTATTCCAGTGAGAAAATTTGGCGGTTGATACAATTTTATTTTCTCTCTAGTTTCCTTTGCATCCATGATAGGGCAGCGATACCCAGGCCAAAATGTGGCGCTTAAATTCTAGTATAGTTCCACATCAAAAAGTCATTTCGAAAGAAGTGTTGCTTAATACATTCTTACGGGAAGGTATCGATATAATAAAATAGTAAATCTTTTTTGTCTGTCTGCTTTTTTTTGCGTTTACAACACGTAAAAACTACCGGATTTTAACAAAATTTTGTGAGGAAAAAAAATATTTTATTTCTAAGAGAAAGTGGAGAAAAAGCAGTTAAAGTACGCAGTTATTTTAGTAGTAAAATAACCACAACTGAACTGAACTAAACCAGATATGCCTACATTATATACAGCATAGTTAGAGGCGGAACTAAAAACGTAAGGGTCTTTGGTGTGGATTACTTTCAAAGCCAAATCGAAAAAAATATTGCAAGGTCGCTAACGAAGTGGCGGGCATAGTCAGTACCTAATAAAACAACAAAATATATCTATGTTTTTTTTTTGTTGTCAAGAAGAAATTCTTATTATTTTAATAAGGAAATCCTTTTGAAAAAAATCAAGAAGGGTTTTTGTTAGGTATTCTTCTTGTTTTTTTTCAAAAATATTTTCTTTTTGATTTTATTAGACTAACTTTTTGAAAAAATCAATAGTAGACTAATAATATCAATAAGAAATCCCTTTTTTATACAATTCTGAAGAAACCCTTTTCTTTAGGTATTGTTTTTTTTTTTCGTGCCAAAAATGAGTAAAAAAATTGTGAATAAATAGTTTTTTTTTTTTGATTTAAGGGAGTTTCTTTCTTGATAAAATTAAAAAGATTTACTACATGAAAGTAATATGGAATCTCTTTGGAAATATCTTCTTTTCTTTCTGTTGGGAAACCCCTTAGCCTGAAAACGTTTCATAGCGGAAATGTTATTAAGTCTATTAGGAAGTTTTGGCTCTGTGTAGTGTGTTCATTTCGAATCGCTCGGTAAAAAAAGTAAAATCAATTTAATTTCAACAAGATAGCAAATTATATCAAGTTATATTTTACTTTCAAATAGAATGTAAATGCGGTGTATTGCAAATTATTTTGCTTCTATTTTTGAAAAATCTATTTCTGAATAACCTAATTTTTTTAATTTTTTAAATTTAGATAATCTTATCAAAATTTATGCGGATGTGCTGCTGATATCTTAAAATAGCAATCTGATTATAAATAAGTCTACAACGTCAATCACACCAACTTAAGATCGACCAAAAAACAAAAAATGTCTTTTATCCCACTTTAGAAGGAATAACGCATATATTTGAATTATTAGTAAATTTTGGTGACACACAACCAAAATTTATGCCAGAGGTACCAAATCCCAATTTTGTACATTAATTTAAAGCCCAATTTTTGTAAACGCCCTTATTTTCATAAATGATTAAAGTTGGTTTGCAAGCTTCATGACAAGCACTTCCTCCTCCCCGCTTTATTTCTGCAAAAATTTAAATTTATTAAGACTCTGCTTCTTCCACAGTTTTCCAAAAATTAACGATTTTAATCTGTAATCTTTCACATGTTGTTTGTTGTTGTGTAAATCTTCTGATTTTTTGCTCTACCAAGATTTTAATTTTTTAATTTTTTTGCTTTTGTGTCTTTTCCATAAAATGGCTGCATAGATGTCCCATTATAAAGCTTACTTTTGGTTTTCTTGCTTTTATGTAGAGTTAAACTTATGCGCCTGTTTGTATTTGTGGGGAGCAAATGTTGTTGTATATCTGTTAGGATAGCAATTTCTTACTTTAATAAAACTTTATTTATTTTTCCCAAAACAGTAAAGATATCTAATAAAGCAAACAAACAAGCAACACACTGGTGACACAACAATATATTACAACAAGAGCAAACACTTCTCTGCCCCATTGCTTCATCAGAGTTATAATATCTTAAGTTGCCAGATGAAAGCAACGTGATTATTTATATTTTAACAAGAAACAAAAAAAATAGAGAAACATAAAGTAATTAAATTATCTTAACAATTCGTCCGTTGAGTGTCATAATCTATATCTCATTTTCTATGTTTTTCAAAAATGTAAACGATAAAGTTGCCAGTCATCTTTTAAAGCAAAGAATTTGCATTGGCAGTTGCGAGCATAAGAAATGTAACGTTGTGGAAAATAAACACTGTACAACAATTTCAAACTTTTTTCAAAATTAAGGGGTGCCGACGAATAAATTCTGGTAGAGGAGACCAAAAAAATAACGTGTGTCGGCGTTTTAAAACAGCACATTGGAATCTTATTTTAAATTCGGTTAAAATTTCCCAGCTCTGGCCTATTCTTGCAGTATATCGATATGTAAACCTATGTTTTATTTACATCGAAGGTGTAGGGTAAGTTCAGCAGCGTTATAGTTGTTTTACAATTCGTAAAAATAACCCCGAAAAAGGGAAAAGACGGGGATAAAATCTTCTATGTCAATCAGATCACTCCCAAATCCAAAACATAACACAAACACAAAAACCAAACAAATTCAAGATGGTCCATTAAGGGTTAATTTATTTATTATATAGACTTAGTATAAGGATTATAGTCTTTCAAACATTGATATTTTAGAGCTAAACAAAAAACGCTATTAATGACATATATATATATATATATATATATATATATATATATATATATATATATATATATATATATAATATATATATATATATATATATATATATATATATATATATATATATATAATATATATATATATATATATATATATATATATATATATATATACAAAAAGAAATTCTTATATATCTTCTTTTGGTCTCCTCTACCATAATCAATCGTCGGCACCCCGTAATTTTTTCCTCTTGAACTATGTAACTTATGATTTCGTCTGTTTTAAAATTACGCTAATCAATGATATTGTTTTTTTTAAATAAACTTTAAAATAAAAGTTTACAACACTAATTTAGGTGCTTTTTCTTTCAATCACTCAATATATTCCAGTTTTTTTATCGATACTTAAATTTGGAATGTTAGTCAGAAATAGTAACACATTTATATTTTGTGGTTGGGAAAACCTCACGCTGTAGAATTTTGATGATTAGACACAGCCACTAAAACAAATTGATTTAAATAAAAACAACAAAAATCCAAGAAAAAAATGGCAAATTACACATATTGCAATATCAACAAAGTCATATCTCATCAAACATGATAAAAACTGTGTTTTGCTTTATAGTCTGAGCGGTATAAAACGCATTTTGTATAACTTCGGTTTTAATTTCAAAAATTAATTTTGGAGATAAAGAAGAAATGGACAGCATATAAGTTGAAGCTTATTAAAATGTATGTTTCTTGTGGGCCTCTGTAAATAATGTAAAGTATGAGTTTATTTTATTAGGCACATAAATGTTGGGGTTAATATTTATTTACTGACTAATCGAGGGATTTAAATAAACAATGTAATTTAAATTTAAGATTTATTTTTAAATGTTTAGTTGAAAGAATATTTTTTATTACAAATAATGTGATAAATTTTAAAGAAAAAAAATGGGAAAATTTTATTTTAGACACTAGAAGAATGTAATGCATTTTCTTGAGCGCTACATCCGTCCTAAGCATTCTTTGCATCTATCTACTACTGGTGGTGTTTAAGTGGTAAACATGATATATTTAAACAACCAAACCTAGGAAAAAGAAATCCGATAAAACTTGTATTTAATCATCTATCGTCAGTTGTAAAAATGAAGTCTACCACAACCTAAAGCCTCCCTTATATTTGTTGTTACTTCAGCCAACCTTCAGTTAGAAAGTTTATTTGTTTTGCGCCAACATTCTCTTTTATTTAATACTAATTTAGTATAAAACCAAATTTTATTAGGAAAACATGTTTGCATTGAATATTTTAAATTTTGTACAATGTTTTAAGTCTGTGACGAAACAACAGTAAAGTTAAATAGATTTATGTTTTTGAAGAAGACTGGCAATTCAACTCATTTCTACTAAACTTGTTTACAAACATATTACTCACAAAAATTTTATTTATGTATAAATTATTTTTCTCAAATTTTTTAACGTTTCAACCTTATTTAAGTTCTTTAGTTTACAAATAAATACTTTTTAGTTGTTATTTTCTGCATTAATGTTACATACTTACTGAATTTAGAAAAGTTAATAGTTATGACAGTTTGTGTCATAATCCTGCTATCGGGTCAGCTCTAATCATACAGCCGCTAATTTTAGTATTATTCGTATAAAAGCTATTGAACAGACAAAAATATTATGATTAAATAGCTTACAGAAAAAATAATCTCCTTATTTTTTCGGTGTCAAATATGTCGAACACAGATTAAA
>OX451218.1:59756510-59806320 GCA_949628195.1 Phasia obesa | reverse complement strand
ATCGGATTAATGTTAGATTTGATGAGAAACTTCCACCCACAAAATTTTAGTCGAATTCGACAACGTTAACACGTAGCGCATAGGCCCCAAATCTGAAAAAAAGCGTTTAAATCGAAAATAATTGACAAATTTTCAGTTTTTGCAAAATTAACGCTATTTATTTCCCCTTTTGCAAAAAAGTGGATCCTGGTCCTTAGGGCAAACACAATGAGATTTACAATAAGCTACATGTCTTTAAGTTTTCGAGTTATTACAATTTTCACTGGCCATTATATGTCCTTGAGAACTTGCCGAAGACAATTTACAAAAACATTTTACTTTTAAAATTTTTTATTTTTTTCTTTTTTAACAATAAAATATAAAATTTCGCTAAAATTGACTGATATCTTCCTATTACACAACGCAACAAAATAAAAAAATTAGATGCTTTTGAAACCACTATACAATATCCAGGTACTGCCAAAGTGTTTTGGATGAATGAGAAATGTATGGCAAAACAAGTACGCGAAATACTGTTTTGGGCAAAACACGTATTTCTGTGGGACACGTGTTACTGTGGAAATACAGTATTGAATGTAGAAAATTGTTTGGAACAGATCTTTATGGCATTTTTATGATTTTCAGAATTAAAAAAAGTAAGCAATAAAGGAAAAGTTTTTTAATTTTTACGATTTCAGTAGAAATCTGATAAACGATGAAATGCTCCTTTTCTGTTGGCTACCTGTCGCCCTTGCTTCATTTTGACAATTGCGGCGGCAAAGTAATAAACGTTCATAAATTTGCGTGCACGCCGAATTGGGTTTTTCCGCTGGCTACCTGTAAAGATTGTAGTTTATAATATTTATTTATTTATTTCCTTATTTTATATGTTGTAATAAATTTAAATAATAAAATATAAAATATAAGAAAATACATGAATAAAACAATGAAATGCATTTTCGATCTATTCCAATCGATTTGACTTAGTTACATTTTTTTGTCAATTGCCTTCGGCAAGTAACTTGAAAAACTGTTTAACCGATTTAAAAGATATGTAGCTTATTGTAAATCTCATTGTGTTTGCCCTAAGGACCAGGATCCACTTTTTTGCAAAAGGGGAAATAAATAGCGTTAATTTTGCAAAAACTGAAAATTTGTCAATTATTTTCGATTTTAAACGCTTTTTTTCAGATTTGGGGCCTATGCGCTACGTGTTAACGTTGTCGAATTCGACTAAAATTTTGTGGGTGGAAGTTTCTCATCAAATCTAACAATAATCCGACATGCACCCCTTGAAATTGGAAAATTTATGTTTTTCACACATTTGAAAAACCCGCTATAATGCGTATATCAAGCAAAAAAACTAAAAATTTTGTGAAAATGAGCGAATTCACTAAATTGTGAATAAATTCGAAAAAAATCAATCGATTTTTATGGTCGATATCTCAATTTTGTTGCTATTATATGTCGCTATGCGATAAAAAAATGAATCTGGAAGTTTTTTGCCGTTTTCGATTTTTTATGATTTTTTTTAAAACGAAAATTTTTGCCATTTTTACGTAAAAAATATATTTTTTTCTTAAGTTTTTTATTATAACTCCGATACTATTGATCCGATTGAAACGCGATATACAGACGAATTAAAGGCTATGCAAATCTTAATTTTTCTGAATTTATTTTAATAATATCGGACTAGTAGTTTTTGAGTTATCATTAATTATTTGAAGAAACGTCTCAAAAAAATTGCAATTTTAAAAAAAAATTTTTTAAAAAAAAATCTATCCATAGAATTTAAAAATTTTACCATTTTTGTACTAAGGTAGCCATGATACATCTAATGTATATAGTACTTACTCGAGCATATTTTTGCTGTTGCCCTGTGTTATAAATCCAAATTGCTATTTGTCATTTCATTATAAAACGACTATTACAATGCACTTTACCCCAGGAAACACAAGCATAATGGATTTACCTAAGGCGGTCTTTTTGTTCGGTTAGATTAATCTTAAAGCTTTTTTTAAGTTAGGCAGAGGTATTAGTTTAATATTTAAATTAAAAACAAAAACAAAATATTTGATAAAATGTGTTCTCATTTTCTAGATATTTGAAAATTGTGGTTGAAATACACTAAAATAGATTTGAAAAACTGCATGATTTTCTGAAATTTAGAAAGTTTTAAGGAAATTAAACTTGCATTTTTGCTGGGTAGTTAATATACCATAATTATATACACACTATTAAACACGTACACAGTCGTATTTAAATTGCCAAATCTAATAGACATTTAAAAAATTTTTTGTTTCTTTAAAACAACTTTGTTAATGAATTGGTTATTTCATGCTCAATTAAATATTTAATGTTATCACGTACACAGACATGAAATTAAATCAGAGAAACAAAATATTTGAGTGGATTTAAATTGTAAATGGTATTATATAAAACAAATGCAGAAAACCTTTAATATTTAGACTAGAAATTTTTATTACAGAGGTAGAATTTAATAATATGCACTTAGCGGATTTTGCTATCGACTTTGGTCCTAGTTATTTGAAGCTCATAATATATTGTTTAGGTGGCTTATTAATAAACGTATATTGTTATTAAATTATTTACATCAGACATATACAGTGAATCCTCTCATAACGGAGACCTCGTGTAATCGGACATCACTAATAACTGGCCAAATTTTGTAAATCCAACATGTTCATTAGTTTTTCCATACAAAATGCATTCGCATAACCGGACCCTCTAACTCTAATAATCGAATGCGAACACTAAATTTAAAAAAAAAAAAATATTGTTTAAAATACCTGTCATAAGCGGACAGATGCGTTAAAACACAACAAGAAAAATGGTTTTTAAATAGAAGTTCTTTTATTAAAATCTTCCACTGTTAACGCAAATATATGTACATATATACATATATATATCAGAAAGTGCTGCTGACAAAAGGCATATTATTACATTGAGGTTCAATTTGAAACACAAAAGAAGAGCAAATTTTTATGTACCCAGATGGCGTCTGGCGCCATCTGTTGCGTAATAGATGAAAAATAACCAAGTTGAAAATATCCTAGTTTTAAACCGAAAATTTTTAAAAATAAAAATATGTATTGAAATTAAAATCGTGTTGAAAATAATTCAGTTTTAAAACAAAAATTTCAGTACCTTTAAACCGGAAAGTGGGTTTTTCACTGCTTTTTCTCCACTTTCTCTTGGAAATAACATATTTTTGCGGAAAAAAGTATCTTATACAGGGAACAGGTTACTAAGGTACCTCCTCAAAAAAATTTTTTATAATCCATCCAGTAGTTTTTACATGATGTAAACACAAATGAAAAGCAGACAGACAGACGGAAATGAGTTACTCTTTTATTATATGTATAGATTTGTGCTATGTTTTAGTCGCCCTTTGGGTGTTTAAGATCGCAGATAAATAGTTTATTTTAATATATGTGACCCGGCCTATGAAAAGGTGACTTATGACTCCAATAAAATTGTTCCACTTTTTGTTGTTGTTGTTGCATTGTTTATCTTTAACAGCTAATTTTTAGAAATTTTGTTTTTGAGTCATAACCCACCTTTTCTCTTTTCATAGACCGGGTCACATATAGTAGTTATAGAGTGCCTCGCTAGCCTGATGGTAGTGCGCTAGTCTATCAATTTGAGGTAGCGGTTTCGATTCCTACCAAAGACTCTGAGTTTTTCTGCACACAAGCGAAAAATCGATCGCAGGCAGTCTATAAAAAAAGAAATACAAAAAACTTAAAATGTAAATTTTGTATTTGCAGTTCTAACGAAAAAGTAAAGCAAGATTTTTACACATATTACACAAGACATTTAGCTTTGTTTCAGAAAATTATTTAATAATCAGCAGAGTAACGGAAGTTGCTCTTAATCTCAAACAAATGCGGGAAACAGCGTTAAAATGTCAGTTTTCGGAACATCAACTGTATGGTTATACACACAGAAAAAACAGTGTCCAAGTCTATATCTATATACATATCGATACCTTCCCATAAGAATGTATTAAGCGACATTTCTAAAATTGTTCAGGAAACGAAAAAAACGTCTCATTTAGTTATTTATTTGTGTATTTTATTGAAAGGAACATAATATGTTTTCTGACAATCGATTTTCAGAATACAAAACTTGACATAATACAAATTTCAGGGAGCAACATTATTCAATTTCAATTTCAATTTCAATTTATTTTTATTCATAATCTGTAAGCCAAAGACTGGCCAAAATGATTACGGAGTAATTGTTTATGACACTTATAAATAATTCAGTTATATTCTTAAATCTAATTTATAATACATATCAATTAATTCAATATTATTGCTTATAAACTAACATTATATCTCTCTTTTATTTCATGAAATACGAATAGTTTTCTGTTAAAAACCAATCAGTAGAAGATAATATATCTCCACCATCACCAAAAAATTTTTAGAAATTTAAACAATTGACATTATCTTAGTTTTAAATTCGTTGAGAGAATGAGCGAAATGTCGGTAAAAATGAGTTCCAAAAGCGGCAGACTCTAACTACAAAAGAACGTTGCATCACCATTGAGTTGAAACGAGGGCATAACAAAATATGCGATCTAGAGGAACATCCGAATTCAAATCTAGATAACATATAGTTTGGTGAACCGTTTTTAACAACTTTATAGAATAACATCATTGTTCTAACTTTTAAAAAGTGTTCAAATGTGCACCCTAAGAAGTTTATAACATAAGCAGTTACATGATCACGTGCTCTAAGTTTATATACATACCTTACAATTCGATTAAAATATCTTTTTAACCGAGTTATATTATTGTCGGTAGTCCCAGTATATATTTCAAGACCATAAAGCAATATTGGCATAAGCGTAGCATGGGCCACATATTTTCGGATAGATATCGGTAACGAACAATTAATATTATATAGCTTGCGTAATCCAAATGATAATCGGGAAAACACATAGTTTAAATGAAAATAAAAATTAGGTTTATTGTCAATGAAAATTCCAAGAGTTTTAAAAAAATTAAAATATTCTAGTTCCTCATTATTGATGCGAATTCGTGGCAAGAAAATATTAATTTCATTGAAGGCAATAGCTTTAGATTTCCTTATATTTATTACAATAACATTTTGCTTACACCATTTAAAATATTTTGAATATTAGATATAAAAGAACTGACATTATCAACCCTAGATGAGAAAAGTAGCTGAAGATCATCTGCATATAGATGACTACCAATGCTAGGTAAATGCTCAAAAATATCATTAATGTACATACTGAAAAACAAGGGACCTAATACCGATCCTTGTGGGACACCTCGAACTACCTCTTTAATTGTTGAAATTTTCAATTTGTGTTGAACAAATTGTCTTCGGTTACATAAATAAGACCTAATTAATAAGCAAGCGTTTCGAGAAAATGAGAATAAAGCATAAAGTTTATTTAGTAAAAGTTCATGACAAATTGAATCAAATGCTCTACTCAAGTCCAAATTGACTAATACAGAAATATTTTTACTATCAACCTTGTTACGAATTTCATCAACTAAGTTTGTCAAAAGAGTAGTAGTATTGTGGTGCTTTGTAAAACCTGACTGAAAATCTGAAATACGGTGATTAAAATTTAGGTTTTCATGAACTTGATCACTAATTAAGATCTCTAATATTTTTGAACAAACGGGTAAAATGCTAATGGGTCTAAAATCAGATGGATGTTGCGGATTTCGCACTTTTGGGATTGGAACAACCCTTGCTATTTTCCAACAATCAGGATAGCACGCCGACGTAATAATGTTATTATAAACATTTATTAAATGCCTTGAGAAAAACGGAAAAATTAATTTTTAGAATTTTAGGGAAACTCCATCTGGCCCTATAGCACCAGATTTTATTCTATGCATTGCACTCCAAACATCAGTAACATCTACAGTTTGAAAAGAAAATTCGTGGTGATTGTCCCTTAAATCTTGTCTTTGATATAACATTTCTGGTACATAGTCTTTATCTGACATTACGAAAAAGTCATTACAACCTTCAACATCAATGTTTTCAATTTCCTCGCAATTATTACATATCATACCCATATGTCTAATTTCACCCCACATCTGTTTCATAGAACAATTAGAAAACATATTATGAAAATATTGCCTCTTTTGTTTTCTTATGATTGTCTTAGCCTTATTTCGGTATTTGCAATATATTCTCCATCTTTCATCAGATCTTTGTTCTAAAAATGCTCTATATGCTAAGTCTCTACGCTGTAAGGCCATAAGTAATCCGATGACTTCATCCAATCATAATTTCGACGAAATTTAACTGCTTCCAGAGGAATATGTCTGTCATAAAGCTGTGCAATGGTATTACTTAAAAATTCAGCTTGCCCATTTATACTAGCGTTATTGTAATTGTTACTAAAATCAATATTATTAATATCCGCTTCAAATGATTCATTATTAAATTTTTTAAAAACTCTTACTATCCTTGTTTCCGAACACGTTACGGGAATAATTTTCACTGATAAAAATATTAAAGCATGATTTGAGTTTATTGCAGGAAAATAAAACTGCCCACTTTTTTACAGAATTAATATCCGACACTAAAAAATAATCTAGTAATTTGGTTCTGTTTAGACCTACCGTAAAATGCGTAGGTAGGTTATTGTGTACAATACTTAACCCAATACTGCCACATAAAGTCCTCATCCTAAAACTATATTCAAATAAGTCAATATTAAAATCTCCCATCTATATGACATTATTATATCTTGCGCTATACTCCGCAATTAAATCCTCACAACTGGCAATACCTCCATAAGGCAAATAAATAACTCCAACTAATACCTTTGTACCACCAAAAACATCTATCTCTATCAAAATACCCTCAGCCACACTTTCTTCCATTAATTTGGTAACAAGCTTTGACTTATACTTTTTACTTACAAATACACATGTACCGCCACCTCTTCTAAACTGTCTGTCACTCCTATAAATACGATAGCCTCCTAAAGAAACTGAATTATCAGATATATGCTCTGAGAGCCAAGACCCCGACACACCAATCAAATCAAAAACTCCATATTCAAAGAGGTTTCCTATTTCATCTAATTTTTTGGAACTTTCTCTTGGTGAAATGAGTTGGGAATTAAAATGTGCAATGTTCAGGTTATGTTGTCTTAAATTCAAAGCTCTTATCTCATCTTTAGTGATGATGGTTCCAATATTATCATTCATAATTGATATACAGAAAAACTACCCATATCCATGAATATATAAGGAGATTAAAATATATTATATTAAGTAACTTAAAACTAAAAAAATAAAAATATAAACTTTTATATTCCCACATAATAACAATCATGATTTTAACGCGCTCGCTTAAAACATTTTTTTTTTAATTTTTTTATCAAAAGTTATTTAAAAAATGAAGTTAGGTGAACTTAAAACAAGATTGAACCAAAAGTTTGTTTAAACTACTTAAGCTATTTAAGCTATGTTCAGACTAGCCAAATACCCGACGCAAAAAACCGAACCACTATTTTTTGCTGTGTTTATTCAAGCTTACATGACACGTATATTAATAAATGATGATTTATAAGATAATAATCAAAAATATGTAACCTCCAATATAGAGTAGAAACTTATATAATTTAATGATTATTTTATAAGACCAAAAAATTTGTTTACATTGTTTAGTGGTTACGGCTATTTGGTCAAACATTTGACTAGTCTGTACACAGCTTTATTTAGTATGTTACTTTTAAATTACATATTGAAACCAAAATTTGTATAACAAATGCTTTGAAAAATAATACATTTATGAAAATGTGTAAATAAAAAGAAGAAAAACAAAAATATTTGTATACATACATACATATATTACTCATTTAAAAAATATATACATACATAGGTACTTTATGATATATGTACACACATACATGTATTTAAGTATGGTAAGAGTTACAGTAAGAATAATTATAAATATATATTTATAAATTAACTCTTAAATATGCTTTATAGAAATTGCAATTTTTACATCTTCATTTTATTAATCTTTAATTTTTTTTTACTCATTTTGCAATTAGTTAATTAAAGCAAGACAGTTATTTCATTTCATTTGTTTTTTTTCTATTTTTGAACATCTAAGAGTACTATTTATATTTTAATAATAAATGATAAATTTCCTGTCTTACAAAACAGATTAAAGCTCAGTGTGAGCAAAATGTACAACAAATATTTTTTTTATTTATCACCACTTTCTTAAACATTTAAAGTTGTGATGTTTTCACATAACGACTTATATTCATGTAAAAAGAGTAAATAATATCAATTTTTTATTGTAGCTTAAACAAAAAAGAAATAAAAATGTATAAAGAGCAAAAAAAAATAAATAATAAATTTCCAAATTAAAAAATATTGTAGAAAATGAAGCATGTTATTTCAAAATAAGAAAATTAAACGAATTTAAAAAGAAGTTTTATTAAATTCTGTGCTGCTGATTACTTTTACTTCGCCATTGGGAAAATATACTTTTACCTCCGGGATAAGTTTATTTTCAATTTGGAACTTTGTAATTTTTTTCTCATACTTCAGCTTTCTGCACATATATTGTAAGTTTGCTGCCTTCGGTGTTAAGTATACTCTTGATTCGATTTCTCTGAAATTATCATCTATTTGACATAATTAAAGATTTTGTTTCTCAAAATATTTTCTAATCAGAGCTCATCACGTTTTCTACTTGAGTTAAACATGACAAGTGCAACTTTTTTGCTTCGTGTCCAAGTGCAGAAATTGATGTCGTACTGTTGAATATTTACTCCTAATACCTCAGCTATCTTTTCAGTAGTCTTGTATATCATCATTTGTAAGTTTTTCTGAAAGTCCCGTTATAGTTATATTTCTTCGATTTATCTGTTTATGTAAAAAGTTATTTTCTAGTTGGAGCTTTTCCACTTTTGAATTAGTTGCAGTTTCAAAATTCTCTACTCTGGATATGCAGTTCTTTAAATCGCTTTTTATGGAGTTTAGTTCAGCCATGACATTATTTGAAAGAATATTTGAAATTTCTTGTAATTTTGCCTCCAAGCTTTCCAACTTATTGCTGAGCTGTTGGGTATTGGCGTTAGACCCATCACTATTGTCCGCAGGCGGCAATTGTACGCATTGGGGACACTATCTGTTATACACTTTGTATGAAATTTTTTACCACATACAGCACATTCAATGTAGCCTCGGGTGCAGTTTTGTCCACACAACGCGCATTCCATTTTATGATCTTTTTAATTTCTTTATCTGTATTCTTTACGTATTGACTGAAGTTTAAGAAATGTATGTACATTAGGGTGTCCCTTATTTTTGGACGTCATTTTTTTTTTGCGCATACCCGCTAAAAAGTTTCTAAATAATCTAAGAAGCCACCAGAAAAAATTTTACATTGATACAAGAATGGTAAACCGTGGCGACTTGCGATCGTTTACATTGCTTTCAAAAAAATAAGCTTTCATATATATTTGTTTATCTAAAAAGGTGATTCTCCTTTTTGCTCAACTGTCAAATTAATGTATTGTTTGCGGTGGCAATTTTCAATTTCAATAGTGTGTTTTATAAAGTTCGGTGCCTTAACTAAAAAAATGTCCGTCGAATTACGAAGTGAAAAACAAAAAATTTTTCTCATCGGAATGCCTTGTCATCAAATTAATAGTGCTAAACTACCATCTAATAGACAAGTTCTCGCTGTGCTTTTTTACAATATGCGCGAAGTCAAGCTCGATCTTAGAGAAAGTGCAAATCTAGTAATTAGAGAATGTGTAATTTTTTGGGAGAAGGCAATAATTCCTACAAAGGCAATTCCGAACTGTGTCAAGAAGCTTTTAGATAAATATACACTTTGGAAAAAGTTGCAATAAAATTGTAAGAAATGTCTCGATATTTATAGGACCCGTGAAAGTAATTTTGAAAGTGATCTTGATAACCTATTTGATATTGCTCATGCTGCTGCCCTTCAAATTATCAAAATAGAAGAGGATAAAGCATTTTTGAAGCTACAGAGAGAGCCGGGTAGACCGGGTTGCTTTGCTGGCATAGATAAAAACTTGGCAGACAAAGAGGAAAGATCTAGAAAAAGGTTATTACTCGAAGAAACAAGAAAATTAAGGCAACAAGAATTTTCGGAAGTTGCATCGACTTCTACATCATATGCTGAATGCAGACAAGTTTTAGACGTGGAAGAAATATTAAATTCTGATACCGAAGATTCACAATATTCCCACGACGACGAAATCCAGCCAGAGGCAAGCACAAGTTTGCAGAGCGACAGTTCAAAAAGAGGAAGAAAAAATCTGATAACACCAAAGGTAGTCGCAGTTTTAGACAGGTGCCAGCTAAGTATAAGAGATTCTGTCTATATTATTCAGGCTATCCTAGAGGCATTGGATCTGAAATGCGACGATTTTGCAATAAATAAATCTTCCATTCAGCGAATTCGTACACAAATGAGAAAATCACGTGCAGAAACTATAAAAAGTGACCTTAAGAACAACGTACCTGATATCATAACCGTCCATTGGGATGGCAAACTTTTACCCGGCTTAGACGTGAGAAGCTCCAAAGAGAGAGGTTGCCAATTATAATTTCTTATAGCGACAAGGAACAACTTCTTGCAGTACCAAAATTGGAGAGTTCGTCTGGTAAACACCAAGAAACAGCTATTAGAACAGCTCTATATGACTGGAATCTCATTGACAAGGTGCAAATAATCTGTTGTGATACAACATCAACGAACATTGGCCGTTTTAATCGCGCTTGTGCTCTTTTGTAGAAAAGTTTGGGCAGAGACCTGGTGCTTTTCGCTTGTCGTCATCATATTTATGAGTTAGTGCTTAAAAGTGTATTTGAAGCCAAAATTAAGCAAAATGTTCGATCTCCAGAAATACCACTTTTTAAAAAAACTAGAGACAATTGGAAAAATATAGATTCGAATAAGATTGAACCATGCATCGATTTCGTTAGAAAGCACATTCCTGATGAACAAATTTTATCCATCTTAAGGTATTACAAAGCGGCATTGGAAAAAACTTTTATAAGAGAAGATTATCGTGAATTAGTAGAACTCTGCGTTGTGTTTTTGAATGGCGATCCAGAAAAGAAAATAAAAATCAAGCCCCCCGGAGCCTTACACCAAGCACGATGGATGGCCAGAGCCATTTATTCATTAAAAATATGTTTGCTGCAGTCCCAGATCAACATAGATGCAAATGATAAAAGTGCTCTGCAGGACATTTGCTTATTTGTTGCGATAATTTACGTAAAGCCATGGCTCGAGTGTACAGAAGCTGTAAAAGCACCTAAACAGGATTTGGGTTTTTTGAAAGCTGTCAAAGGCTATAATGAAATAGACGAAACAATTTCGAATGCTGCTCTAAGTAAGTTTTGTAAGCACTTATGGTATTTAAGTGAAGAGGCAGTCATTTTATCACTTTTTGATGACGAAGTGGATGACAAAACAAAAACAAATATGGTTGTTAACTTAAACAGGGAGGAAATATCGGATTTTAACAAACGATATATTCCAAACAGCGATGAAATGTCAGGATCGTTGTTTGGTGAGTCAAATTTATTTTTTTTTAATGTTATCTTTGTGTTAAATCATATTTTTTGAAAAATTAGTACTGAATGCTTTTATAACAACTTTTATTACAACCTTTCTTTATTTCAGCTAAAACACTTGATTGCTTTGTATCAGGTAAAAGCAAAGTATTTCTTGCAAGATTACAGATCGATGATAGTTTTCTTCGCACAAATGTGGCGTCTTGGATAAACAACGCTGCATTTCTGGAAGCCAAACGAAAACTAAGTCTTTTACGAGTGGTAAACGATGCTGCTGAAAGAGCAGTCAAACTTGTGGAAGATTTTCACGGACTTATTACTGCTGATGAAGAGCAAAAACAGTTTTTGTTGCGCTGTGTTGAGGAACACAGAAACCTGTATCCAGACTGCAGAAAAAACACTTTAAAAAGAAGTTATCCCATATAATTTGGAATATTAAAATATTCTTAATAAAATATTCTTAATGCATCTTTTCATTTTTTCATTGTTCTCATTTACTGTATTATGTAAAACTTCTTGCCTTAGTCGCCACGGGTTACAATCATGATAGAAGAGTAAAATTTCATATTTAGGTATAATTTTCTATATATAAAAAAATTATAGGGTATGCGTTTCGAAATTCGAAAAAAAAATTTTTTTTGTCTTATAAGGGACACCCTAATGTACATATTTATGTTCAATTTGCTTTAGTGTTTATCAGAAACGTAAAAAAAAATTTTTTTTTTTATTATTCTTGTAATTGTTTTTCTTTTTTAATATACCGTTTATTTAGAATGGGAATAATTTCACGTTTAAACGGGAGAGAGAGATGCTAAACACGTTTTCGTTTTGTTATTTGTTTTTTGCTTTTTATAGTTATAATTTGTTTAATTTTTGTTTTATTTAGCATGCAATTTTGTATAATAGAAAATTTTAAAGCAATTATATTAATTTAAAGAATTGCATGCCACTTTACTAGTTAATATGTACACATACATACATATGTATATGCTTATATGCAGTATTAAAAATTTACACATTAATATAGCTATTATAATATTTTTAAAGCACTTTGTTTTTAAATATTTCTCACATTTTTATAATTTTATTAAACATTCTATTAATTTTTCAACTTCATTCGATTGGTTATCATTTTTTAAATTTTTACTGTTTTTAGTTTTTTTTCTTTTGCAAAAATAAATTTTTTACGAGCGCTTAAAACATGTACGTCTAATCGCGTGCCATTCTCTTATTCCAGTGAGAAAACTTGGCGGTTGATACATTTTTATTTTCTCTCTAGTTTCCTTTGCATCCATGATAGGGCAGCGAAACCTAGGCCAAAATGTGGCGCTTAAATTCTAGTATAGTTCCACATCAAAAAGTCATTCTTACGGGAAGGTATCGATATAATAAAATAGTAAATCTTTTTTGTCTGTCTGCTTTTTTTTGCGTTTACAACACGTAAAAACTACCGGATTTTAACAAAATTTTGTGAGGAAATAAAAAATATTTTATTTCTAAGAGAAAGTGGAGAAAAAGAAGTTAAAGTACGCAGTTATTTTAGTAGTAAAATAACCACAAATGAACTGAACTAAACCAGATATGCCTACATTATATACAGCATAGTTAGAGGCGGAACTAAAAACGTAAGGGTCTTTGGTGTGGATTACTTTCAAAGCCAAATCGAAAAAATATTGCAAGGTCGCTAACGAAGTGGCGGGCATAGCCAGTACCTAATAAAACAACAAAATATATCTATGTTTTTTTTTTTTTGTCAAGAAGAAATTCTTATTATTTTAATAAGGAAATCCTTTTGAAAAAAATCAAGAAGGGTTTTTATTAGGTATTCTTCTTGTTTTTTTTCAAAAAGATTTTCTTTTTGATTTTATTAGACTAACTTTTTGAAAAAATCAATTAGGCAGACTAATAATATCAATAAGAAATCCCTTTTTTATACAATTCTGAAGAAACCCTTTTCTTTACAGATTGTTTTTTTTTTCGTGCCAAAAATGAGTAAAAAAATTGTGAATAAATAGTTTTCTTTTTGATTTAAGGGAGTTTCTTTCTTGATGAAATTAAAAAGATTTACTACATGAAAGTAATATGGAATCTCTTTGGAAATATCTTCTTTTCTTTCTGTTGGGAAACCCCTTAGCCTGAAAACGTTTCATAGCGGAAATGTTATTAAGTCTATTAGGAAGTTTGGGCTCTGTGTAGTGTGTTCATTTCGAATCGCTCGGTGAAAAAAGTAAAATCAATTTAATTTCAACAAGATAGCAAATTATATCAAGTTATATTTTACTTTCAAATAGAATGTAAATGCGGTGTATTGCAAATTATTTTGCTTCTATTTTTGAAAAATCTATTTCTGAATAACCTAATTTTTTTAATTTTTTAAATTTAGATAATCTTATCAAAATTTATGCGGATGTGCTGCTGATATCTTAAAATAGCAATCTGTTCATAAATAAGTCTACAACGTCAATCACACCAACTTAAGATCGACCAAAAAACCAAAAATGTCTTTTATCCCAATTTAGAAGAAATAACGCATATATTTGAATTATTAGTAAATTTTGGTGAAACACAAACAAAATTTATGCCAGAGGTACCAAGTCCCAATTTTGTACATTAATTTAAAGCCCAATTTTTGTAAACGCCCTTATTTTCATAAATGATTAAAGTTGGTTTGCAAGCTTCATGACAAGCACTTCCTCCTCCCCGCTTTATTTCTGCAAAAATTTAAATTTATCAAGACTCTGCTTCTTCCACATTTTTCCCAAAATTAACGATTTTAATCTGTAATCTTTCACATGTTGTTAGTTGTTGTGTAGATCTTCTGATTTTTTGCTCTACCAAGATTTTAATTTTTTTGCTTTTGTGTCTTTTCCATAAAATGGCTGCATAGATGTCCCATTATAAAGCTTACTTTTGGTTTTCTTGCTTTTATGTAGAGTTAAACTTATGCGCCTGTTTGTATTTGTGGGGAGCAAATGTTGTTGTATATTTGTTAGGATAGCAATTTCTTACTTTAATACAACTTTATTTATTTTTCCCAAAACAGTAAAGATATCTAATAAAGCAAACAAACAAGCAACACACTGGTGACACAACAATATATTACAACAAGAGCAAACACTTCTCTGCCCCATTGCTTTAACAGAGTTATAATATCTTAAGTTGCCAGATGAAAGCAACGTGATTATTTATATTTTAACAAGAAACAAAAAAAAAAATAGAGAAACATAAAGTAATTAAATTATCTTAACAATTCGTCCGTTGAGTGTCATAATCTATATCTCATTTTCTATGTTTTTCAAAAATGTAAACGATAAAGTTGCCAGTCATCTTTTAAAGCAAAGAATTTGCATTGGCAGTTGCGAGCATAAGAAATGTAACGTTGTTGTGAATAACACTGTACAACAATTTCAAACTTTTTCCAAAATTAAGGGGTGCCGACAAATAATTCTGGTAGAAGAGACCAAAAAATTATACGTGTGTCGGCGTTTTAAAACAGCACATTGGAATCTTATTTTAAATTCGGTTAAAATTTCCCAGCTCTGGCCTATTCTTGCAGTATATCGATATATAAACCTATGTTTTATTTACATCGAAGGTGTAGGGTAAGTTCAGCAGCGTTATAGTTATTTTACAATTCGTAAAAATAACTCCGAAAAAGGGGAAAGACGGGGATAAAATCTTCCATGTCAGTCAGATCACACCCAAATCCAAAACATAACACAAACACAAAAACCAAACAAATTCAAGATGGTCCATTAAGCGTTAATTTATTTATTATATAGACTTAGTATAAGGAGTATAGTCTTTCAAACATTGATATTTTAGAGCTAAACAAAAAACGCTATTAATGACATATATATATACAAAAAGAAATTCTTATATATCTTCTTTTGGTCTCCTCTACCATAATCAATCTTCGGCACCCCGTAATTTTTTCCTATTGAACTGTGTAACTTATGATTTCGTCTGTTTTAAAATTACGCTAATCAATGATATTGTTTTTTTAAATAAACTTTAAAATGAAAGTTTACAACACTAATTTAGGTGCTTTTTCTTTCAATCACTCAATATATTCCAGTTTTTTTTGCCGATACTTAAATTTGGAATGTTAGTCAGAAATAGTAACACATTTATATTTTGTGGTTGGGAAAACCTCACCCTGTAGAATTTTGATAATTTGATAATTAGACACAGCAACTAAAACAAATTGATTTCAATAAAAATAACAAAAATCCAAGAAAAAATGGCAAATTACATATATTGCAATATCAACAAAGTCGTATCACATCAAACATGATAAAAACTGTGTTTGCTTTATAGTCTGAGCGGAAAAAACGCATTTTGTATAACTTCGGTTTAATTTTGGAGATAAAGAATAAATGGACAGCATATAAGTTGAAGCTTATTAAACTTTAGGTTTCTTGTGGGCCTCTGTAAATAATGTAAAGTATGAGTTTATTTTATTAGGCACATAAATGTTGGGGTTAATATTTATTTACTGACTAATCGAGGGATTTAAATAAACAATGTTATTTAAATTTAAGATTTATTTTTAAATGTTTAGTTGAAAGAATATTTTTTATTACAAATAATGTGATAAATTTTAAAGAAAAAAATGGGAAAATTTTATTTTAGACACTAGAATAATGTAATGCATTTTCTTGAGCGCTACATCCGTCCTAAGCATTCTTTGCTTCTATACAACCAAACCCAGGAAAAAGAAATCCGATGAAACTTGTATTTAATCATCTATCGTCAGTTGCTAAAAATGAAGTCTACCACAACCTAAAGCCTCCCTTATATTCGTTGTTACTTCAGCCAACATTCAGTTAGATAGTTTATTTGTTTTGCGCCAACATTCTCTTTTATTTAATACTAATTTAGTATAAAACCAAATTTTATTAGGAAAACATGTTTGCATTGATTATTTTAAATTTTGTACAATGTTTTAAGTCTGTGACAAAACAACAGTCAAGTTGTTTTTGAAGAAGACTGGCAATTCAACTCATTTCTACGAAACTTTTTTACAAACATATTACTCACAAAAATTTTATTTATTTATAAATTATTTTTCTCAAATCTTTTAACGTTTCAACCTTATTTAAGTTCTTTAGTTTACAAATAAATACTTTTTAGTTGTTATTTTCTGCATTAATGTTACATACTTACTGAATTTAGAAAAGTTAATAGTTATGACAGTTTGTGTCATAATCCTGCTATCGGTTCAGCTCTAATCATACTGCCGCTAATTTTAGTATTATTTGTATAAAAGCTATTGAACAGACAAAAATATTATGATTAAATAGCTTACAGAAAAAATAATCTCCTTATTTTTTTCGGTGTCAAATATGTCGACCACAGATTAACCGTTCTCGAGTAAAATGATATGTACGAATAAAATGCCTGTTTAAGGGACTAATATTTTGCATGACCCTTAAAAAACCCTTTAAAAAGTAATAGAAAAAACTAAGAGCAGATTTTTATAAACCACCTATAAATCTTTTATATTCATTTAATTTTTTTTTAAGGAGGATTTCTCGGCAAGACAGTGCTATCAATAAAATATAAATGACTTTCATCAGTTTTAAATTAATGAGTTTAACTTATTACTATACAATGTGTTACCATTACTATACCTCTACTTTTTTTAATATTCAGAACAAATTTTTTTTTATATATTAAAAAAATTCAAAAATTGTTAGTACACAATAAGATCAAACCAATTTTGCAACTTTTAGATAGGATTTATTGAAGAAAGTAACAAGATTATCTGAGATTTTTTTTAAATAATAAACATAAGTAACTCTTCGTAAATTGCATTACAAGTGTTAGTTTCTAGAAGTTTTATAATACATTTTATGTTCATACAATTCTCTCACAGCAATTTGTAAGTTCCATAGTCTGTTGCTATTTTAGGAATGGATTGTGATGAAATGCTGCTAATATTCTATTTGTTTCCTTAAAATAATCTGATATATTTTGCAAAGAACTATCCACTTTGAACCATGGAAAGATACACAATCGAGCAATGGTGGCAAGAAATGGCAACTTTGGATGATCAATTTAGGAAGAAAATCATCTTCAGTGATGAGGCACATTTTCACCAATCGGTACACCAATGCACCCACAATGGTGCGGTTTATGGGCTAGCGGCATCATCGAGGCCCGTTAGGCAGGTACTGTCAATGGTGTTCGCTATCGTGAGATGATGACGAACTCTTTATGGCCCGAATTGATATGAAGATATTGATGTGGCCGATATGTGGTTTCAACAGGACGGTGCCACTTGCCACACAGCTAACGAAACAATGGCTCTTTTGCGCGAAAAATTCAATGGCCGCGTTATCTCACGTGGTGGCGATGTCAATTGGCCGCCAAGATCACGTGATTTGACACCGTTAGACTTCTTTCTTTGAGGTTATTTGAAAGAAAAGGTGTATGTCGATAAACCAACAATTCAAGAGCTAAAGTATGAGATAATTCGGCACATTAATGACATAAAACCTCAATTATGCCTCAGCGTCATCGAAATCGGATCGCCGAGGTCGCGGCGGCCATTTGGCCGATATTTTTTTCCATACATAATTGAACCATATCAATATTATCAAAATAAAAGTAAATGACGATAATTTCCTTAATAATTTGTGTTTTATTTAAAATCAACATCGGCCCTTACAAATTTAACCACCTTTTACTTCAAAGAAATAAATTTCAAAGTATTTTTTAAATACACGATTTGTTGTTTAACTTTTTAAATAAAAATCAATGTAAAATATTTAAAACGCAAATATAAAAATAGCATAATTGTTAAACAGTTTATTTGTAATTTTACCAAGCACCTCTTTGATGCTGTTTAACAAGTTTAACAATAACAATAATGAAAAACACATCCAATCATAGTAAAGTCAATATTATGGCCTTCTCGATTTTACATCATTTGCCTCAATAAACCATTTTCTGTTTATGCACGTGTCAAATAAATTGAAGTAGTGATATTTATTTCTGGTTTAAAACCATTGTTAATATTTTAACACAGTTTACCATAATTGAACTTTTTGCAAAAGCGTTAAATGTGATTTAAATTGTCTATATGTTAATCATAAGTTGCTGCTTTTTTACAGCAGATAAAACTTTAAATATTTTGCAGAACAACTGCAAACAAGCAAACATTGCTTGTTTTTTTAAAGCGTAAAAACATATAATTTAAGGCACAGCAAAACATAGTTCAGTAAAATTATATGAACCTCCAACTCTTTAAAATTTCAAATTGGTATTAAGTTTTTTATAAACTTAATCCATTTGCGCAAAAATACAAATGTTTACATATTAAAAATTTTCTGATTCATCGTTATAAGTATCAATTCGACCATACCAAGAAGTCTTTAAAATATGAAGAATATGCAATAATGTACATAAAATCAAGCCTTGTTTGGGCCACCCTAAATACTTTTTTTATTATATATTTCTATGACTTGTTATAACGGTCCACACTATATAAATTTAGAGCTTCTCCCTATTAGGATTAAAAAAACAGGTCCATATAAGGAGACTTTTAAGACCACTTTTAAATTCCTTAAGGTACTGTAATGGGTGTCATTTAATATTTTTTGTATACAATATAACAAATACTATACAGAAATACATCCAAATATATCAACTAGTAATCGACTGCATACATCGTCATTTGTTGCTAACACAGATTTGCTATGCATACACTAAACTTTAGTGACTAAAAGCTCAAAGATTTATCACAAGCATAATTACTCAATTTAGAATAAAGGGAAAAACAAATATTCGTCAATGTAATTAGGGGAGCTCGAAACACACGGAAACCCTCTTGCGCATACCAGCCATAATGATCGTGAGGACTGTTATGTATTACATTATGATTGATATATTCTTCTTTCGTAAAGCTTTAATTGTCAAATAATTGGATACATATTTTATTCAAACTATTGCTTTACAATCAGTCGGTTTCTCACTACAAAAACATAATGTTGTTTTAATTAAAGATGTTATAAAATTTGGCGACGAGAAAATTCGAAAAGTAGGAATAGAAAAAATTGCAATAAAAAAAAAGACTCAAAAATAAAAATATTGTAAAGAAGTTTTTTGTTAAATTATAAAAAATGATTGGCCATAACGATCCATTCCTTGTAGGAAATTATTTTACGGAATATTAAATGAGACTTGAAAAATTGTTTACAGTAAATGAATGATGTTATTGAGAAAAATAAGGAGGAATACTTTATTACATAAATTAATTAAAGAAGTGTTTGATATCATACTGAAATTCAAAAACAACTACTAACTAACTAAATTAATATTTTAATTAAACAAAAACAAAAAAATACAAAAATTACTAATATTTTACTTTACTATTACTCTATTACTTATGGTGGTCATTTATTCAATAAATTTGTTAACATACTTATATTTATTATATTTTTAAATTGAGTTGGCAACTATGATGTATAGATTTTTTGTTTAAGAAAATATAAATTTAATATTGAAAAAATAAAAATAAGTTTATGAAAATTGTTGTACAAATAGCGCCGTGTGTGCGTAAAAAAGCGGTTGGGAAATAAAATAATAGTTTGCCTATGCAATAATAAAAATGAAATTTATTTGTTGGAGGAAAAGCTAGTTCCCATACGTTTGCTTAGACAACCAGTGAAATACAAATAAATTGCATTTTTATTATAAGATGTTATGGATAATTAGCATACTATTTAATAATTAATATTTATATTTATATTCGCAAAAAAAAATATAAATAAAGGGCCAATATCATAAAAAATATTTTTGTTTTATGAAAGGTTTATAAAACAAATTTTCATACAAAATTTGTTCAATAAACCTTTTATAAATCAAAAATATTATGTGTGAATAAGACCCAAAATAAATTATTATTTTTTCTCTATCTTATTTATTTGGCTTCCAGTAGGCAAATTTTAAATAATCAAGTACGCAATGGAAATCGATTTTAAAATTTTTATTTTTATTTTGTATTTGTAAAAAATATTTTTTATTACGTATTCTATTATTTCTTATATACATACATACATATGTATGTTTTTGCCTACATTATTGGTTAATTTTTGAGTTTTATCTTTTAATGTGCATTTCAAGTGCAAATATTCTAAGATTGGTTACAAAAGGATTCTCAAAATTAAGCTGAATTCATCACATCGTTTAGTTACATACATAATTTCTATAAAAATGGATATTTGTAAAAATAAATAATATTCCTTAATTTCTTTGCTTCATTTAAACATGCCATTAATTGTTTTTTAGTTCTAGTTTTAACTGCACTATATTATTGCTTAATAAAATTATTATCTTTATGGTTTTGAAATTTGTTATTAATTAACTGATGTTATTAAATTTAATGTTTATTTTCTTTGAATTAATTTGTTCATTCATTCAATCAATTACATTGCTTATATAAAAAAAAATCTGGAGTGACCTACACTCAACTTTACCATACCCAATGGAAACAGATATTTTTATGTATATATTACATAAAGCATATAAGTTCAAAGTATATTCGGGTCGAAAAATTTATTATTTTCTGTTTGGGGTGTGAAGTAAACTAACCCTTGCCTCTTCCCGATTATGCCCAAAATTTATACAATTTCATTTCGAAATCGGGAAATGGAAGAAGGTGAAACAAAGGAAATAAATTCAAACCAGCAACACTATAATTCTTTAACTGTTTGATAAGCACAAATAAAATTAATCAGCACAAATAAAATTAAAATCGGCATAAAGCAGAGCTATTATATACTAATTTTTGAAAAAACCTATTAAAAGCCATTCGAGCTTAGATAGTATCCGTAAAATTACAAAATTTTCATTACCAATAGTTATTGCTCCAAAACCGGGTAACGAAACGACAAATAGAATTACAGAAATTGATCAGTATCCTTTACAGTAAAGAGACAATATGTTTGCCAATTTAGCAAATTCTATTTACTTTTGCATAATGTATGTATCAGGAGCTTATCAGCTGGTTTAACTTTCTGAGTCATCAAGACAATCGTAACGTATTAACACTTATAAAGGATTGTAATGAAGTCTACTAACTTTATTTCGGTATTGCTAGTGTAACATCAGTATTTTAATCCATTATGTCTATTGTCTTGGGAATTTCGGATACATCATGCTATTTAGACGATATATTGGATATAAATAACAGATTATTATGTTTTAAATAAATTTAATGAGTTCAATATTAAAATTAATTTTAATTAAAGCGAAGTAAATTATTTAGGAGGCACCATCTTCCAAAGTGGATTAAAACGATACCAACGTAAAATTTATCTCAGTTACAACATGACCAAATACATGTTAACTTATTATAGTATTTTTATTCCGAATTTCTCTTCAAATAAAAGAGTTTTATAATTTGCTTAGGGAAGATAACAATTTGTACGGATAAAAATGTTCAAAGTTATTTTGAACAATCAAAAAATTACTTTTAAATGATAATTTATTAGAACTTTACGATCCTAACAAACCTATAATAGTAACCATTGACGCTTCTGCTTATGGTGCTAGCTCCTTTAGTTAATAGCATTGAAAACCCGGTTTTGTTTGCTTCAAATACTTTATGTCCACACGTTACACACAAATTAATAGTGAGAAATTATGTAGCTGTTATGTTTGGAATAAAAATATTTCATAAGTTTATATATGTAGGTAAATACATACATATAAGTAAATGGACACAAATTTTCTTAGCTAACACTATGTATTGATAATGAAGCTCCTAATTAGATCTTTAATCCATATAAGGATACGACAACTATACTTGGATCAAGATAACAGAAATTGGCTGTAATGCTCGCAATTTATGAATATCATTTTATATATCGTCCAGTAAAATGCAAAGCATCACCAGTCCCAATGTCATGATTGCCATGATAACATCACCCTTGGAAATAAATGTCAGCCCAACATTGTATTTAATTAAGTATAATGCAGATTTAAGATGTGAACACTTATATGTACAATAAATACACTTTATATGTACAATAAATAAATGATTCTATTTTATTACAAGCAAAAGGTTTTTTTTATAAAACTTTTTAATTTTTATATTTCGCTACACTCTTGATTAGCATCGTCAGGAAATAAAAATAATAATAGTTACAAAATTTAAATGAATGAAAAAATGAAAAAAAAAATAAATCAGTCAAGTGCGAGTTAGACTCACACACGAAGGGTTCCGTACTATGTTTAGTACAACATTAAAAATTCAAGATGCTAATTTTTTCATGTCTTATGAGTTACCCTTTAATTTTAAAATTATAGTCGTAATCGCGAAAATTGCATCACTGTTGGAACACCCTTTAAATTTTAGCAATTTTTGTTATAGCGGCTATGGTAATACGTTATCCATAAAAATATGCATGCGCCTATCTATTGCGGTTCAAAAAATTAGGTAATATACGTGAAAAACATTTCACTTAGTAATTTAGTAATTAGTAATTGTTACAGCGGCAGAAGTACAACATCTACTGTAAACATTTCAAGAGTCTACCTATTACGGTTCAAAAAATAAGGCTATTTACATACAAATCATGTCTCTGTCGGAACACCCTTTAATTTTGTTATTTGCTATGGCGGCCATGGCAATTCTCTTTCTATGAATATATCAAGAGTCTACCTACTACTATTAAAACAATAAGTTACTATACGTGAAAAACATGTCACTGTCAGAACACCCTTTAATTTTTAGTAATTGTCATTACGGCCATGGCAACACATCTTCTATACCAATTGGAAGAGTCTACCTATTACGGTTCAAAAAATATGTCGTTATATATGCAAAAGACGTCACTGTCGGAAAACCCTTTGTGGTGTATGGGGTACAAATACTTTTTTTAGTCCTAGTCTTTTTATTATCAAGGCAGTTAGACTCTGCCTGTTAGTAGGCTGACTTTTGGTCGGCCGGAATAAGAATTGAAATCTTCAACTTATAAGTTCTAGATAGCAATTGATTTTATTAAATTCATGCACTCGTATTTATACTTAAAATTATACAGCTTTTGTTCATAATATTCTTAATAATACTCATAATATAGCTTTTACTCCCGAAATTTGCAAGCCCAGCAACAATTTGTACCCTGCACTCAAGTAAAAATGTTTACATTCGATTTTGTAAATCAAAGTGACTTCGATACCAATAGTTGCTGATACAGCAACTATATGTAAAGAACATTTATACAGCAAGCTGAAAGCCTGGTCATTGTAATATGATCGTTGGCCTTGCTCGCAAACGTAAACAAACGTTCATTCACAAAAACAGAAGCGTACTTATGCAGCGTCATCGTTTCATTTTTGTTTTATGCATTGTTTTCGCATAAAGTACACTACATAGTGCCTACATTGTTGCTCAGTATGAACATGCAGTGTCATATTCATTCTTCTATATACATTCTATGCATGCTGAACGTATATTGAGTGCTTTAATGAGTTACATTGCTGCTTAGGTCACTACACCTTTAAATTTAAATTGTTTTTATAGGGGTCATAGTAATACACCATTTGTGAAAATGTATCTATCTATTATGTTTACAAAATTAGTCAATGTGCAAATCACGTCACTGTCGGCACACCCTATAATTTTTACTATTTGTTATAGTGGCCATAGTAATACACCTCCTGTAAAAACTTCAAGAGTCTACCTATTATCGTTCAAACCTATGCCATATATACAAATCACGTCACTAACGGAACACCCGGTAATTTTTAAGCTTAATATTGTATACTTGCTTATAATGCAAACATAGCTTAAATCACTGCAACTTTTAAGTGGTTGCCTTCTATAGCTCAAGAAATAAATACATAAAGGCAATAAAACACGTCACATCCGGAACACTCTATAAGTGTTAGTATTTGTTGATATAGTGGCCACAGTTATACACCTTCTGTGAAAATTTTAAGAGTCTACCTATTATCGTTAAGACTTAGGCCTTATGCATGTAAATGACTATCGGAACACCCTTTAATATTTAGATTTATTTTTTTAGACCTGTTTATAAAGCGAACTAAGTTTTAATTACAGTTTGTAAATTTTTAGTGTATGCCTCCTACAGTTCAGGAAACAAACACATATTCGTAAATAAAAACTCTCTATCGGAACACCCTATAATTTTTAATTTTTGCTGCTATAGCGGCCACAGATATACACCTTATGTGAAAATTTCAAGAGTCTACTATTTATGATTTAAAACTTAGGCCTTATACATGCAAATCACACCACTATCGGAACACCCTTTAATTTTTAGTTTTATTTTTTTATACTTTTTTATATAGTGAGCTAAGTTTTAATTACTGCTTTTAAATTTCAAGTGTATTCCTCCTACAGTTGAAGAAATAAACACATTTTCGTGAATAACACCTCTCTATTGGAACACTCTATACGTTTTAGTATTTTTTGCTATAGCGGCAACAGCTATACATCATCTGTGAAAATTTCAAGAGTCTACCTATTACGGTTCCAGAGTTAAAAAGCGCTGACAGACGGACAGACGGACAGACATTGTAGCGAAAACAATAGGGTTACGTTTTTACACTTTGTGTACGGAACCCTAAAAATGGATCATATACATATGTAAAATAAGGTCAAAAACTGCGATAGTTATACAATAAATAAAACATACCAATAAAATATATAAAATAAAGTGTACTGATTTTAAATTTGTTGATTTAATTAAAATAAAAAATATTTAGATTTTTCTCTCTTATGTTTGTAGATTTGATCCAACCAATGATGCGCAATATAGATATAGAAACAAATATCCTTTTTGAGTGAAAACATTAAAGGTTTTGAAGTTATTAGAGCATTTCTAATTTCCACGGTTTTATAAATCACCAAAGAAACACTTCATTTCGAAATGTTAAGCCAAATGTTTCGGATATTGTAAAAATCGTTATGTCCAAGAGTTCAATTAAAGCGATGTACTGCAATGAAGAACACAGCTCCAATACCTGGTCTTAGTTACCACAACTAATTTGATTTTGTCTTCATCCAACGCCTTATAATCCAAAGGGCATTGCATCCCCTTTTTACAAGTAGCAGTTTCTAGTTTCTTTTCTTGTCCTGTTTGCCCATTTTTCTTTCACTCCCTTTCTATTTTAATATTATATTTAGTATTTTGTAATAAAAGATGTAACCAACAAAATAACTAAATACTATAACGACATACTGATCCATACACCGACATACCTTAGGTTGACTGTGGCTTTTTAAAACGATAACAAGGACTAAAGTAAAAGTAATAGAAACAACTGTCTTGGGTTAAATAGGAAAAAAAACCAAGAAAGATGCTTGGTTTATTTTCTGTTAAAGCCAATTTGTTTGTAGTAAAACTTTATATATTTCTAGGAAATAAGATAAATTCATAGACATTTTTCACCAATTCTGCTCTCTACAAAAAATGCAATTCAATGATACAAATAATGTAATGGTAACCAACCACTCATCTAGCAATCTGTCAGTTGAGACTAACAGGAAAAGTTATTTAGTAGTTCAGTATTGTTTCTGTATATACAAAAATAACTATAACCACAACAATCTTTTACATTAAAGATCTTTATCCACAAGAACCTTCAACATTTTTACACTGGGAAAAGCACAAACTTATAAAGAGAAATGTTCATATAATGCATTTTTTAGTTATTTCTAAGAACAATGAAATTGTGTGTCATTACAGGATAAAAAGCTAAAAACTATACTCTTTTCATACAAAATTTGTTCAATAAACGTTTCATAAACCAAAAATATTTTTTATGAATATGGCCCTTAGGAATGAATATATTTGTATAAAAAAGGTTTGAATTTCATTTGACAAGTGCTTATATCTAAGTTTTTATCAATAGGGTGCTCATAGAGTTTACTTCAATTATATGAAATTTGTTATTTTTGCTGCAAATAAAGAAATTATGCAATAACGTCTTTTATGTTATGGTAGCTCGAACATTCCAATACTTAATTAATTATGATATTATTTTTTTTAGTAAACATGACAAATGGGACAGTCAGAATCTTAAGTCGTACAATCTATACATATAATAAAACTGTAACAGGACCTTTTCTGTACATGAAATATTTTTTGAAAATTTTGTTGCTGTTGCAGTTAGTAATCGAAATGGAATACAAAACAGCAATTTTTAGAAAATTTGTTTGTCTGTCTGTCTTTATGTCCGTCTGTATATATGTTCATCTACCTGTCTGTGTTTGCATCACAAAAACTTAGCTGTTGTAAAGTAAATATATATAGGATACTTTTTATTATTTCGTAGAGAAAGTAGTGAAAGTACGCAATTATACCGATTTAAAGATACTGCAAAATTAACAGCGCCTTTTTTTGTCAGTGGGATACTTTAAATAGCGTTTAATATATCTACAATAATTTTAACATTTTATATAAGTTTTTGAATTTATTCAGGGACGGGTACCTCTTTATAAAGAAAATACATAAACCATAACTGAAGCACTATAAAAGTAAGAGTCTTCAAATTTGCTGTGGATTACTTTCAAACCCAAATCGATCAAAATATTATCAGGGCACCTGCGACGTGTCGCAGTCATTAATAAATAAAAAATTTTATCCTCGAAAGAGGAAGATATAAACTGAGTTATATTTGGAGCTTTAATTTGTCGTCTTTTGCAGTAATTTCACAAATCGAAAGAAACAGTACGTTTCCGAGAAAATTGGTTACGTACACGCAGAGCAAAAACTTGCAATACACTTTTGGTTAAAATTTGATCATTAAATAGTTACTTCCGCTGATTTTATAGTTTTAGTTGTAAATTCTTAAGTTAATCAACTATGATAATAACGTATACTGCTAGGTAAATAATTACTTAAATATTTAAATTTAATAATAAAAGTCTCTAATAGTCCAAACATGTGACAAGACAGCGTTAACGAAATACATATTTAATTTAACAGATACTCTTTTGTATTTTTTACCGTTTAACAATAAAAATATTGAATTGCTGATTTATTTTTATATCATTTTGGGATCCTTTTTATTTTGGTTACCATAGTTTTGCCACAAAACCAAATGATAGTTTTAACCGACACAATAATGTATTGCACTTATACAGCATTAGTGTATTAACTAGAAATTTTAAAATGTTAAATTTTTGCGATAACTCGACGTGGTATTTAATATAAAAATATCCGAATATTTTATTTGATCTTTCGTAAAAAATAATTTGTTTGCAGTAATACTTTTAATAAAAAAGAAAAAAAATTTTTCTCTCTACTGAAAATTTTTAATTTCAAGTTGATGTACTCTTGTGAAACAAATGTATGCATTTCAATACCAAAAACTTTTATATCCCCAAAAATAGTAAGGATAAACAAAAAGGCAAGAACGAGGCAAAAATAACTAAAAGTAACTACAGCTATTAACTGAAAAGAGTTTATGGTTTTTTAATTATCCGTAAAAAAGATGTTTGACATAAAATAACTTTTAACAATATTCTGAATGAATAACAAAAAGCTGACAGACAAAGTTGGTGTACTAAGCCATTTTTAATAATATTGTACAGTCGGATAGAATCAAGATATTTTGAAAATAAATTAGATGATTTTAAATGAATGGTTATTAACTTTTGTATTAAACATAGGAGTATTTAAGTTTCAGTCTTACCAAAAAAAATCTGTATGTGTGCAGATCTTATATTGACACGTTATAAGTAATTAAATATTAAAATTTATCCATTATCTTGCTCCACTGTTTATAATAATATCGAAAACATCTAGTTCCCATACATTTTTGATTTGTTCTATTTTGCAAAAACTGGTGAAATAAATAAAAATATATTTTCGTTAATATGAAATTTTGCGTATCTTCTGACTGAATTATTTGTAAAATTCTATCGAATCCGCTATAGGTTGATCCAGTTATTGTTTAAGCTAATTAAGTCAGAGCCAAAGCACAGTACTTCGGACGCAGTTGACGAAAGATTCATATTTTTGACATTAAGGCTACTTCTATAAACATGGAGTTTAACAGTTGGGGTAGCGCCGCTATAGAGTCATGATTAAATGTAGGTAAGTACGTCGCGGTGGTGTTTCCAAAATATCAATCTAATCATACAATTAAAGAGCAACTCATTTCCTGTCAGTCTATCTGTTAGTGTTGCCATCACGTAAAAACCACTGGATGGATTTTAACCAAATTTTGTGAGGAAAAGATCTTTTTTCCAAAAGAAAGTAGAGAAAGGGCAGTGAAAGTACGCTGATTTTTTTAACAATTTAAAGGCACTGCATACTTTCAGATATCTTTTAATTTTAAAATTACTTACTGCAAATAGCCAATTGAAAAAAATTTGTATTTTTTGAATATTAGAATTTTTATCCAGCGATGGGTACATTTATATAAAGTAAATACGTAAATGTCTGAAAATTTGGTGTGGATTACTTTCAAAGTAAATTCGAACAAAATATTGTCGTGTGTGGGCACAGATAGTTAACAATAAGTTAATTTATTGTTGGTATGAGAAAGGGTTCTGTGGTGTGACGATAATAATGGTAATGTTGGTGAACTTGATATTTAGATTCCGTTAATAATTTTTTCTTGTATAGAATGTAAATGATTTTTACTCTTCTTTTACAATAATTATGAATTCAAAGTATTTTAAAAATGTTCATTCTTTTAATTGTTTTACTAACAGATACAAAAAATTATTTTTAATATTTTATATTTCGTCAATATTTAATAAGCCGTATGCGATTTGTCCAAATTGGTGAATATAGCATCTCTAAGTGTTCAGCTCAAAATTTAATTCAATGATATAAAAAGCTATAATTTGAATGGAAAGGAGAGAGGGATAGTCGGTAGTTCCTATTGATGGAACTCTAATCTGAATCAAAGATGCTGAACTATTTAGGTATTTATGCACATAAACTTGTTAAACTATTTCGTACAAATACAAAAATAATCTTAACTCTGATGTTATAACGCTTATATGTATGTATAAAGAATCTATAAACATCTGCGAAATCATGAGGCGCAATCAATGGCTTTGCTCCTCTAAAATGTTTTTTGTTTGGTATGCTTTACAGGCTCAACTGCCTTGTTTGTAAAATCCTATCAGTTTACTTATAGGTACCTTTATATATAAAAATCATATCTACTGCCCCTTTTATGGGGCAGTAGATATGATTTTAAAATTTGTCGTAATTGGTAGTGGAAGTAGGGAGCAGTTTTTTGTGTTAAAATCATTTTTGTTAAAGTAATAATTTACGAATTCCTAATTGTTTATTTTTGAAGTCAGCAAAAATATTTCCAGTTTTAAAACTTGTCTGTTTTAATAAAAAAGCGGATCAAAATTATTTACAATATTAACAAAACCAGGACCAAGGTGCGAGTATTTTAATATTAAGAAATTTTAATTTTATTGATGTCATATAGTGACAATTGATAGAGAGTAATTATGTTTTTACAGGGCCCAATAAAAAATTTTAGAACGTATTAAAATCGAATGAATAATCGAATATCAAGATTAGGATCGGGTCTGTCGAATATACGGCACATTTCTGATTTAAAGTCTTATATTCATGGGAATTGAAAACTTATGTTAGGATATAATAATACAATTTAGCCCCTTAAATAAGTTCTGTTCTGTCGAGATCTAAAAAAAACTCTTAATAACTGTTAACTTTGCAACTTTAACAATGATACAATCAATGTTAATGTAATGTCGAATTTATTCAGCAACACAAAACAAGGAAAGGGTTAATAAATCCGTACGTCCCACATAAGGGTATTTTGGTAATCTAGCCAGACATCATTTTTTTATGCTTATATTGACTCTGAAAATGTATTAAGTGCCCCTAGATTAATGAAATTTGGCAGAAGAATCTTGTATGATTTTAGGCTGTTAAAGCTAGAAAATAAGAAAAATCGGGCCTATGATTTTTAGATACAAATGCCACTTTTATGGTCAGCAAATGTTCAAAAACCTAAACTTGGACCCAGGAGATCCTAAATTGACATTTTTGCACCGCCTTCCTTTGTGAGCGGTACATAAAATATTATTTGCAAAAATAATGCAATTACTAAAAGAAATAAAAGACATTTTTGTAAATTATTAGTTTATAGTATTAAATACTATATCTGAAAATAATTAATTTATACATAACTGGCTGTGATTACTTTACTAAAGTGATTACTTTACTTACTAGGCTTCAGATAAAATTCCAAAATTCATATAAAGTTCTCAAATTGTTGTAGAGTAAATAGTGTTTTAAATTTCGCGCTGACAAAAATAAAAGTTGCCGCCAAGTTTACAGTAGCACTGCATCGGTCAAATAGCGCACTTTCTCTTCTTACTTGTTCTCTATTTTCTCTTGTCAATGAGATATTTTTACGGGGGAAAATGTCCTATATTTGAACCATGACCCTAAGGTACCACTCCATAAAATTTTATTAAAATTCATCCAGTATTTTTCACTTGATGCGAACAAAAAACAGAAAGACAGTCATAAAATCACAGTTTTATTATATGAATAGATAATAATCTATTTATATAAGTAAGAATAAATTTTATTTAAAATAATATTTTTTTACAAAAAAGTGAACAAAAAAAACATTTTTTAATTTCGAACAAAATTGTTTTCAAAAAGTTTAAAATAAAATTTTTCAGAAAAAAAACAGTGCAAAGTATTAATTCGCTTATACACAAAAATATAATGCAAAGCTGTCCAAATCGTAATAAGGCAAGAAAAACGTATGCAATTTACTCCACTTTTCTAATTTTAACAGTGTTTAAAAACGACACATCTCAAGAAAAAGCCTTGAAAATTCTCTATACGATGCAGAATTGTGGTCTCTGTCGAGCTGCGTACTTAAATTTTTACATTTCTTATATTTTATATTTGGCCTAATGCCCGGCTAGAATAGAGAAAGGTAGTGCGTCCGTAGTGTGATGCAACACACACACAGCTTATTACTATGCTTAGTAAATTAAATTAAAATATAATATGAAATTTTGTAGTTAAATTAATATATTCATACTTGAGAGTATTTTTTCAAATTCAAATAAATAAGTAAAAAGTTTTAATTTACACATATTGTTATGACAACATTGTAAAAACTCTGATTTTTTACAGAAAAACAAATGTGCGCCAAAAGATGATAAGGCTATTTAAAAAGGGCCTTTAGTTTCTTTAATAATCAAAATCATTAATATCATCACTCAATATTCAAATTAGGACGAAATGTACGGAGAAAGAATTTTTTTTTGAACTTGCTAAAATGAGATTGCAGCATTTTTTAAAAACAAGATATGAAAGCAACAAATTTTTTAAATGTGTAGCGTCAAATAAATGATAAGTTATGAAGAAATAAATAAATAAAGCGCTGGTAGGCTGAAAGAATTTTTAAGGATGTTTCTGAAATTACACTGGTAAACATTGTTTTTGTCACAAGGACCTTGTGATGAGTTTTGCTTATGTTGGTGTACCCCATTAACAATATATAATAATAATTTTATTTTAATCACGTCCTTTTTTTTTGTGACAGCTAGATGTTAATTTCTGACCTTATATACGTGCTTTTTGTTTGAATAAGTTAATTTAGGTAACTTTGCATTTGACTAACTTACATCTTATATACGTTTGTTATATCGTAAACATGCCACGAAAGTATTCTAACTACCCCGACAGTTTCTGTTATGTGTGTGGAGAATTAACTTCGAAACTTCACATCATTAATTGAACTGTGCTATTTAGACTAATTTGGATTTCCTGTGAGGCATCGAGATAAATCACATAGTATATGTTGGGTAACGTGTGTGAGACTGCTATAAGGTTGAGCTAAATAAAAACCCAAACATATGTCATTTGTTATACCAATGATTTGGACTAAACCAAAGGATCATGTAAGTGATTGTTATTATTGTTTAACTCAAATAAAAGGCATTAAAACCAAGTCCAAACACACTATTTAATATCCAAACTTGTCTTCGTCCGACCAATCCTACATAGAGCTGAACTGCCGCTGCCAAAGTCTTCAAATCGATCAGAAAGTCAGGATTCTACTCTAAGCTATGCCTAAAGATATCAGTGGATTTGTATATTTGAAATATAAATTCTCCAAAATCAGCGAGGCAAAAATTAATATGTTTTGATGTCACAGGGACCGTCAAGTTTCATTCACATATATGTTCATATCACAAATGTAGGAGGCTTCCTTTTTTTGTGCATACAAGCAAATTTACTTATCAGATCAATTGAAATGTGTTATTTTGTGAACTATACCTAAAAGAAAACGTCCAACAAATACAAAACTAAAGGCCGGTACGCAACTCGACTGAATTTCAGTTTGCTATAGGAAGTATGTATAAAAAACAGTTTTACAAATTTTTAGGAAACTTTTAGTTTGGTAGTACGAAGCTAAAAAGAAAAATAAATGAAATTTTTGACTATTACAGGAATGTTAAAACAAAAAGTGCAGAATTTTCTCCTTCAACTGAAACAAAAATGAATGTTCAGGCAGTTTCGCAACGCAATTTATGACCTTTCATGTTTTTTACACTTTTAAAGTATTACTTTTTTTATTTCTGTATTGATATAATGTTATTCTCTACAATATACAATAAAATTTTAAAAACACTACTACATACTCGTACATGACTTTGTAGAAATAAAGTAAAAAAAAATCAAACCTGAAATTCCGTAGAGCTGCGTACTGGGCCTTAAACTTTAAGCAATTTCTTTAGAAACCAAAATTAAATTTTAGATCGCCAAGAAGAACTATAAAAAAATTTTATTTCAATTAGGCAATCGGTGATTTCTGGAACGAAACTATATGTAAAGTGTTCATCATACACAAGATGTGCACATACACATTATGTGTACATATATGTATGTGATTTAATAAAATAAATATGAATTCTTGTTCTTAAAAAATCCTTTTCTTTCAATAATTTTAATAGGAGATAAGGAACCAATCATATATTTTTGCATACGTTCAATGTCTTTTTTACACGGTTTTTTCTGAAACCAATCTACCTTGTAAAAACAGAATTAGGTGTATAAATGTATATTAAATTTTACTTTTAGTTCTAAGATACACTCAAAATATTATATAGTAAATCAAAAAAATGAAAAAAAACTCACTTTTAATAACTGTTTTTTAAATTAAAAACCGTTCCACTAACATTTCATTTAAATTAAATATAATTGTCAATTTTTGTTGAATGCCAATTTTATAACTGGCGAAATATTTAAAAATAAATAGCCTTTCGTTTATTCTAAACGAAAAATAAGTTACCAAAACAGTAATACTTGTTTTTCTCTTTATTTCAACCCACAAAAACAAGCTACAAAATAGTAAAAATATCTGTTTTCATTTATTTTAATTAACTAAATTTAACATACTAAAAAAGTAAAATTTACTGTTTTTTTTTCAAAAATAACCTACAAACACAGTAAAAGCAACAGTGCTTTTAGTTAAAACCACTGATTATTTATTTTGTTACAGATTTGATACCTTAAAAAGACATAAATTAAAGTTACACTTCGACTATATGAACAAGATCTTAAAGATTTATCAACAAAGATTACCCCGTATCTTGGCGGAAAAAATTTTATTGATATAAACATTTGTTGGGCAGAAGAATGGTCGAACCTGAGCCGATGGCTGCAATATTCACTAGACGATCCGACCAAGCCTATTTGTGACTACGGGAGAGATATTTTAAATGTATTAGAAAAAAAGGAGCATGAGGACTAAATATACAAGCTATCAAATTCTCCTCATCATGATTTATATCGTTATTTAAACTATGATGCTGTGCCGCTACTTACAACGAACTTTCCATTATATTCTACAGGCTTGATCATTAGAGCTAGAGGTGGCTTACTAGACCTAAATGCTAGATCAAATAGGAACAACGATAATACGCTCTGTATAACTTCCAATTTAAGTGTCGACGAAAACACTGTGCACTTTATAGGTGTCTGTTCAATATATAATATTTTTAGACTTAAATACTTTGGGAAAACACAGCTTAATTTAGATGAGGTGTTAAAAATACTAAATAGCAATAATTTTAACAGTTTATATAAATATTTATAAGTATGCTTTAAATATAGAAAACTAATATTAAATAAATTTGATATATAATTGGTCAACCATGGTAATAATAAATTAATGTAAACTCAATAACTCTTATTATAATTGCCAAACTGGTAAACAGCTATAAAGCAACGCCATATATAGATATGAAAATGTTATTGTAAACACGCTTTGTAAAATTTAATTTTAATTTTTTCTTTTTGCTCTAGCTCAATTATAAAGAAACCCGCCTCAGCCAACGGATTTCAGGATTATTCTGCTAAAAAAAATAATTGTATTTAAAAAAAATGTGTATGTATTTATGCAACTTTATGAAAATTTTAAGTACTTATTAAACAATAGTTTGATGTTTCCCCACATTTTTTGTGCTAAATTACATTTTATTTTAACAAATATTAATATTTTTCTAAATAAAATAATATTTTTCTACTGCCTAATTTTTTTTCAATTGAGTATCTTAGTTTTACTGCAAAATTATAAAAATTAACTGTTAATTTTGACTAAATCGAAAATCAGTATATTATTGTCGTTTGTTTTTTTAATAGCAGTCATAAAAAGTGAATATAAAAACTTTCTTCCTGAAACAACCATATTTTATTTTTTTTTTAACTTAACTATACTTTTTTAACTTAACTATACTTATTGTTAGATAAAATATTTTGAAGATACAATAAATAATTTGAAAACAAATATATGTATATTTATATATAGAAGAAGAGGATAGAAAATAGATATAAATCGAGAAATTCCACAATTGTATTCCCAAAATTGTTTTATAAGCAAGGAGTATGTATGGAAGAACAATATTTGAGAAACCTGCAATTTACTGCTACCTCCGAAAATTGATGATCAATTGATATGTTACCTTATTGCATTGTTCCGTATAATTAATATGAAAACTTTTATTTGTTAATGAAAGCAAACAAATTTTAAATGAAATTGCAGTACTAAATAATTGCACAGTTAATTGAAAATAATTTTAAATGCTTTAATCTTATTATAATTCTGTAAAATATTTAAATATCATATTAAAAATGTTTGGGAATGGTATCGCCTACAGTTTAAGTGCCACCTTATTTAGCCTATAAATAACAAATTAATTAAGCATATTAACTGACAACATTTTTTCAATTAACACTATACATCGAATAAAATACTGAAGAATACAAACAAACAAAAAGTATTAAATAAGTTATTTTTTAATTAAAAATAAAATAGCATTTCCGAATAAATAAAACTATTTCTGTTTATTAAATTGAAATTAAAAAAAGAAAAGCATGTAAATTTATATAACAATATTTCGTCACAGAAAATTTAAAACGCCCCACAGAGGGGTATTTTGCCAATCTAGCCGGACATTAGGCAAAAAATTTATTTTGAGAAATGTAAAAATTTAAGTATGCAACTCGACAGAAAACAAAATTCTGCATCGTATAGTGAATTTTCAAGGCTTTTGCTTGAGATTTGTCGTTTTGGGACACTGTTAAAGTCAGGAAAGTTGAGTATATCGTATACGTTTTTATTGACTTTAAACGATTTTGTGAGGTTTGCAATATATTTTTTGGTGGAGAAACGAATAAAGATTTTGTATTGATTTTTTTTCTGTGAAATGGTTTATTAGTAGCTACTTATGTTAATTTTTATAATTTTTTTTTTTAAATTTTAATGATAAAAAATTTCATTCAAAATTAAAAAAAAGTTTTTTTTTGTAAAATTTTTTGTAAAAAAAAAAGTGGAAAGCTTTTTAAGAGTGATCTCCATCGCGGCCCTAAAAATGTTATATATCACTATAAAATTTGCGATCTCTACTTTTATACTGGAAAAAAATAGCTTGCGCATAGGTGCGCCATTTTTTGGCGATTTTTTGAAAATTACACCTTTTTCTGTGGCTTCTTATCTTACATAGGTAAATACGAGTAAGAAACCTTTTTATATTGTTAAAACATTTTGGTTTTCAATAACTGAAGGTAGATGTTTTTTATTTAAATCATTGCATCTAACACTGTTATTACCTGTAAAAAAATGAGCAAAAAGGTAAAACAGTAATTTTACCCACCCCCATAGCTTACATATATACATAGATACCTGTGCAGCTACGTTGTAAATGACGTTATTCCTGGAACAAAAATGTACTTGTTTTAAATAATTTTTTAAAATAATAAAAACCAAAAGTAGTGTTTAAAAAAACAAATCTGACCTGCAGTTAACAATTTGTTTACTATAAATTGTGGTTATTGTACAAAAGTGTAATCATAACCCTTTTGAAGCTTCGAGAGTAAAATGGAAAAAGTATATACAAGATTGGAGTTATTCCAAATAGTACAGGAATCTAATGCTAATACCGTTGAAGAGAAATTGCAATTTTTATTTAGAAAATTGTGCGATGTTTCAAAATGTCAAGGAGATGTTGATATATCAGCAGTAAAGGACTGTTTAAAGAGTTTCAAAAAAAATTTAAATTATATTGGCATTCCGCACATAGAAGAATTGATCGTTTTTTAACCATACATGCCACATGGCTGAAAGGAACAGTGACTATACCTGTATTTGGCAGTTCGTCTTCAAAACGACTACAAAAGCCCTTCGTTGAATTAACCGAAAGAAGTAAGAGAAGAAAAACGGAAATATTGAGATATCAGTTCGAGGCTGATTTATTGATGCATGCTGCCCAAAAACAATTACAAACTTGTGGGAAGAGAGATGCCTCAAGTCTGCTTAAAGAAATTGTGCGTTCTCCGACAAGAGCTACAAAACTCAAGAAGGCATACAAAGCTGTACAAGAGGATAAAGTAAACCAGATAACATCTCTAAAGGCTCTTTCTATATTTGTGGAAGCTAATCTTTCGCGAAAACAATATGAAATAATTCGAAGTGCCGATAAGAAAGTTTATCCTAGCTACAGTATTCTGCAGAAAGAAAAAAATAAGTGTTATCCTCGAAATCCAACCCCATCATCACCAAATTTATCGTTACAATCATAAATAAGTCATTACTATAAATAAATAAAATATTTTCAGATAAATCAAATACTATAAAGTAACAAGTTACAAAAATATTTTTTTAATAATATTCTTGGGAGGCAGGAATTGGTTAGGCATTGGAAAGCTTAAAAATGATTATTTTTAGAAAATTGGCGAAAAAAATTTTTTTTTCACAGGGAGGTTTTGGGGGTGGGATTGGAGGAAGACCTCCCCCTGCCCATAAATTTAAATTTTTATGGTTTTAAGAAGTATAAAATCTATTTCTTTGAATAATTGCATTATTTTTTCAAATAATATTTTATTTAACCGCCCACTAAAGAGACGGGGCTAAAAATGGCATTTAAGAATCTCTTAAGTCCAACTTTAAGGTTTTGAACATTCTTTGACCTTAAAAGTTGTAATTGCTAAAAAAAAATGACGGGAAAATCAAAAAAAAACTTGCATTTTTCAGAGGTAGGATTAGTTCTTCCAAGGGGAACTTTTTTCTCCTTGGTCCGATTTTTACTATTTTCTAGCTTTGACAGCCAATGACCATAATAGATTTTTCTGCAAAGTTTCATTGACCTAGGTGCACTCAGTAAATTTTTAGAGCCAATATAAGCTAAAAAAAAAGTAATGTCCGGCTAGATTGGCAAAATACCCCTATGTGCGCCCTAACTAACATTACTCACTTGTATATGTAGATACATAGAGCGTTTCGCATTTTCTATGGAGGCTTACTCTAACGATTATTAATTCGTAGATATTTTCTTATAAAATTCAGTTTCAATATTTTTGTCAAAATCTTAAATTTTTGGAATTAAAGAATATAAGAAAAGAGCAATACAAACTTGTATTTTTTTAATTGAACACATAAAATTATATAACACATAAAATTATATTAAAATTCATTGTTTTAGATGGTATTTAAGCGGGTTATTTCATTTCTTAGTAAAACATAACGACTGAATACTTCTTACCTGTTTATATTAAATTTGCTCCACTATATATATTTTTTTTTTTTTGAAAAATTTAAGCAAAAGAAATTATTTTTTACTAATATATTTTAGAAAACATTAAATGAAATTTAAAAAAAAAAATTAATTGAGAGACTCAAAGAATATAAAGTAGCATATATCAGGTGCAGAGATCTATATATCTTACTATTTCAAGTTCAAATATTAAAAAATTTTTGTAAAAGATTTAGGAAACCAAGGGTACAACAAGGTAAACAACCTTTTACATTTAAAAAATAATTTTTTATGTTTATGGTAGTGAAATGTTTTTATTTGTCATCGAAACCAAATAAGTACGTTATACACAATATCAAGTCTAATATCGTTACCTTAGTCGGAAAAAGTGCTAAGTCCACATTTCGTCGAAACTGAGATATTTATGTAGCCTTCTAGTGTAATTCAAAAAACATAATTTACAAGCAAAAACAATACCATTATTTTGTTTTCTCTTGCTGGAATGCAGTGGTAGACAAATATGCTAAGTTCAAGTCCAGTTGAAAGGTCTTTTCCTTTCAAGTTGGATTATAAAGAATTACAGCGATTTGGCAATAGCTTCAATATTAATAGCTATAATATTAAATATTTGCATTTCATATAATTCATTATATCAAAGTAATTACAGTTTTAAATGCTTTTGCATGCACTGAGAGTTTTGGTTATTATAAATATTGCAAAATACCATAATTATATAGTTTTTTGACACCGAAGGTAACTATTTATTCTATCTGGAAAACCATTGCTAATTATAAATTTTGTTAGATACATATTTGCCATGGACTCTGCTGAGAAAAAGAACTGCAGATTATGGAATTGTGTCGGATGATTAAGTTAAATGTCTGGTTCCCTATGGATTTAACAGTGATTCCGATGATTGGTATGAGTAAACATCGACATTGAAAAAACACAAGAAGAGTGGTCGTGTAGAAAACTGTGCTTGGTTTGGGCCAAGAATAGATAATAGTGCCTTAATGTTGAATTCACATCGTACACGTATGTGTGATGACATTTATAGCCACGTTTTTGATATTTGGAGAGTTGGCCATCTATGTAATCTATGCGCACAACTATAAGGCTGAGATAAACAGTTGAAATTTACGGGGATTTTCTACGAGTTACGAATTTAATACGGTATGATTTCAGAACATCTACACCAGGGATGGTAAATTAAAATTTCAAATTTTACCAATCAGCTTTTTAAATTGTACTTTTCGAACAGAAATTGTACTAAATAAATGTTGTTTGTGAATTTGAATTTTCAATCAACCAATAATCGAGATATTAGGCAATTTTATTTAACTGTGTGCATGGACACGGCATCAATACCGGTAATCTCCTTAACACATCGAAATAGATGAGATTTGTGAAATTACAATCTAAGCATGCAAATGTTAAACTGAATTTACCACCATAGCGCTGAAGTCGTCTATGATTCTAATGAAATTAATTGGACATTCAGATTATTGATTATTGCATTGCTACTGATTTAGGAAAAGACGTTTCATCTGTCAAGATTGCTTTTTATATCATCCTTTCATACCTTCTCTAATCTATCCACTGAAGAACTGGATAATTTAAATGTTTTCTTCAATTGTAATTGTGGTTCTAGTAAGGAACCCAGAAAGGGGGATTTTCTGCGCAAAATACTTTTCAAAGTTTCAATCGCTCTTTTCGTTAAGTTCTTCATCATTATTTTGACTTATTTCATTCTCTATCTAAACGATTTAAATCTATGTCTTAGATAGTTTTTTTCGTCACAGTTAATGCAAAGAAACCATTCTGCTAGAATTTTTCGCTTAAAAGTGGAGTATTTGTGTAATAACAAGTGAGAAGGATAAATATAAAGTTTTTTTAAAGGTTAAAAAATCTAAATAACAACAATAGACATTTCAACATAAAGCTAGTAAAACTTTTAAATTGTACCAAATTAGTCATTAGTGTACTTTCTAAGTTTAAAATGTACCAAACAAAGTACAATTGTAATAACTTTACCAACCTTGATCTACACTGCACTTAATGGCCATCGCATACAAATATTATGTCATTGTAAGCAGGTTGTAACCGATAACAACTCTCCATTCCCTCACAAACCTAAATACGTCGAGCCAATATATTTTGCTTGGAATGGTCACTCAAGTATCTGATAAGCACAAATAATCTACTTAAAATATACTTCGAAAAGAATAAAATGAAAATTAGCAAGTGTGTAAATATTTATATGAAATTCATAAAACATAAACACTTGCAAACCGAAGGCTTATTGAAGATAATGATTTTATTTAATTAAATTTCTATTTATATGACCAAAGATAGATAGCATGCACATGCCCTAGTTTAAGCTTTTATGCAAAAACTTAAAAAAATGTATCTATTTTTGAACTATGTACATTAGAAATTTTTATTATTGATTTTGCAATTTGACAAAGTCAGTGTTATGGTAAATTACACTGGTATGCAAAGAAATTGGTCCTTAAATATAAATATGTTCAATATAGACCTCAATTCGCTAAAGTGAAATCCGTTTTCAGTTTCCATCTATCACGTATAGATTTCTTTTGAATGGGCGTGGCTGATATGCTAATATACTTCAATATAACTCTATACCGATTTGTTCGATTTTAATAAATGTACCACCGAAAGATGCTCGATACAATTACCTTTAAATCAAACTAATATAACTTTTTCGATTTACAACTGTTTCGAGATATTCAGAAATTGGTGGCAAAAAAAAAATATAAAAAAAATCACGGGGCTGTCAATCCTTTTTGGAGTATGTAGCCAACAATTGAGGCTTTCAAAATCCGTATACGGTTTATAAATCGGTGCTTCGCACTCCAAGGAATTTTACAATAAATTATAAATTTGGTTTCAAAATTAGCTATGTTTGGACAGGGCTGGAGGGGGAACCGCTAAAATTTTTGACCTGATTTTTCCATAAAATTTACTAGTGCCGAAGTAATTTTTAATTATATAAGTAAAATACCATCATACCACCTATTTGGGGAAAATCCTAAAGAAAACTGTATTTTTTACATTTTCCTAATTCAGAGGCTTTTAACTTTTTAACGAAAAGCGCTATAAGAACAAACCTTGAAACAATTTTATTCTAAATTTTATCAAGAATATAGCCAATATCTTAAAATAATAATCCGATCAGTAAGTACATCACGCCAAAAATACTAAGTTCAGGTCGGACAAAATTAAAAAAAAATTTTTTTTGCATCCGAATTTTCTCCCAAACTAAAAGAGATAACCTTTAATTTAAGGTCTAGTTAAATTTAAAAAATATTAGTATATGAGTTAAAACTAAACTTTTTATGACATTTCCAAAAAATGATATACCCGAGGTACCCCCCTTTATCCTAGGGAGCCCACCTTTAGTAGCTCCACTCAAGAACACCTCTGCTTTACCTGTGCAATTCATTAAGATATCTTCAGTGGTTCATGAGATACCGAACTATGTCCAAAATAAATCGTTTTCCAACCACTGTGCATTGTGCAAAACATTTATTCTCAACATATTTACATTTTTCGGTTCAGTTGCAAAAACATACCAAACATACATGTATTGCATATACGATCGCTATTTGTGGAATATATGTAAGTGCTGATTAAAAAGACTTAATTAATTAATTAAAAACTGTGAAGAGATTTTTCCATAAAATCTTGGTGCCGTATCTGATGAGCATGTTGAAAGATTACACCAAGATATTATTGCACACATGAAAAAAATATATAACGTCAAATGATCCCGAGAAATTTTACTTGATTTCAGCTTAAAAATCAATCGTTAAACAGCAGACAAATCTTGTAAGAGAAAGATATCTACCAAATAGTATTCAAATTATAATTTTATATTAATATTATTTTTTATTTAAGGTTTTAGTTTCTTTAAAGAAGTAAATCTCAATCAATACTTTCCGAAATTTTTTAAAAGTGATGTTGATTTAAATTGATTCTCTGAAACAAAACTAGATTATTGTCTCCCTACAAAGGAGTCTGAAGTAAAATTTTTCAGACTTTATTACAAACAAACATACATTATTTTAATCTTTTAAAAAATAGAAACTTAAATAACTTTTTAAGAAAACGTAGTGTTAAATTTTCTGAAATGTATGGTATGTCATCATATCTACCTGGAATTATAGCGATGTATATGGTAATAATACCAACCTACAGCGATAGCTAAATGCAAAGTAAATAAATAAAACATTTTATGCAAAATAAATATTTGCATGTCGTTTTTTTTAATAATTAAAGTGATTTAGTAACAAAATTATTATTTCATTTTTGTATAAGTTTAATACGAGTCCATATGTTATGCTGACAATCCAACAACAACAGAACAATTTAAAGTCAACTTGCCACTAATGAAGAATGAAGTAAATCCAAAAGATAATGAAAAATGTGTACAACCATTGGATCGACAGGTTGTGCTTAAAAAACCATATACAGTTTAAAAATATTATTCTGGAAGGCAAAATCCACCCCTAACACAAAAAATAAATCAAGTACTTCCTAAAGAATCAACAAAATAATGACTCGATGATTTGAGTGACTCACTTAAAAATAAATAGCTTTTTTAAAACCAATGGCTATATATTATATGATGCTAAGTACCCCAGTGGTAGAGCATGTGGTGGATCTACAATACTTATAAAGGCTCATGATATATTTAACACAATTTTTAAAATACCTCCAACCTATCGATCGGCAAAAAACCCCGAATTTATTGATATTGCATCACTAGAATCATTTTCACTCATCCACTATTGTTTATATATCGAACCAACAAAATATCGTGTCACCAACTATAAACCACATTGTTCGCAAAATATATCGCCAAGAACACCTGAAGACGTAGAGCAGTATCTTATTGATTTTAATAAAAACCTCAAATTAGCTGAACTGTTGCATGTTGCAGCTCATTTAAGATTTGTAACCTAAGGTGAAACTAGATACTGTCAAATTTATTCTGAAGATGTCGAACGTACCTTTCGTCAAAATGAAGAATTCCGATAGAGTGGTAAGCACAGAGATATCCTCAACTTAATCTATAAGAATGCACGAAGCAGAAAAGAGAGCTACTGTAATCTCGAAAAATGACAACACTGAAAAATTTATTGGAAGTCCTCGATTAATTCATTATTATGGCTCGCATGTCGTGCAGAATTGCTTTAAAATCTCCGACTTAATAGAGCATAACTCCTTGAGGTCGAACCAGATCAAAAAAATCTTTCACCAGTTTTTAGTCCGAATCCTCCCCAACACTCCTATTATATATGCCCAGGTTGCGATCATCGGACCAAAACAATTTTTCTGACCCAAGGTCCGATATTCTCTGCACAAATTATTGAACATAAAGTTTTACAAGACCAATTATTTGCTGCACAGATCTGCAACGTTGCTTTTTGAAGTATTTCGGCCTTTTTAATACAAATCTAAAGACAACAACTCATTATCAAATCGTCTACTTGAGTCTTGGGTCCTATTATTTTTGGCGGACCCTGCCAATAAAAACAACATGTGACTCAATATTAGAGTAATAAATATAAAATTATATCGAAAAATAATTGTGTGCTAAGTAAAAATAATTTTAAATATAACTAGTTTTTACCTGGTGCCCACTGTCGGAACCCGGCGGATATATAATGGGGTATAGCTGTTTGAAAAACTTGGCCTGATCCTGTAATAGCAAAACACTTTGTCTTATCAGGCTGCGTTTGACCGTCTAATAGCCGCTTAAAGTTCTTATAACTTCTATTATAAAAAATTATAAGTATAAAATTAAAAGATAATAAACTTAAAACTTAAGCACAAAAATACTAAAACTGAAGATAAAAGAAAAAGATCTAAAAAGTGTGAGTTTGAGAGACACCGCTGTAACCGATATTATACGGTATTATACGGTACAAATAACCAAATGAGACCTCAGCTTTCAGACGTCAGATACCTCGCTATACATAGCCATATAGAATCCAAGTTAACAAAAAACAGCTAAAAAAAAAGTCCAATTGAACCGGCTTATTGGCAACAAAATCTACCCTCAGCTTAGATTGCAAACTTTGAATGTATAAGTCGATCCTCAAACCCATTTGGTGTTATGGAATTTAATTATGGGACACTGCCTTATGCTAGCAATGTGGACAAAATTCAAGAAGTCAAAAAAAAAACTGCTCCATGGTATATAAAAAAACTCGAATATTTATTAAGACATAAACGTGCCATCAATTAAAGTAGGAATAGCGAATCTCCAATCCAAGTGTTACGCCACTTGAAATATCAAAATAAATACATATATATCTTATTATACACACACTGTTAATATTCAAGACACCCATAGACAGATATAGTTGTAATACATTTTTAATAATAATTTCGTTTTTCGTTATATTGGAATATACCATACTCTGCATTTGAAAATCACATTACTCTTTTTTATCAAATTGAAATCTAACAAAGCTTTTGCTATTTTCTTTGTTGAAAAAGTAATTTATGCATACAATTGCCTACTGATTAAAAAATAATACCCAAAATATTTTACCTATTTTACTTGCATTTGGTTAAGTAAATGGAAGTGATTTAAGTACATTTTATTGCTGATTTTTTACATCCTTTTAATATTTCAACTTATGTATGTTTAAACTTTTTGATGCCAAGCACTCAACACTCGGTGGAAACGTGGCCGCAAAATCTTTCAAATTTAGGTTTACAGTAACGCAAGCCTGACTGCCTGTTGATGGGAGGTAAGTGAAACATGTTTAATACAATATAATGACGATGATTCGCTTCGATGGTTTCTAGTCGCGATGATTTCTAAAGTTTTTTTTATATTTGCTATGTTCTATAAGTATGTTTAGAGAAATTCTTAAATATATACTTTATATAATAATATTTTAAACATTAGAACATATGTCGATTATTTATTTGGCGAAATACAACTAGGAGTACTACTTAAGAGAGATTTGTATGAGCAATTGTTCGAATATCAATACACTGAAGTGTACTTCATACAATTTATTCTAAATTTTTTTTTTATTATTTATCTATTTATGTACATACAATAACATGTGTTCGCATAAAGTAAAACATGGATAACGTGAAAAATGGATCTTAACAAAATTTTGTGATGAGTATCCTGATTCCAGTATCCTATTTTTTTCGGCAAAAATATCTTATTTCCAGAGAAAGTGGAGAAAAAGCAGTGAAAGTACGCCGATTTTTTTTACCGAATTAAAGGTAAAACATAAATTAAGGCATCTTTTATTTTTGTAAGCGGTATATTTTAAGCACAGTTACGCAACAGATGGCGCTGTTTTAAAATAATCACAAAATAAACTGAAAGCAGGACATTTCAAACATGGTTTCGCAATAGATGGCGCTGTTTTACAATAATCAAAATATTGAATTACTTACTGCCAAATAGCCAATTGAACAAAATTTGTTTTTGACTCATATTTTTCTTTGTAAAAGTAAAGAAAATATATAAAAAAATAATGTCTGCTCGGTAGTATAATAAAAAAAGAAATAGTGTTTAAGAGTGGAAAGCAATTTCAAAAAGCTCTATCACCTATGTCTTATTTCTTTGATAAGTTTGTTTAAATAGCAAATTAATTGAAACTACCTTGTAGATAGCTACTAAGAATGCTGACGACGGATGTTTCGATCCAAAAAATGCATTACATTCTGCTGGTGTCTATATTTTTTAATCTAATAAGGAACCTAAATAAAACAATAATATCGAGAATTTTAGAATTTTGTATAAATTGTAGATTTTTATTCAGGGATGGATACCTTTATACAAAGTAAATTCGTAAGAGTCTTAAAATATGGTATGGATTACTTTTAAAGCAAAATCCAACAAAATATTGTCAGGACGCACACAACGTGTGTGAGCACAGTTAATCTCTAATAATTTTTGATTTTAAGTCAAAGTTCATAATTATAAAGAAATAAAAAAAAAAATTAGATTAGATCAAAAAATATAATGTAAATGTAAATTTTCTGGATCGTTTAATCCTTCTTCAGTATTCTTGTTATTTGCAAAAGTTTTAAATATTAAGCTTCAAGAAATCGAAAACTTAAACTTTGACTTTGACTTTGGCTTATCTCATACTTCAAAAGTGTATGATGACTCCACTTGTAATAACGAACCTAGATTTTAATGTCAATGATCGCCTTAATGGCTAGATATACAAAATAAGGTAAATTATCACGATCGAAAAAGCCTTGTATACTGAACGTAAATAATATAAAGGTTTTTCTCGTTGGAAAAAATCTGGGATTGAATACCATAATATTTTTATTCAATCATATATTGCCAGTTGTAACAACGACAATAGATTATTGAATATTCTTTAATATTTACCACCTTATATTTAATGTGGCTTCAGCCAACCTTCGGATAGCAACAAGAGGATCTTTGTTTTATTTGCTTTGCCCCAACATTATTTTTAACCGACTTCAAAAAAGAAGTAGGTTATCAATTCGTCTGAATGTTGCTTTTTTTATGTATGTAACGGCAGAACTCAGCCATTTCTGAACCGATTAAAATTTTTTTTTATTTGAAAGGTTATGCTTTCAGGTTGGTCCCATTTTAAAAACAGTTCATTATATTAAAAATTAAAGGGTGTCCCCATACAACATACATGTTTTTTACGTGTATTAAGAACCGTAAAGGGCACCAAATTAAAGTTTTAAAAAATAGCGTGTCGATATAGCTCCCAACGGCAGAAATTAATAAAAAAATAAATTTAGAATTTAAAGGGTGTCCCCATAGGTGCCGTAATTTGACCTATATATACCTATCTTTTGAACCGTTATAGACAAAATCTTGAAAATTTAACAGAATGTCGATTACTATGAACGTTATAATAAAATGTATAAATATTCAAAATTTTAAATTAAAGGGTGCTCCAATAGTTCATTTAATTTGATGTATATGGCCATACTTTTGAACAGTTGTACACAGACGCTGAAATTTACAAAGAGCCTGTATTGCTAAGTCAGCTATAACAAAAAGTATAAAATTTGAATTTGGAAATAAAAGGGTGTCCCAATAGTTAATATTATTCTATGTATGTGGCTAAATTTTTAACTGTTATAGACAGACAGGTGAAATTTTCAAGGAACCTGTATTCCAAAGTCCACTATAGCAAGTATACGATTTGAATTCAGAAATTAAAGGGTGCCCCATAAATTAGGTAATTTGATTTATATGGCCCTATCTCTTGAACCGTAAAACACAAACACTTAGGCAGAATGTCCACTACTTCTCTGGTATAATATTAATAAATATTTGAAATTATAATGTAAAGGGTGTCCCAATAGTTGATGTAATTTGATATATGTATATGGCCAAACTTTTGAACTGTAATAGACAGACAGTTGAAATTTACAAAGAATCTTTGTGACTACATCCTTTATAACAATAAGTCTTTAATTTAAAATTTTAAATTAAAGGGTGTCCCAATATGAGATGTTATTTGATCTACGTGCCCCTATCTTTGAAACCGTTATACACAGAGGCTTGAATGGTGTGTCCATAAAAGACGGATGCTGGTGAAAATAGCTTAACTTTTGAACAGTAATAGGGAGAGGCTTGACATTCACATAGTCTTTACTTTTTTTCCCTCTAATTTTGGTGCATATTTTATTTGGTTTAAATCTAAATCTTACAGATTACTTCTTACATTTTTAGTTTAGAATTTGTGCCCTTATATCTGTTTTGAAGTCGGTTTTTTTTTTGCAAGAATTATTTAGTTTATACTAGTCAAGTATCAAACAAACCTTTATTAGGAGTACGAGTATGGGTAAAAGCTGAATTAATAGAAGTTGTAAAATTGTGTAGCACTTAGAATTGTTGTTCATTCCCGAGAGCTATAAAATAATATTCTTTTTAATAGGACTTTAGACTCTTTGAATTTTATGAGCTTCGAGAGTCCATCGTGGCAATAACAAGTCCAATAAATAAAAACTTGTAAGCTCAGCAGCACAAATAAAATAGTGTAGTGGTGTTAAATTCATTATTTTTAAGAGATTTAAAAAATAACATTTGTGTGCCTCCAAACTCTGCAATTTCTGAACCGATCTTGACAATTTTCGCAGATTACTCCAATTGAAAAAAATATAGTTTAAAAATTAAAGTGGTTTCCATAAAATACTCTAAACTTTAAAGTATTTTTTAACCACAAAGGACGGGTATTTATACATAGTGCGTATCACTATAGAACAAAAGAACAAATATGTATATCTATTAAATAACGTAATTTGATGTCTTATCATCAAATTACGTTACCCATAGGTAACGTAATTTGATCAAATTACGTTACGTTAGTACAAATAATTATATGTGCAATGCTTCAACTTTAAATAAAAGAAGCAATGGAAATTGGGAACATACATTTTTTTTATAATTCATAGGTAAAAGAAATTAAAATATAATAAAACAATTATAACAATCTTTTTTTAACATGGAAAAAAATTAAAGCTTTAAATCTCCATAGAAAATATTTGTATGGGCAAAAATTTTATTTAATAGATATACATATTAATTTAGTTACAAAATAAAAGTTTTATATATGTTAACAAGAGGTTGAATTACTCTTGTGTATCCTGACCAATTTGACATCACGGGGCATTGACTCCACCAGTTTTTTCCGGACAGACACATCAATATTGACCCATTCAACTAATATGTCCTTTTTTAGCTATTTTCCATATAGCTTCAAGATGTATGGATTTTGGCAGAAGGTATTCACCATAGATCCTCGATAGGATAGAGGTCTGGGCTTAAAGTAGACCACTCGAGCAAATCAATTTGTCGAAAATTAAAAAACGCCTTTATCTTCTTCACCGTGTTGATTGGTGCTTTATCCTTCTGGAAAGTCCAGTTATCGCGTTGCCAATCACCAGCAAAATCAAGGTGTTCGCATTGTAACAAATCTATGTAGATTTCTGCATTCAATTTTCCTATCACAAAGCCTATTTTGGGCTTTCGTCTTGATAAAAAATACCCCCTTGATTAATCCACTTTCTTCATCTGTTAATTCAGTTTCACGTGGCATTTTCCTAAAAATTCCAAAAATTTTGATTTTGTTTTTTATATTATGCATTTGCTTATCCACTATAC
>OX451218.1:59690101-59756310 GCA_949628195.1 Phasia obesa | reverse complement strand
ACCAATTTAAAATTAAAAAAAAGTGCGTATCAGTGTAGCTCCCAACAACAAAAAGTAAGTAAAAAATGAAATTAAAAATTAAAGGGTGACCCCATAGGTGACTTAATTTCACCTTTATTCTCCTATCTTTTAAACCGTTATAGACAAACACTTGAAAGTTGCACAGAATGTTCGTTACTATGTCTGTTATAATAAGTATAAATATTTAAAATTAGAAATTAAAGGGTGTCCCATTAGTTGGATTATTTTGATATATATATGGCCAAACTTTTGAACCTTTATAGACAGACAGTTGAAATTTACAAAGTACTTGTATTGCTAAGTCCGCTAAAATAACAAGTGTAAAATATGAATTTGGAAATTAAAGGGTGTCCCAATAGTTAATGTAAAAGTAATATATATGGCCAAACTTTTCAACTGTTATAGATAGACAGTTGAAATTTACAAAGAACCTATATTGCTTAGTCCGCTATTAAAACAACTATAAAACTTGGATCTATAAATTAAAGGGTGTCCCCATTATTGATGCTATTTGACCATTATGTCCTCATCTTTGGAACCTTTATAGACAAACACTTGAAAAATAGACAAAATGTTCACTACTATGTCTCGAATAACAACAAGAATAAATATTTAAAATTGGAAATTATAGGGTGTCCCAATAGTTGATGTAATTTGATGTATATGGACACAAAGTTAAAATTTAAAAAGAATCTGTATTGCAAAGTGTTCTTTAAAAAGTATTTATATTAAAATTTGAATTTAAAGGGTGTCCCAATAGGTGACGTCATTTGATATATATGACCCTATCTTTTAAACAGTTATTGATAAACACTTAACAATTAGACAGAATGTCCATTACTATATCTCTTATAATAAGTATAATTATTTAAAATTATAAATTACAGGGTGTCGCAATAGTTTATGTAATTTGATGTATATGACCAAACTTTTAAACCGTTACAGACAGAAGGTTGAAATTTACAACGAACCTGTATTGCTACGACCGCTATAACTAGTATAAAATTTGAATTCGGAAATTACAGGGTGTCGCATTAGTTACCGTCTTAAAGAAACATGCTTTTAAGTTTGTCTGTTTTGAAGTCGGTTTTTTTTTGCAAGAATTATTTAAATTAAAATTTTGTCAAAATTTCCCTAGAGGGAATTTGCACGATTGTAAGTGATGGTATAATGTCACTTGAATTTTACCAAAACCATTATGTGTGAGGTTTTCCCAGCCATAAAATAATAATTTATTACTTTTTATGACTTTATTTTTTAACCTAAAAAAATCATAAAAAACTCTTGTACATTCAGTGGTTATGGTGTTACTGTAGTCCAGTAGTGTCATAAAATGCAACTTGACTTAATTGTGAACAAAATCAAGAATGGTGCATCGATTTTGATCAAATAGGTCTTGTATTATATCCGCGTTTAAGAATTGTGGAAAAACTTTTAATTCTTTCATTTTTAGAATTTTAACCCGACACAATAGCAACCTCTCAGCAGAAAATAAAGATTCGCCGTATGCAAGTTTGTAAACAAATGACGAGTTGTAACTACTAACAAACCTGTTTACATATGACATGATATTTGTTCACGATATCCCACTGAAAGTGGTTTTACACGGCGTGTATTTGTCATATGACTTGTCACTTTTCCATGTGTAAATTCTAAACACGTCGTGTGAACCCTTTCAAACATAACATGTGTATTTTCCATGTGTACAATACAAGTTAGCAACAGCGGTAACACTGCCGATGAAATTAATTTGGCAGTGTAAGCAATTTTTATATTTACTAAACTTACGCACGCGCGTCCGTTCCCATTGTAAACTGCTGCATTGCAATTATTTTATGGGAAACTAATTTTGCTGGATCAGCGTCTGCATACTCGCACATGTTAATGCAACGTGATCAACCAATCGAACAGCCAACAGGTATGCAGAATTGAAGTCAGTCTTAGCTACAGAGAAGAACGGATAAGTTGTGCGTATTAACTATTAAATCTAAATTGTAAATCCTTTTGAAAAATACCTTAAATAAAGTATTGTTAAAAATTAAATAGTGTAAAATTAATTGGTCGGCGCAGTTGGAGCGCCTTAATAAATTGTTTTAATATTAATCCACCTAGGATCCTTAACTGGCGCCCGAGCAGGGACCCTGCATAAAAGTGTAGTGTCCTTATAAAATAATAAAATTTATAATAAATATTTCTGCGATCTCTACGGAGCCCTCCAGAAATAATAATAATTTATTCTGCGATATCTACGGATCCCTCCAGAAATAATAAAATAAAAAATTAATATAAATTAATAATTATAGTTCCTCCTTTGCCAACCTGGTATTCCCGGTGATCACGAAAAATATTATCACAGAAGGTTACCAGAGCAAAAGTGAAGTAACCCGTACCTTAGTAGGTTTCCACGATCATAAAAGTGGACTTCCAAAAAGGCACACTACGGAGCTTCCGCGAGGAAAAAAAGGACTCTAGGTGGATCGCGTCGCGGTTCGTAGCTAAGGCTCTTTATTGAATAAGAAATAAGAAAATATATCAAAAAAGAAAAAATATAAATTATTTTTTTTTAATTAAACCTCAATAGAGGAATTAAATTTTAACCAATAAAAATATAAAAATTATAAATCAAGAAGTTACAAAAAACAAAATTAAATTGGAAAAAATAAATTCTTATATAAAAATTAATAAAGGAAAAAGTATAATAAAAATCTGAAAAGTTAATGGAATAGAATTATTCTTATACATATCTAGAAATAAAAGAGGAAAAAAAATTATCCTTATATCAAAAAAAAAAAAGATAATAAAAAGAAAGAGCTCGATAAAAAAAGGAGCATAAGAAAAATTTCTAAAAGTGTAAGAAATAGATGTGAAGTGCAGTGTAGTGAAACTGGATAAGTCATTTTGATTCTCAGGTGAGTCTGAAAAGGATATTTTTTACCACTTATATAAAAAATTATGGACGAAATGCAAGGGACGCTTACCACCCCAAACGGGTGCACTAAACAGTGTAATTCAAGAACTGAAGGTAATGGCTTAAATCAATTGGGCAAAATAGAGACATAGTTGAGATTAAGAGAAGGCTTGATTCATTGCGCCCGTTGTTAGATAATGAGGGGCTCGATCAGTTAGAACCCAGTCCTGTTTTACAGACTCCAAGGAATGAAGAGGAATTAAATTCGATATGTAGGCTTCCGGATAGTGTTAAGGAACTTAGAAGCTTTGATGGAAACCCATTGAACTACGTATCCTGGGTCCATGCAGTAGAGATGGTCCTAAAGGATTTTGAAATAGTAAGGCACAAGCCTATTTATAGATCCATCCTGCAGAGCATACGCCAGAAAATAGTCGGCGAAGCTGATGCAGCACATACAATATTTTTGATAATGACTGAAAGGAAGTGAAAAATGTTTAATCTCTCCACTATGCTGATAAGAGGGACGTGCAGACCCTCGAACATCAGTTAAACCAATTATCACAGGGCTCGTCAAAGGTAGACGAATTCTATGCGACAGTAAACCATCAGTTGTCGCTTATTATCAATAAATTAAAAACAGAGACCTATAGCGAAGAGACCATTAACGCATTGGTAGCTACGCATAGAAATAGGGCATTAGACATATTTATTCGTGGACTCAACCCAGACCTATCTAGGATGGTTATTATACAACGACCAAGAACCTTACCAGAAGCATATTCGGCTTGTTTAGAACTCCAAAATCTTACGATGAGGAACAACATATTACATTCGAAGGCACAACCACGCGTGAACAATCCTCCAGCTAAAGTGTCTGCCATCAAAACACCACCGAGACCCCCAAGACCTCATTTCAACTATTCAAATAATGCTAGATATAACTATCACCGCTATGGACAAACTAATTCCAACAACCGATCTGCTCCGCATTTGAGGTTTCAGCAAATTAAGCCTGAGCCGATGGAAATGGATCATTCAATGCAAACGCGAAAGATTAATTATATGAACCGTCCCAATAACGGGGAAAAACGAAGAGGAAGTGAAATGTTTAGGAATGATAAGCAACCACGTATTTACCATTTGAACACAGAAGTTGAAGGTGAAGAACTCAATCTTCAGGAAGAAATAACAATCACCGATTTCGATTCTGCAGCAAAGGAGCAAAATTTTATGGAGGAGGGGCATCCAGCCTACCTTACATAGAATACACTACAAGTAGAAACACCAAATTTGAGTTTTTGATCGATACCGGCTCGAACAAAAATTTTTGTAGTTTAGAGTTATCTGCCGGAAGTACACCCCTATCAAACCCAATCATTGTTAAAACTGCAGGAGGAACAATTGAAATAACTAGGAAAATAGTAGGAAATTTTTTTGCGAAGTATGGAATTTTTGATACAATTACGTTTTATTTGTTACCTGGTCTTAGTACCTTTGATGGTATTATAGGTGACGATACCCTCAAAGAACTTGGAGCTGTAGTGGATAGGAAAAATAATATATTAGTGATTAGGGACATCAATAGAATACCTCTTAGGTCTAATATATCAAACAGCCTAAATTATGTTTTGAGTGAATCCATGCCGGTCGAAAGTAGGAATGAAATTAATGAATTAATTGACAGATATCACTTACTATTTGGGCCGCTAGATAGTAACTAAGCCATCGCAACAAACGTTCGTGCAGAAATAAGAAAAACGATGCCAGATCCTATTTACTCAAAAAGTTATCAAAGTTATGCAATGAGAGAGGAGGTAGATAGGCAAATTGCGGAATTGTTATCCGAAGGAATAAGACGTCCTTCAAAAAGCCCATATTATTCTCCAATCGGGATTGTTGTGAGAAACAATACAGATTGGTGGTTGATTACAAAAGATTGAACGCTGTTACTATCCCTGATACGTACCCAATCCCAGATATTAATGCCACACTTGCTAGCTTGGGTAATGCTAAATACCTTACTACGATCGATCTAACCTCAGGCTTTCATCAAAACCCTATGAAGGTTTCGGACATTCCCAAGACTGCGTTCTCAACAATGAATGAAAAATTCGAATTTCTTCGCCTTCCGTTAGGATTGAAAAATGCACCAGCAATTTTCCAAAGAATGATTGACGATGTTTTAAAGGAATATATAGGAAAAATGTGTTATGTCTACATTGACGACATAATCGTGTTCGGAAAAAGTGAAAAAGAACTCCTTGAGAACGTAGATACAATTTTCAAAAAATTAGAAGACGCAAATTTGAAGGTTGACATCGAAAAAACACATTTTATGCAAACCGAGGTAGAATTTTTGGGATATATAGTGAGTGCAGATGGTATTAAACCAGATCCTAAGAAAGTTACCGCAATCGAAAATTTGGTTCCACCTTGCAATCTTAAAGAGCTCAAAGGGTTCTTAGGAATGACATCATATTATAGGCGCTTTATAAAGGACTACGCAAAAGTAGCAAAGCCGTTAACAAATTTGACAAGAGGGGAGAATGCCCAGGTTAAAGCCAACCAATTAAAAAAGGTTCCAATAGATCTAAAAGACGATGCATTACTGGCTTTTAAAAAACTAAAGACCCTACTGACGACAGCCGAAGTCCTTGCCTTCCCAAATTTTGATAAACCTTTCAACCTTACAACAGATGCATCTAACTACGCCATTGGCGCTGTTCTTTCCCAAGGCGAGATTGGTAAAGATAAACCAATAGCCTATATATCCCGATCTTTAAACAAAACTGAAGAAGGCTACGCAACTAATGAAAAGGAAATGCTAGCTATTGTCTGGGCACTAGACAACTTAAGGAATTACCTTTATGGACCCGACCATCAGCCTCTTACCTACGCGGTAGGTAATCGGAACTTCAATGCCAAACTGAAGAGATGGAAAGCTCGTATAGAGGAATACAATCACGAGTTGATCTACAAACCTGGTAGATCAAACGTAGTGGCTGATGCACTCTCTAGACTAAAAACAAGCGTTAATCATCAGTGAAGTTTCCATAGAAACTGCTAGCGAAGGATATTCTCAGGAAACAAGAACAGCGTCAGAGACTAGAGATGAGGACGTTGAATCAACAGGTTCCACCATTCACAGCGCTATTCAAGATGCATCAGACTTAATTCCTCATGTAGATGGCCCCATAAATGTCTTCAAAAACCAGATAATCATTAAAATAGGTCCTGAACTGCAGTCAAACGAAACACCCCATGATCATTTCTTACGTCACTACGTATCCTCACCCGAATGGAATACCGAAAACCTCTTGGATATTCTCAAGAGAACACTGAATCCCACTGTAATAAAAGGCATCAAAATCCCAGAACCTTATTTGGAGATTTTACAAAACCTGTATTTGCAACATTTTTCAAAATATAAAATTATAATTGCTCAAAAGGTAGTCAAAGACATAAGATCAGAAAACCTTCAGTTTGAGATAATTCAGAAAGAACACCAAAAGGGCGCATAGGAATGCTAGAGAAAATAAAAACCAAATTTTAGATGAATACTATTTCCCACTAACGTATGCCCTCATTAGGAAATTTGTTGAACGTTGCGACATTTGTAATAGCAATAAGTATGATAGAAATCCAACAAAACCTTTATTGCAAGAGACGCCTATACCAACCATGCCATGTGAAATATTACATATGGATATAATTGAGATTCAAAATCAAAAATTCTTGTCCGTACTCGACAAGTTTTCAAAATAGGTCTGTCTTAAATATTAGGGAAAAATTAGTAAAAATCTTGCATTACTTTACAGCCCCAAAGGTTTTAGTAACCGACAATGAGAGCAGTTTCCTTAGCCCCTTTGTCAAAGATTTAATCGAACGACTAGGGATAAAAATTTATCTGCCACCATCACATCGAAGCGAGGTGAATGGACAAGTAGAACGTGTCCACTCAACCCTGATAGAAATTTACAGGTGCCTAAGGGCGGCGAATGAAGAACTCAGCGTTCAAGAATTGATGTATGTAACCGTGGATAGATATAATAATACTATACACTCCGTTACAGGAAAAAGACCTAGCGAAGTATTTTTTAATAGGGATCCAAAAGGATCCAACTTTAACAAACTGTTGGAGGCTCGGTCTAAAATTAACAAGGACCTTAGAGGACTAATTAAAAGAAATTCCAGAGAAAGAAATAAACGTATGAACAGGAAACGCACGTCTCCCAAAAAATTTAAGAAAGACGATGCCATCTTTGTTAGGATAAAAAATTTAAAGGCAAAAAATAAACCAGTTTTTAGGAAAGAAATCGTAGAAAAAGACAATAAAGTTACAATACGGACAGTAAGTGGTAAAAGGATTCATAAGGCTCACATAAAAAATTTGAAGCAAAGTCCATAAGTAATTGAAACTTCTATTTCTTTTCACAAGATTTCACCCAATTTTGATAATATAAAGATCAAAAGCAATCAATTAATAACAAAAATAGAAAAAAAAAATTAGTCAAGTGCGAGTTAGACTCACACACGTAGGGTTCCGTACTACGTTCAGTATAATTTAAAAATTCCAGTTGTTTATTTCTTTATGTCTTGGGACACCCTTAAATTTTAAGATTAAAGTAATATTCGCGAAAACTGCATAATAATTAGAACACCCTTTAAATTTTAATATGTAATTAATTTAATTCGCGGTTAAAAAAATAAGGTAATATTCGTGAAAAACACGTTACTAATGGACACACTTCAATTTTAAGTATTTGTTATAGCGGCCGAAGTAACACATCTACTGTATCAAGAGGGTATCTATTAGGTTTATAAAATCATGTCACTGTCGGAACACCCTTTATTTTTATTATTCATTATAGTGGCCATGGAAACTTCCTTTCTATAAAAATATAAAGAGTCTACTTATTGCGATTAAAAATAAGTCACTATAAGTGAAAAACATGTCACTGTCGGAACACCCTTTAATTTTTAGTAATTGTCATATGGGCCGTGGCAACACATCTTCTGTACAAAATTTCAAGAGACTACCTGTTACGGTTCAAGAAATAAGGCTTTATTATTTGTTATAGTGGACACAGTTATACACCTCCTGTAAAAATTTCAAGATTCCACCTATTCATTAAAAACTTAGGATATATACATGCAAATCACGTCACTATTGTAACACCCTTTAATATTTAAGTTCAATTATTTATATTTGTTTATAAAACAAGCATAGTTTTAATTAAAGTCTGCAAATTGTAAGTGGTTTTCTCTTACAGCTAAAAAAAAAGACATAAACGTAAATAACACGTCACTTTTGGAACACCCTACGTTTAAGTATTTTTTGCTATTGTGGCCGCAGTTATACACTTTTGGTAAAATTTTCAAGAGTCTACCTATTATGGTTCAAAACTTACGCCTTACACATACAAAGCACACCACTATCGGAACACCCTTTAATTTTTAGGTTTATTTTTTTCAGACTTGTTTATATAGCGAACTAATTTTAATTTAGTGCTTGCATATTTTTAGTGAATTCCTCCTACAGTTCAAGAAATAAGCACATATTCGTGAATAACACCTCTCTATCGGAACACCCTATAAATTTTAGTATTTGCTAGTATAGCGGTCAAAGTTATATACTTTCTGTAAAAATTTCAAGCTCCTACCTATTATGGTTCAAAACTTATGCCTTATACATGCATTTCACACCACTATCGGAACACCCTTTAATTTTTAGTTTTATTTTTTTATACTTGTTTATATAGCGAACTATACACTGCTTACACATTTTTAGTGTATGCCTCCTGCAGCCCAAGAAATAAACACATATTTGTGAATAACACCTCTCTATCGGAACACCCTATAAATTTTAATATTTTTTGCTATAGCGGCCATCGCTATACACCTTCTGTAAAAATTTCAAGATTCTACCTATTATGATTCAAAACTTAGGTCTTATAAATCAAAATAACACCACTATCGGAACACCCTTTAATTTTTAGGTTTATTTTTTAGACTTGTATATAACGCGAACTACATTTTTATTACAGTTTATATTTTTAGTGTATGCCTCCTACAGTTCAAGAAATAAACACATATTCGTGAATAACACCTCTCTATCGGAACACCCTATAAGTTTTAGTTTTTGTTGTTATAGCGGCCATCGCTATACACCTTCTGTGAAAATTTCAAGAGTCTACCTATTATGGTTCAAAGCTTATGCCTTATACATGCATTTCACACCACTATCGGAACACCCTTTAATTTTTAGTTTTATTTTTTTATACTTGTCTATATAGTGAACTAAGTTTTAATAACTGTTTGTAAATTTCAAGTGTATCCCTCCTACAGTTCAAGAAATAAACACATTTTCGTAAATAACACCTCTCTATTGGAACACCCTATAAGTTTTAGTATTTGTTGCTATAGCGGCAAGCACTATACATCATCTGTGAAAATTTCAAGAGTCTACCTATTACGGTTCCAGAGATAAAAGGCGCTGACAGACGGACAGACGGACAGACGGACAGACGGACAGACATTGTAACGAAAACAATAGGGTTTCGTTTTTACACTTTGTGTACGGAACCCTAAAAACGCTTTGCCAAAAATTGGTGAGTGCCTTTGGCACTAAGGTTCGACTCCTTATGGCAGCGTCTAATTACTATTATAAGAAATATAAAAAGAAATAACAAAATTTCAAAGAAAAATATAAAAAAAAGAAGATTAACAACGATTAAAAGCAATAAATCAATAGCAAAAAGTATAAAACGCTTAGCCAAAATCTAGTGAGTGCCTCCGGCACTAGGGTTCGACTCCCTAAAGGCAGCGACTAAGTGCTATTCTAAAATATAAAATGTTGGCATATAAATACAAGAAAAAATATCATAAAAATAAAATTTTTTTTTAACAATATACAATAAAATATTTTTTTAATTGTAAATTTTATTTAATTCTTTTAGAAATAAGCATAATTAATTTTATTACGCCATAAAGTTATAATAATCAAAAAAAAGGGCCTTGCCAAATCCTACTAAGAACTAACTTTTACTGTAACAATAATCAAATTACTATTTTCAGAAAAATGATTATCAATTTAAGCACTCTTATTACGATTTCTGTAACCATTATTACCCTACACGCTGAACAAATTTACCGATATGACGTCCCCATTGTTACTGTGAGAGCTGGCAACGCATGGACTATCAATGGCAATTTTAAATTGGTTCACGTCATTAACCTGGACGAGTATTCAACAATTGCTGACAATATAACAACACTGGTCCAGGAACATATGCCACCTGGCAAAACGAAGGAAATAATTATTTATCATATAACGCAAATACAAGATAGGCTCATCGAATTAAGAAGCATACAGGGCAGAACTCGAAGATCAATCGACTGGAGCGGCTCTGCATGGATGTGGGTGGCTGGCAATCCCGATGCCGATGGAACTCTATTTTAAAAAGGCAAAACGCGATAATTACTAACAATAATGAACAATACAAGATCAACGAGCAACTCCTGAATACTACGTATGAGGTTTTTCAAAGAACAAACGAGCTCATTATCAAGATGAATGAAATTAGCAATGGAAAAGAAGCCGAGAGAATTGGGCAGGATACTATGAATCAAGTAATTGTTCTGAAGGATACCATTACCGAGGTAGTGAGGGCTTGCCAACTGGCTAAAAGAGGAATTATAAACACTAATTTATTAAATAGAGCCGAAGTAGAGGAGATTATTACAGAAATCGAAACACTACCCTACGCTAACGTTGTGGAAGCTATTGAATATGGGAATCCATCTATATATACAAATGGATCATTATTGCTATACGTTCTTTCTATCCCAAAGTTGAAAAAAGATTTCTACCACCGGCTCATCGCTAGAACAACTATAACAATGGAAAAACAAATTGAACTGCCATTCAACGAAATACTAATTAGCCAGAATGAAACTTTTGGAGTAAAAAGTCTTTGTCTAACCATCAACAAGGTCACAGTTTGCCAACAATCATCTTTAACACAATTACCTGAAGAAACCTGTATACCACGCCTTCTCAAAGGTGGGAATGCAAATTGTCGCTACAAGATGACTAAGTCGCGTATAGTAGAAATGATAACAACAGATATTATTTTTCTAACAAATTTTGAAGGCGTCCTGACAACCCAGAGCAAATCACAAACCCTTAATGGCAGTTATCTGATACAGCTACACAATGAGAGCATACTGATCAACAATGAAACATTTTCTAGTACATCAGTTTCGCGACTACAACCACTTCCCCCTGTCCTAACGAGCGTGGCTAATGAAAAAATGTTAGTGGACATCGATCAGGTACACAACATTAGCTTGCACAACGTGGACAAGCTTCATTATCTTGGTTCGAAATTAAAACTGTCTCTTGGTACAAATATTGGTGTGGTCATCGCAATAGGTATTTGCATTGGGGTTTTGTGGCATAAAATAACTAGAAGAGTCAACCTGCCAACAATCGAAATTCCACAGTCCGTCGACCCTACATTCAACACCAAACATGCGATCTGCGGGACGCAGATATTTAAAGAGGGAGGAGTTAGCAACAGCGGTAACACTCCCGATGAAATTAATTTGGCAGTGTAAGCAATTTTTATATTTACTAAACTTTCGCACGCGCATCCGTTCCCATTGCAAACTGCTACATTGCAATTATTTTATGGGAAACTAATTTTGCTGGATCAGCGTCTGCATACTCACACATGTTAATGCAACGTGATCAACCAATCGAACAGCCAACAGGTATGCAGAATTGAAGTCAGTCTTAGCTACAGAGAAGAACGGATAAGTTGTGCGTATTAACTGTTAAATCTAAATTGTAAATCCTTTTGAAAAAAATTTACCTTTAATAAAGTAGTGTTAAAGATTAAATAGTGTAAAATTAATTTGTCGGCGCAGTTGGAGCGCCTTAATAAATTTTTTTAATATTAATCCACCTAGGATCCTTAACTTACATATGCCATTTTTCATTTAGAACGTGTTCTATTTTGACGTGACAAAGCATCTGACATCCTGTAATGCCAACTTGATATATTGCTATTTTAGGTTTTTTGTGGTACCAAAAGCACTAAAAGCGTGGCTAAAGCACTACGTTTGCACATTTGCATCAGCTGTGGTTGGCAATACAAAACTGTGTGGCGGAAAAATTATATATTATAGGTTATGTCAGATGTAATTACACATGTACGTTTGAAAGCAAAAATTATAAACCGTATGTAAAATGCCTATTTTGACAAACACATGAAATTACATAGGGGTTATCAAACTGACAAGTCATATGACAACCACACGTCGTGTAAAACCATTTTTAGTAGCTTTTCTTTTTAAGCGATTATTTCAGCGCCTAAGATCTTGCCGTATTACTTTCTTTTAAATTTAAATTTTTTTATCTCTGTCTTACAATTGTGCTTTGTAGTATGCACTACTGTTAGGGGAAACGTAAAAAATTCGTTGTTTTATTAACATTTTATTTCATTCAAAATTGCATTTATTTAGGCAATATTTATATATGATCTTACTATAGAAGAAAAAGAGTGAAGCACCTCACAAAAACACAATTTTCTTTTTGCTGGTCGTCTAATATTTTAAAGTATTAATAATGGTGAAGAGTACATGTATATGATGTAAACATTAATTATGCGATAAACGCATTTAAATATTTTAAAATACTTGAACAACCATTTTTACAATCGAGTAAAAAATTGAAAAGAATAAATTATACATTTGTAAGTAAAAGTATGGCGACTCTCAACATCGCATTTTATTCTCAGAGTAGCGTATGTAAAATTTAAAGTGTGTAGATTATAAGCGAGAACAGCAAATAATGGCTACTGAAATGGCTGAAATTTTACATGAAACGAAAACGTATCTAAAATATTTTGAATTAACAAAATTAGTCATTTTCTGCTCGCATTCTTCAACATCACGTAACACTCTTGATAATTTATTCTTTCCTTCATACTTATTTAGTTTAGCGTAAAGTACTGACTAATTTGGTGGTATATCGACTTTTACATATTTTTAGACATTTATTTTACTCATTTTTTTGACATATTTCATGCGTTTTCGTCACTCTAACCAGGCTCAATTGGTAAAAATTAAAATATTTTGGAACTCAACCCGTTAATCTTGAAGAGTTGTTCTAGTTGACATAATATTTCACAATAGCAAAGTGCTAGAATTATGAAAATTCTAATGAGTGGCAAAATCTCACAAGCTTAAAACTAAAGAACTGATATTTGTCACCAATTTTCTTCAGCAAATGTGTTTTTAGGACAATGCGAATGCTTATGTAATTTATGAACATGTTTTAACCCTAACTGCTGATATGTGCTTAAGTTAACCTAAAATCAATTACTGCTATTATTATTGAAATTTTGACTTCATGTGAATAGCATTTCATAAGCGCTAAGTTTATTTCTACTTCGAATAAAAAAAAAAGTAAAAGCAAATTTTTTTCTAGGTGCTTCTTTCATTTAGTTCTAGGTTTTTCATTTTATTACCAGCTTCTGCTATATCGGCAATATTATCAACAACAATGGAGGCACTAGTGCTGATATCGCAAACGGCATCAATTGTGCCATACGGTCATTTGGTCTTTTAAGTCCTGTATGGAAGGCTACTCATATCTCCACAAAAAAATAAGCATATTCAACTCCAACGTGAAGTCAACTTTATTGTATAGATTCGAGACATGGAATGCATCTGCACGGTATATAAACCCACTCCAATTATTTGCCAGCAGATGTCTGAGGAAGAATTTAAAAATATCTTGGCCAAATATTATATCTAATTGCTACCTGTGGACAACCAGAAATCTGCGCACCGAAATACTGAGATGAGTGTGGAAGAAGGCAGTTGGATTCTGAAGTAACAATCACAAGGAAGTCCCGGAATGAAATCAAACTAATAGCTCACAGTGGAATACATGTATAGTGGCCCTCTGCTCCAATTTGGAATGACGGAAATAAAATATTGATTTGTATTTTTACTTTGTGTAATTACAATGTTTTTTAAAATATTTTAAACACATTTTACAGAGCTTTACAATAATTTTTAGTATTATTTATATATTTTACAATTTAATCCAGGGATGGGTACCTTTATATAAAGTAAATACACAAACCATAACTAAAGAACTATAAAAGTAAGAGTCTTACAATTGGTGTGAAATACTTTCAAAGCATAATCGCGAAAAATATTGTCAGGACACCCACAAAGTGGCGAACACAGCTAGTCTATATATATTGTTTTAATTTACAGTGCTATTCTCGAATAATAATTGTTGTGATAGTAAAAATATTTGTGACAAGGACAACAATTTGTTATTCTAGGCTTAAAAAAAAGCTTTTTTGTTCTAAAGTATTATAATAGTTGTCACATGTACAATAAAAGTTAGCAACAATAGTCAATGAAAGTAGTTACGAGTATAGTTCTTAGAATAGCAATGTTAATAATCTATTAACAAAGTTTTAATTAATATAATTTGGAAGAAATACGAAAATATTTATGCCCTAATCGAAGTCTACAACAAAGATGTTTTTATTAATCACATTGCACAGTGGGGCAGAATCAAAATATTTTAGAAATAACCTAGTCATTTATAAATGACATGAGCATAACAGAGGAGTATCTGAACTAAAGTTTTAAAGATGGGTACCATACAACCTCCAGCTGGTGGCGCTATGTGGTCTCAAACTTGGGAACCTCGCACCCGAAAATTCTTTTGCAGTTTGCCATTTCTTCAGTATTATTCTATTTCCAAAATATTTTTATTGTGCTCCACTGTGCATTGTTTGCTTTTAGCTTTCAAAGACTTTGGTAATTGTAAATAACGTGTTAACTTTAGACATTTTAAACATCACTAATAAAGTTTCCCTTCGGTACTTTTGTAATACCAATATTTTTAAACACCATTCTTGTGTTATTTTTAAAAGAAACATTTTATTTATATTCTTCTTGGTTGTTCATTTACTCTTAGGTTAATTATTGTTTTTTATTTTTTAAGTCTAATTTAATTTGGAAATTATATATTGTGCAAATTAATAAACGTTTGTTTTTTAATATTCCAATTTCAGACACATTAAACTCATTTATTCTCACTCCTTTTTTTGGTAAGCTACCAAAATCAGTCATCTTAATTTGAAATAATTTCCATAGTTCCACCAAAAATAACAAAAATTAACATGCGACGTTGCCGGCAAAGAAAGTGAGGAATAATATCAAATAGAAAACTTAGTGAAATAAATGAGTTTTGTTTGTGCCAGACATTGTTATGCGGCCGTTAAATGTAATTCAACTTTTGAAAACCATTTTAGATTTACATTACAAGGGTTTGAATTTAACATAAAAAGGAAAATGTTACAACAAATTTACAAGCAAAAAAAAAAATGACACAAAAGCTACATTGTGTACCAAATTGACTAAATCAATTTAATATTTTAATGAATAATAATTGTCCTGACAACAAGTAATGGACTATAAAAAAATCAAGGTATATTTTTTTAATTTAGGTTGATAAATACACTCTGCAAAATAACTTTAGGACCTTTAACTTATAAAATTTTATGCCTTACTACTGTTCCAAAATTACTCTATATTTTTAAAACTATTACTACATGAAATTATTTGTCTAAAAAAACAAATACGAATAAATTTAGTAATGCTTTTACGAAACGTGACTTCGTCGTCGTTTTAAACACTGTCGTACACCAAATGCTCGAAAATTAAGCTCTTAGCTAAGGTCAAGCTAGGTCCACTAAATGTCTCGCAAAAAGTGGCCAGCCACGTAATGCTCCTTCGACCCAGAACAACGCAGATGACGCCGACAATGTCAGAGTGAATTGAAAAATACCGACGAGGCGATGTTATGCACAATTACGCTTTAGAAAACATTGGTTGCAACCATACACGAATCGCTGCTTGCTGAACGTCAAAAGGTGTTAACTTATTCCAATGCTTCTGTAACCGTTGCAGCTTGCGAACGATGATAAATGTAATATTATTTAGCTAAGCAATTTTATCAGTAGAAAATTAAATCGCTAAAAATAAAAATACGACCGAAAACACACAAAAGGAGATTTAAAAGCCAGAAAAAAATATTTTTTAATTATTTTTGTGAAATTCTGTTTTTACACGGTAGATTGGTTACAAAAAAATCAGTGTAAAATAACCGTGTAAAAAAAGACATTGATTATATATTGGTTTCTTATCTCGGAAACCTATTAAAATTAGTGAAAAACGAGAATTTTTTTAAGAACAAGTAATCATGTTTACTTTTACACATATGTAAATATATATGCACGTACATATAATGTGTATTTTCACCGTTTATTTGCATCTTTAGTGTATGATGAAGACTTAACAGATAGTTTCGTTCCAGAAATCAACGATTGCCTAATTGAATTTTAATTTTTTGATAGTTCTTACTGTGACTTCGTTTAAACCGAACATTTTGCCAAGAAAGTTTGAGCATTCTCGAATATATATAAATTTATTCCTCTAACCCCCACTGGAGCATAGGGCGCCAATAACAGCTGTTCTCCATCTAACCCGATTTTCTCCATGTTGTGCGAGGCCTGCCAATTTCTCTACCATCTTGTTCAAATGGGTTCCATCTAAGCGATTGTTTAGATACATTATTGTCGTCTCGACGGAGGATATGTCCTATCCACTGCCACTTTCGTTAACGTATCTCGGTTGCTACTTCCATTTGGTTTGTCTTTGCTACCAACTTAGCATTTGTTATCGTTCTAGGCCAAAAGATTCGTTATATTCTTCTTAAGCAGCGGTTAATAAAAGTTAAGTTTAGTTTTGTTTTTTAAGGAAATTGCTTTACGTTGTAGTTTTTTATTTGTAATTTGCGACGTCTTCTTTAAGAGATGCATTTATAGTTCACAAAATATTATCACATTTCAATTGCTCTAACAAGAAAAAATGCTTGTATGCGCAAAAAGGGAATTCCTCTAAATTTTACAAATAAAATCTAAGCCCAAATGATTTTGAATCGTGCTAAATGGAATAAAATCGTGTAAAAAAATATATTTTTATTTTCAAACCGTGTAAAAAAAGACAGTGTAAAAACAGAATTGGGTGTATATATGTATGTAAATATTTACTTTATTTTTTTTTTAATTATAATCATTGTTTTTGTACTACCTTGTATATATGGTTTTAAATTACGGTAAAATGCGATATAAATCCAGAAATAATATTAAATATTTTAATCAATTCAATTAATGTGCAGGGACCATTGTGTGAAAGTTAAATATTGCGACAATGGTTTCCTCATAACTTGTAAGATATTTCATATACCTGAATCCTTTCAGCATTATTATGAATTTAGATTCTTCGACTATGTACATATGGTTATTTACACCTGTTGGGTGAAGCTGCCCAAGCCCTTTGAATCCAACTGTAGATTTTGAACGAAAGGCATAGGAATTTTAGGTAACAATTTAGATTTTATTTGTCCTATACTTTTTCGTTTGGAAACTAAGAGCAAACTTCTTAAATGTTACATCGACGATCTACAATTAAGTTTAAAATATTCAAAATGGCTTATTTTCAGTAAATTACTTATATACCGCGTGGAAATAAATTTAGAGATCCAAACTTCTACGAACGGATAACGATAATTTCCCAGTTTATGTTAACGAATATAAAGTGATGGTAACAACGCCAATGTCATTTGTAGTCATTTTAATGACCCAATTCTGTTGCATTATTATTTTTAAATAAATGAATTTTGATTTTTGCCTTTTTTTGCTATTTGTTTAAATAAAGAAAATTTGTATAGTCCTGTATGAAAGGGTGCCAAATTTTTTTTTGTCCGGGTGCTGAAAACCCTAGAACCGGCTAGTCTAGTACTGTGTTCGAATTTTTGAAAAAATGGTGAGCAACGTTTATTATTTCACAAGGAAATTTAACATTTAAAATGTGGTTTCTATCTCTCCATTTCGAAGAATCTTGCGATTTTATTGTTTTTAACTAAATGTTAGCAAATGCTGTTATATGAAAAATTCCCCATAAAATAATGCCTGTTGGCTTTATTTTACAACAAAGTACTACTTCTGGAACATTTTTTCATGACTTTTTCATACAAATGTTTTTATGTATGTAGTTCGACAGCATTCGACAGATATCTAGTCAGAGGATAAATTTGAACTATGGTCAGAAAGTAATCTTTTAGATAACGATATATTAAACGCTATTTTTTTTTTTTTTTTTATTTCGGACCAGCACTCAGGGGATGACCCCTACTCATGCAAAGCATTGTGCCAGAACTAGGAAATTAGGTTATGGGAAGGAGGATAGAGGGAGTAATGTTTGTGGACATTCGATTTGAATTTTCCAACATTGTAGTTGATAGGAAAGACCTCTGTAGGAAGATGATTCCACAAGCGAACTGTACGGCTAAAAAATGAATTTTCTCTGTAATGCATTGTGCGATTCACTGGCCAATCGACCACAAATGGATGGGCTCTTAATGAAAAGCGTGTTATGCGCGAAAACGTGCGGATATCGGGAGCTAGTTCCCTAATCTCATCAGAGCACATTCCATTGTAGTAGCGATAAAACAGCGAAACACAACCCACATTGCGTCGATGTTCAAGAGTGTCAATAGAGTTGGATACCCTACTGTCACCTATGAGCTTCTTCGCCCTCTCCTGCACGCGGTCAAGTAGTTCCAAAATAGACTTTGGAGCACCGGCCCATACATGAGAGTTGTTTTCCATTTTTGGCCGGATGTAAGTGGTATAAATAGTAAGGAGATCGGATGAGGTGAAATATGTTTTACACCGTTTGAGAAAACCGAGACACTTGAAAGCTTCTTTTGAGACTTGAAAAATGTGCTTAGTCCATCGAACGTCACACTGGATTTTCATGCCAAGAACATCAAGAGCTTCTGATTCCTTAATACTTATACCACCCATAATTACAGATGTAGCACCATTATCGGCCGAACGCCGGTGCGTTAGCATACAACATTGAGTCTTACGAGCGTTAAAGTTGACTCTATTTGCCCGGCCCCAATTAGATATTGTTACGAGATCGTGATTGAGCGTATCATTCATGTTTTGCCGCTTGGCCCCAATCTCTAAAAGGCTCGGCCGTCTGCAGAATGAATACGAATGGCAAATGCTGCTATCATCTGCAAAAGAGTAGATAGGGTTGGAAGTTTGACAGAGAAGGTCATTTAGAAAAATAAGAAACAGGGTAGGAGAAAGAACAGAGCCTTGCGGTACCCCTGAACTAATCTTGAACTCGTTTGATGAAATCCCATCTATAACAACTCGTATAGTGCGATCCCTGAGAAAGATCGATATAAATCGAGAAAAGCTATCACCGACACCAAAAGCAATAAGTTTTGACAGGAGTGCACCATGCCACATTCTATCAAAGGCCTTGGAGATATCTAGCCACCACCTTACTTTCGCCGAAATGGTGAATGGATTGACACCATTTTTCCGAAAGGAAAGCCAGCAAGTCCCCTGTAGAGCGCCCCCTACGAAAACCATACTGGCGGTCGCTTAGTAAGCTGTTGGACTCCAGATACTTGACAAGATGAAAATTTAGCATACTTTCCATTACCTTAGAAAGAGTAGAACAGACTGCAATTTGGCGGTAATTTTCAGGGTTGTTAGCCTCTCCTTTTTTGGGGATTGGCGTTACATTAGCTAACTTCCAGCACATTGGAAACTCACCAGTATGATACAAGGTGCTGAAAAGAGTCGCTAGTGGACGTGCTAGCGTCGAAGAGCACTGTTTCAAGACCAGTGCTGGAATGCCATCCGGCCCAGAAGACTTGTTGATATTAAGATCTGCTATTTCCACCTACTTACAGTCTTTCAGGCAGAGGTACAGTCAAGAGCGGAGTTTGTTAAATGTAGAAATACTGAGCCATTTAACAAACTCCGCTCTTGACTGTACCTCTGCCTGAAAGACTGTAAGTAGGTGGAAATGGCATTTAGTATATGGTTATCTAAAATATTACTTTCTGACCATAGTTCAAATTTATCCGTGTGTTAATTATACTCTAAGGGAACTTTGTAAATGTTCCGTTCAGTTAGGGCGCGACCTGGTTAGCTGCTACCATTAGTACATGTATTCGGTCGATATTTCAGCTGTTTACATACAGCCGTCCAGTACTACAACTTCATTCTTTGCTAAGATTTGTGACCCCGATCGATACAATCACGAATACCTTCAGATGCCTTACCGTAAGCGCCAATGTCCAGTACTTTTAACTATAGCATTAACAACAGCGCCTTTGTCTGAAGCCCGATTTTCTACAATGACAATATTAACCTTTCTTTTATGTGGTTCTTCCATTTTAATTTCAGATCCAGAATAAAACGTGTTCGCCGTTTTCACTTGTCTTTAACATTTATGTTATTTGAACCGCAATTAATACCGCTATTCTCTAGAAAATTATGGATCCAGGTTCTGTCAATGTAGAACGGGTCACATATTATTGAAATCTCCTTCAATGTCAATGAAAACAGTAGGTTCATGTATACATTTTTACACCACAGGATTTCTCTATGTAATATACAACAATGTGTAGAGCAGTTCCCACTGATCTTCTTGGGATGTAGTCGTTTAAACTTCTGCTTATCATCTGCAAAGCCGCTCTTATACATATCTTCAATTATGCGCTTCATGCTATTGCTTGTGGGAGAGTTTTGGTTTAATATAGTTTTTACTTATATTTAAAAGTAATTAAATTTAATTAATATTTCTAGGGTAAAACTATTCAGAATATATTTCAGGTGCATTTGTAGAGAGTTTTTGGTATGTGGTATACAAGTGCCTCTAATTTAAAAAGTTTTTGTCGTTCTTCTAATCAGAAGCACTTATTTTTATGTTGTTTAGCCGATCCAACTTCACTTGCCTCCGTAGACATCAAACATACATAACATAAAAACAACGGAAGGGTTATTGTTAAACTATTTCCTTACAACATAGAAGTAATAAATTTTTTAATATTTACACCAATATCTGGAAGTGTAACAAATTGAATAAAAAGTTTTATATGACCTTCCTCTTTTTAAACACAATAAACTGCAATGCACTGTGGTAATATTCGTAACACAATTAAATTTTAAATGCATTTAATACTCTAATGAACTTTTTATAATTTATGTTTCATTGTAACCCACATCAATGTAGGGACACACCCACTTAATCCTTCTTTGGTGCATGTGCACCCGATTGTTCTTTGGTCTCTTATGTGTTGTAATAGATTCCGGTTTCATCCACAATTATAAAACGATATAAAAACTCGTTTGGATTGCGTCTGAACAACGTCAAACACTCCTTTGAACTGGTCACACAATTGGGCTAATGGTCGGGTGAGAGCAATGTCTTTACATGTGAACAAACGTTAGAACCTAATTAATTTATATAAAATATTTGGAAAATTTAAAGGATTATTTGTATATGGAAAAAATACGAGTTTCTCTGTCATTTAAGAGAAGTTAGTAAATCACATAACAGCAGTAGTATAGTGAATCGCGGCAGGGAGACTGTTTGTTAATATTTTGATTTTTAACACACTGCACAGTGGGGCAGAATCAAACTATTTTGGAAATAACCTAGTAATTTATAAACGGCTAGGCCGATTGATCCAAAATTTGACGCATAGCAGAGGAGTATCTAAACTTAAGTTTTAAAGGTGGGTACACCCTCCAGGGGCGGCGCTATGTGGTCTCAAAGTTGGGAACCTCGCACCTGGTTTATTTTTTACAGCTTGCCATTTCGTCAGTTTTATTCTGATTTTTTAAATTTAAATTTAAAATTATACATGGTCTTAAAGGTCTTGTCAATACCTACAAAATGGTATCTAAATTTGCAAATATAAATTCAAAATGATTGAGTTATAAGCATTTTAATTAATAAAATTTTTGATTTTTCGCTACCCTGTCGAGTTTTTTCAAAATATTGGGTACAATTTTTTCCAAATTTTTTTAAATTTTTTATCAGATACTCCTTTGCTATGCGCATGACAAATTTTGGATCAATCGGCCTAGCCGTTTATAAATTACTAGGTTATTTCCAAAATATTTTGATTCTGCCCTACTGTGCACTGTAATGTAACATATCGCTGGCTAAGTCAGCAAAAGTGCTAATTTCTTTTTCAATTTTTTTCAGGAGTGACAAAAAAACGTATAGTTAATTTAGGTTAATGTGCAAACGTATATATTTTTCTTCTTCGTCTTTAATTAAACGCGGATAATCGAAAAATTTCAAAATAAATCTTATGTAAATTTCTTGACTGTATTGGGAGTTAACATATTTGCTTCTAACTTAGTTTTTATTTATTTTTTTTTTTGGTTTTAGCATACATATTTGTTTACCCTTGCATAGCAATAAGAAAAAACTACATTAAGGGTTTTTTTTTTTTTGCTGAAAACGACGTATTTATTTATTATTTATTTTATAAGTGCACAAGCATTGACAAAATCTGTGTAAAAGTTCTGCCTTATCAATACAATTTTTTAAATTTGTATTCAAATGTAACCACTGTAATAACATAGTGATATGTGCCAATCAGTAATATACCTAAAAGCATATGTGTGGTAGTCTAACTATCATGCAATTTTTCTTTCGAAACTGCTATTTTAATAAAACGAAAAGCGAAGTTTTCAATGTTGCAGATTTTTTATTTATGTTTTTATAAATTCTTTGTTATAAATTACCAGTAGACATGAAAGCTGTAATTAAATTTTAATGGTTTTTTTATTTTAAACTAAAATTTTAAATTTATTTCAAGGCTTGCGAAAATATCATGCAGTTTTTTCATAGAACACAATGAATTGTGTTGTGAACAAAATAATAGTTACTTCAAAAATGCATAAAATAATAAAATGTCTAACAAAAGAAAAATGTATGTATGTATGTATGTATGTATGTATGTATGTATGTATGTATGTATGTATGTATGTATGTATGTATGTATGTATGTATGTATGTATGTATGTATGTATGTATGTATGTATGTATGTATGTATGCATGTAAACATGAACACATTGTGATGAAATAATAGGGTCATAAACATGTTTGTTGGTGTATTTATTGTCTGAAAATAAAATCCTAATATTAGTTTTGCAAATATTGTTCTTCTGGATTAAATGCATTAATGTGCCTGAAATAACGCCAAAAGAAAATAAAAGATTCATGAAATTATTTTTTTAATTTTTGAAGGAAACAATTTAAACTTAGATATCATTAGAGCATAAAAAAATATAAGCAATTAAGATTGAAGTGGAGTTTTTTAAAATTTCTTTTAATATATTATTTTGATAAGCAATATTAAATATTTTATTAACGATAAAAATAATTAATCTTAATATCATATAAGCTATTTTTCTTAGTGTTTATTCAAACCAACTGTATATTAGCACATACACACAGTAGATGCCAATTCAATGGATTTTTTATGTTTAGAAAATGAATAAATATCAGCCTAAATGTTGTTTTGATTATTTATAGAATTATATTTATGGAAAAGATATAAAGGTGTAAAAGAAGAGTTTAAAGCCACTTGTCGCATTTCTTCTTAACCCACGTAAGCGCCTAACAATCATTTCTCAGAAAACGAAAAAAACTTAATAACTTTTTAAATGAGGGTTTAAAAACATTTTTTTTTTTGCAAAACATGTCTGTGCGATTCTCTAAAGGGTGTTGAAACTTTTTTTTAAAAAATTTGTTACTTAAAAATAACTGCAGCCAAATCTGTCACACCAACAGCAAATTGCACATTTTGTAGCTATTGTTGGTTTTTGTCAAATCAGAAAACGTAAATTTCTTGTCTATATAAACGTTAATTCTTATGTTTATCAAAAAGAAACTTTAAACTTTACCAAAAATACTCCGATTGGTCTGAAACTTTCCAGATTTCTTTTCATCTCAATTATCAAAATTTAGTGGTTGAGACTTTAAGATTTCCAACTTTAAATATAAAACCAGTGCATTTTGCATGCAAATGTCATTTGTTTCATACAAAGTTATTAAGATGAGAATGTAGTCTGGTGGCAAATGTTATTTTCTATCATAAAAAACAAAAAAGTCAATTTCGAGAAAATGGCGCTTACGTGGTTTAAGAAAAAAGCGACGAATTCCTTTTACTAACACTTCAAACTTATACTTTATAATTCGGTCCTCATATTGATTTTATGGAATTCAGCTACATGAAATTACTCAGCTTCAAACTTGAAAAAAAATTTTAAGTCGTAAAAATAAAATACTAAACATATTTTATTTTATTTTTAGTATACAAAAGTTGTATTTTATTTTTAAATTAGCTGACCCGGTCCGCGTTGCTAGCCCTAGGCAAACATTAGAGTTGTATTACCACACGATTTAAATTGAGCTTTTAACGAAATTTACGGCCTTTAAATAAAAATCCATGGAATACCAAAGTTTTTTTTTTACAGAATAAGTTCCATATGGGCTCAATCAAAAAAGAAACGTATTTAAGGCAAATTGTATTTTTTTATATTTATTTATTACTTCATCTTAAGGCCAGCGGATAGACAATGTTTTTTATTTTTTTTATTTGGTGTAAAAACGTATAATTTTTTTGGCGTGCAAACTCGGGAGTAAGCCACATACAACTGGCCGTGTCCAAAATTAAGCCAGCAATAGTCAATGATTGGCCTTGTGCTTTGTTGATAGTAATAGCAAAAGGGAATTACCCGTGATCCAACCTTTAATGTTAGTACATGCGGTGGCATTCCGGGTTGTTCTAATGAATTAAAAAATTCAGTGGGATAATTGAAGGCTTGTTCTTCATCCATTACTGTGTCGATCGATTTTTATTTCATTCATTTTCTGGGCAGTTTCAGCTGAATTTTTCATTGAGCTTGTTGACATCACCATTTTTTGGTGCCAAAATTGCACGTTCGCACAGCCAATCCGGATTTTTGTACAATGCTACACCTTAGTAAGCGCGGAATATCTTGTGTTATCGAATGATGTAAATATTTTGACAATAAACAGAACGGTCGCAAGTTTTTAAGCTCGCAATAATAAAAAAAAAAAACAAAAACATAGTGTGTGAATTTTTAACAAACAAAATACCAAAACAATAAAAACCTGTTTGATACAGAACAACAAAGTTTTTGTATTTTTTTTCCTTCATTTACTTCGGCATTTATTACTAGTAATAAGAAAAAACAAAAAAAAAAAGTGCGAGGGCCATTTATGAGTCACTCAAATTTAAATGTATCTGAGAAAAGTGCAAACATAAGCAGTAGAAATGCTTATGTAATTATAAATGCTGATGAAAGCAGTGATAAAAATGAAATAAATAAAAACAAAAAAACTGATGTGTTTTTAAATGCTGCGCCAATATACCGCACACGCTCCTGTTCACCATTGTTGCTTAGTAGCGACAAAAAAATATATATGAATAAGTCATCTTCGCCTTCTCAACACAGTGTGACCAAAACAAACATGGACAGTGCTCAAAAACCCAAAACACAAGTGGGCATAGATAGATACGTGACGGTATTTAAAACGAGGACGTAGCCCTAAATCTTCGCAGTTGGCTTCAATTTCTAAAGTACCTAAAGATAGGGACTCTAATAGTCTAAGTTCCCAAAACCGCTTTGCAATCTTGGATAGCGAAACAAGTGTGCCTATAACTTTACCCAAGTCGTTCGAACCACCTCCTATTTTTCTGAGAGAACAAAATTCTAATGATTTAATAAAAAGTATAATTTCAATAATTGGAGAAAATTCATTTTATGTGATTCCTCTTAAGCGTGGTAACATAAGTGAAACAAAGATTCAAATAAGTGATGAAAGCAACTTCCGAAAATTAGTTAACGAATTTGAAATCCGCAATAAGAATTTTTACACCTACCAATTGAAAAGTGGCAAAGGTTTGCAGGTAGTCATAAAAGGTATGGACCCTTGTGTCGATCCAGCTGATATTAAAGCTTGTCTACAAAAAAATGGATTTAAGGTAAAAAGCGTAGCCAATATCAGAAATCGCGAACGTGTCCCCCAACCAATATTTCGGGTTGAATTGGAACCTGGTGATATGAGATTGAAAAAAAATGAGACTCACCCTATATCCAATATTAAATATCTGCTACACCGAAAAATTACCATAGAAGAATCACATAAGTGATCAGGACCTATACAGTGTTTAATCTGTCAAGAATTTGGTCATACTAGGGCTTATTGGAAGTTGCCCCCTGTTTGCGTTGTCTGTGGCGAGCTTCATGTTACAGCCCAGTGCAATAAAACTAAAGATGACATAAATGCAAAAAAAATGCAGTAATTGTGGTGGAAATCACACCGCAAACTACAGAGGTTGTCCAGTATATACTATAGTGAAGAGGTCTTCAATTCAAAAGTTACACAACCTTCCAAAGCATACACAATACACACCAAATGCTAATTTTCCTCAATTAGCCCATCCCAAGGCAAAACACGTTTCGTATGCTGATATTTTAAAAACAAATCGTACACCAGTTATTAATATACCACCAACATCAAATAACAACAACAATTTATACACGGAAAATAAAGAACAAATCCCATCCGCTAACTTCAGTCGCCTTGAAGGTACAATTGATACATTAGTGCAGTCTTTAAACAATTTTAAGAACTCCATGGGAAATATGATGCAATAAATGTTAAAAATGCAATCCATGATATTGCAGTCAGTACTCAAAAAACCATGAACTGTTTAAAAATATGCTTCTGAAACGCAAACGGCTTACGCCAACATAAAAATGAAATTGAGTACTTCCTTAAGAATCAACAAATTGTTGTCATGCTGATTTCAGAGACTCATTTAACGACAAACAGCCTGTTTAAAATCAGTGGCTATATATTTTATGATACTAAGGACCCCCGTGGTAGAGCTTGTGGTGGATCTGCAATATTGATAAAGGCCCGAATTAAACACCATTTATTGTGCGATTTTTGTGAGGACTACCTTCAAGCAACAAACATCTGTCTTGACGAATTTCATCAAAACTTAGTCATTTCATCGATTTATTCACCTCCTAGATTTACTATATCAGAGTGCCAGTACAGCGATTTTTACAAATCTCTAGGTCCTTGTTTCTTAGCAGCTGGGGACTACAATGCCAAACATACGTTTTGGGGATCACGGCTAATTACCACAAAAGGTCGCATTTTGTTTGACGTAATTTCAAAAATGGCTATGAATGTTGTTTCGAGTTGACAACCAACTTATTGGCCTACTGATCGACAAAAAATACCTGATGTTATTGATTTTGGTGTAATTAAGGGCATTTCAAGAGAAATGATTAAATTTGAAGCATCACTAGATTTATCTTCAGATCATTCACCCACTATTGTTTCTATATGGAATCAACAAGAAATGATGTCACCGACAACAAGCACTCGCATAAATTGGTTAAGTTATAGAAAATATATTAGTTCTCATTGTTCGGAGAATGTACCGCTAAGAACACCAGAAGACGTAGAGCTGTGTCTTTCTCAATTTGGCCGCACAACATGCAACAACAACCCGACAACAAACTAGATACAACCAAATTTATTCTGCGGATGTCGAACGGCTCCTGACTGAAAAAAGAAGAATCCGAAGAGAGTGGCAGTTACACAGATCTCCCCAGCTCAAAAAGAGACTAAAGGAGTGCACGAAATCGCTTAAAAAGCTGCTGGAATGTCGAAGAATAGCATCTCTGGAAAATTACCTGGCGGATCTTGACACAACTTCTCAATCAGATTATTCATTATGGCGTGCATGTAGAAACTTAAAACGACCAGTCATACGCAAACCTCCCTTACGAACTTCTTGTGGGGGTTGGGCAAGAAATTATACTGAAAAAGGTAATCTATTTGTTGACCATTTAAAAAACGTGTTTATTCCAAATGACTCGACTGATATAGCTGAGTTGCCACCTGTCGATGTTAGTCCTGCAGTCACCTTAAGGTTTGAGCTTCGTGATATTGAAAGGGCAATAACTGATTTAAACACCAAGAAAGCGCCTGGTTTTGATAAAACGAGCAATAAGATGCTAATTGAGCTTCCTAGTATAGCACTAAAAATAATTCTCTATATTTAATGCCATTTGTCGTCTTGAGTACTTTCCATCAGATTGGAAGATTTCATTGATAACTATGATTCCTAAGCCGGGAAAAGATCACACAAAAGTAGAATCATACAGACCCATAAGCCTTTTATCAAACATGTCAAAGCTATTCGAAAAGATTTTAATTTCTAAGTTAAACCCAATTCTAAGCGATATGGGATGTATTGCGAATCAACAATTTGGATTCAGAAAACAACACAGTACAATAGAACAAACACACAGTTTAGTAAATGTAGTCAAAAAGACCTTTGAGGAAAAAAAATATTGTTCAGCCCTTTTCATAGACGTGTTTCAAGCGTTCGACAAAGTATGGCATAAAGGCTTAATATATAAGTTAAAGCTAAATTTGCCTAAAAACTTCTATAACTTGCTAGAAAGATATTTAACTAATCGAAAGTTTATACTGAAAGAAGGAGACTTTTTAAGTTCACCACAGTCTATTGCCGCTGGAGTACCCCAAGATAGTATATTGGGACCTATTTTATATTTATTGTATACTTCGGATATGCCAACTAGTGACCGAGTCCACACATCGACATTTGCTGATGATACAGCTTCTCTATGCATCCACGACAGTCCCCAAATAGCATCGCGATATTTACAAGACCACATATTTAATTTGGAAAACTGGTTGAAGAAGTGGAGAATAAAAGTGAACGAACAAAAATGCACTCACATAACGTTTACACTACGTAGGGACTCATGTCCCCCTATTCGCATAAATAATCAAATGATACCTCAAGTTTCTGAAGTCAAATACCTCGGTATACATCTTGATGGGCGCCTTACATGGAAAAGTCATATAGAATCAAAGTTAACACAAATGAAATTGAAAGCAGTCCAACTTAAATGGCTTATTGGCAGAAACTCTACTCTCAGCTTAGATTGCAAACTTTTGCTATACAATTCGATCCTCAAACCAATATGGCGTTATGGGATTCAGTTATGGGGCACTGCCTCAGCTTCAAACTTGGAAAAAATTCAAAGGCCTCAAAATAGAATTTTAAGAATGATTACATGCGCTCCTTGGTATATTAAAAACTCGAACATCCACAAAGACCTAAACGTGCCATTGATTGAAGCAGAAATCGCGAAACATGCATTATCATATTTAAAAAAGCTCGAAACACATCCTAACCCGCTGGCTCGTAACATCCTAAACGACCGCGGCTACATTCGACTAAGAAGGAGGGATATTACATTTTTTGGCCAAACCCCAGAGAGGTGAACCCGAAATGATGTCATCAGCCGGAAAATAAAATTGAGCCCGGCATTGGCTGGACTTAATTAATTAGGTATAATTTAGTTTTAAGATGTGAACACTTATTGTTAGTTCAATTATATTTGAAGATTCAATAAATAAAGTTGAAAAAAAAAAAAATATTTTGTAAATAAACCGAAAACTCAGATTTTTGAATGCAACATTTCGAAAGTTTTAAATATTTGATATTGGATCAATATTAAATAGGTCTTTTGTAAATATCTTCCGAACTACATAGCGAATGTTGAAAATGTACCTACTTTTAGACGACCGGGCTGTGAGGGCACAATACCAGACATAACTTTAGTGTCTGATAATTTTACGAACAGAGTCAAAGATTGGATTGAGATACATATATACAGCAAGCGATCACCAGTATATTTCGTACTCATACGAAGAGGACAGAATAAATAACGGGGAAAAAGATCATCACAGCTCTATCACCCGAAGATGGAATAGCAAGAAACTGAATTCATCATTGTTAATTGCGGAAATCGACAGAAGATCAAATGAGCTACTGGAACTCTCAAGAAGCCCGACAAAAATAGAGAGAGTTATGCGAATAATCGAAAGAGCGTGTGACAAATCCATGCCTAGGATAGGCGGAAACAGACACCGGAAGAACCCAGTATACTGGGGGAATAAAGCTATCTCAGAAGCAAGACAAGACTGCTTACGCCGAAGGAGGAAATATACAAGAGAAAGGCGCCGGGGCGAAGCAGCGGTCGAACGAGATGAGTATAAAGAGGCAAAGAGACGACTTCAACATGCAATTTTTAATAGCTAAAAACAGCTTTGGGAAGAACTACGTGACGACATAAACAATAACCACTTTGGAATGGGCTACAAACTAGTCATGGGTAAACTAGCGGCGAAACACCCTACAGCGAACATGGACGTGGAAACTATGGAAAACATTGTAAGTACACTCTTTCTACTACGCGATATACCTAAGGAAATAACAAGCCCAGAAGAAATACCAGATATCCCACAGTTTACGCAACAAGAGCTGATAGACGCATCACGCAGACTAAAAGCCGGTAAGGCCCCTGGCCGTGATGTAATCCCAGGAGAAGTAGTAAAAGAAATAGCGCTAAAGAGCCCAGGAGTTTTGCTGAGTATGACACCTGTCTTAAGAAAGGGGTGTTCCCAAAGATCTGGAAGAGGCAACATCTTGTGCTCATAAGCAAAGGAAAAGGAGTTTCAAACTCGCCATCAGCGTATAGACCACTTCGCATGTTGGACACAGCGGGAAAACTTTACGAAAGCTTAATAAAACCTCTACTGAATGAAGCCGTAACAGGTAGTGGAGGGCCTCAGGAAGGCAACATGACTTTAGACCGGGCCCCACTCCACAAGACCATTGGTTCTACTGGCTACACTGGACGTTAAGAACGCTTTTAACAGCCGTAGATGACCTGATGTACTGAAAGCCTCAGAAGAACGTTTTCACATTCCGGCTTACTTGGCGAGGGTTATAAAAGACTATCTTAAAGACAGAGAACTTATTTGTAACACAACATAAGGTCAGAAGAAGATGCAAGTAACGTCAGGCGCTTCAAAAGGGTCTCTTCTAGGACCGGACCTGTGGAACATTAGTTACGATGGAATATTTAATATTGAAATGCCGGCGGACAACTTCCTAGTGGGTTACGCGGACGATGTAGAAGTGATGATAAGGACCAAAGCGTGGCTAGATGAACACGGCTTACAACTAGCTTCACATAAAACAGAAATATTCATTCTCACCAGACGTTATATACCCGCGGAGATATATAAACATATGGAAGGCTTCACAGTGAGAACAAAGAAATTCCTCAACTATTTGGGAATAAGACTTGATTCAAAGCTATCGTACTCAGACCAGATCCACTATGCCATAAACAAAGCCTCGAAGATCACAGGAGAGCTGAGCCGATTGATGGCTAACATAGGTGGACCGCTACTAACCAAGCGTAAGCTCCTAATGGAAGCGAGCACCAGTGTTCTCCTTTATGGAAGCGAGATATGGGGCGAAAAAATGAAGGTGAAGAAAAGAGCGAAGGCACTGCTGGCCGCGCAAAGAACACCGCACTACGGGTAACATCTGCGTATCGTACGGTGTCCGCAAGCGCTATACTAGTTATAGCGGGAATGACCCCAATATACCTTCACCAAACCAACGACATAGAACCCAGACGAGAAGAGCTAATCAGACAGGAGATTCTAGAGAGCTGGCTTATTAGGAGGAACACCGATATAAGAGGCAGGTGGACTTTAAGGCTCATCCCAGATATAAAAAAGTGAGTAAATAGACGACACGGAAATGTTAATTACTATTTGACCCAAATGTTGTCAGGTCATGGATACTTCCGGAAATATCTTCACAGAATGAATAAATGCGACACTCCCTATTGCCTTTACGAAAATGAAGATGTAACAGATGATGCATATCTTCTTCAAGTGTTCCCGCTGGTGAGCGTCACGGGACTATTAACGGTCGAAAATATTATCGATAGCATGATAGCAGAAGAAAATAACTGGCGAGCAGTCGCAAAATATTTCGAAACAATTTTGCGTACTATGAAAGCAGATCTAGACGCCGCAGAAAGGAGAATAAACATAGGTACAAGGGTAACCGGAAACTTGAATGCAGATTAGATTAACTGCTACAGGACTAAACGAAATCGAGCGTCGATATCCTGCTGAAAAAGAGCGGAGCCTGGACGCTGGCGAATAAGATGACGGTTTAAGGCCGAGCAGGGAACCACCCCGAAGTAATGCGCAAGCGGTCGCGGGGTGGATTTCATTCCCAACAGGGTTTTTAGTCGATACTTCATACTTGTGGCAAGCCCGACACACCCACGTATGGTGACGTAAATGCATTTTTACCTCCTTACCGAAAGAAAAAAAATATACTAAATGTTACTGCAAAAATGGCAGCAACTTTTATTTTTGTCGGCGGTAAATTTTACACACATTTACAGACCTCTATAATAATTTTAGAATTTAATAAAAAGCCCATGTTCCTGAGTAATTACCCAGATATGGGTACCTTTATATAAAGTAAATACCTAAACCATATCTGAAGCACTATAAAAGTAAGGGTCTTAAAATAAGGTGTGGATTACTTTTAAAGTAAAATAGAACAAAATATTGTGAGAACGCTGACGAGGTGGCGAGAACAGCTAATCTATAATAAAACTGTAACAGTAACATTTCTCTACATGAAAGATTTTTTGAAAATGTTGTTATTGGTAGATAGGAATACAAAACATCAATTTTTTGAATTTTTGTCTGTTGGTGTTTCCATCACGTAAAAACCACTGGATGGATGTAAATAAAAAATACAGATAAAACCCCGAATGTTGTTTGTTCCAATATTCCGGTTTATTATCCAGAAACGGGTAGTCCTATATACATATATAAACTATATCTGCAGCTTTATAAAAGTAGAATTATAAAAATTTGGTATGGGTTACTTTTAAAATAAAAATTCAAGCGTTGGCGACTTAGCACAGTGGTTTATTCCCATATAACTTTGCATGACAGTCATATTTAGCCTACCGCCCATGATCTAAAAAGCTAATGTTTTTATATTTGCTAGGTTATTCAACAAAAAATGTGAAAACATAGCTTTGTTAAACCTATTGTAATCGCTCTTAAAAGAGGACTCCTGATCCTGTTAAATGTCCTTTATAGAAAAAATGCAATGTCTTATAAAAATTATGCAAATTTCATGAAACTTGTTAGTACAGAAGTGCAAATGGCACATGACTCACAGTCACGAATACTCATGGTGAGAAAAAATGTACTCACGCACGATCATGTGCAATTAACTTTCGAAAAAAATTATTTTAAAGCTCATCGCCACTACTTGAAAGGCTCTCTTCATCGTTCACGACACTTTCTTTTTGTATATATTTGTAAATATCTTCAAAATCTATATTATTTTTAATCTTAATATTCCCTCTTGAAAATATAAATTAATCTGTGGATATTAACAAATAATTCATCAAATCCTTATGAGTGTCTATTCGAGACGTTTTTTGATGCGCAACCCTACTTTTCTCACATTTTTGTGATTTACTTTTAGCACTTCTTCCGACAACCAGCCTAAAATGTTTTTTTTTATTTAATTATTATTTGAATTTTATAAAGACGTTTTAAATCATATGTTCCCATTGGCAAATCAATTACGTAGATTAAAATTGTGTGTTCGTTAGATTTTCTAGAAAACAGACAGTTACTTGTACTCACCTCACAGTACAGTATTTATGCCCATATTTATAAAAATTAAAGCTTACTGAAAGTTTAAATTATGTACAATTTTTTTAAAAAATTACTTCAAGTAAAGTTGTTTTTTATGAATAAGGACATTAATATTTAATATTGAACCCAATAAAATTTTTAAATTATTTATTTAAGTAAAAGGAAAAATATGTTTTTTTATTTTATTTTTTTCAAAGTTACGGTTTGAACTTTATAAATCTTTTATTGCCGATCAATAGAATAAGAGAACGAAAACCGGAAACAACCAAAAGAAAAATATTTTCCTTTTTTGCAATGTTCAAAAAAGTTTAGGAAATTTTAAGCTTAAATTAAAATAAATGCGATTTTTATAATAATTAAAAAATAGTACAAATAAACTTTATATATTAAAATTTATATACATATATATTATAGCAAATATACCAAGCTATTATAAAAACTAAATTTTTAGTTCTTGTTGCAAGAAAAAAATGTTTAGCGATTATTTTTTGTGAAATAATAAAAACCTATTTCATTTGTAACTTTAGCGCCCCCTTGCAGCAAAAAAGGTGACAATTTCTGTATTTTTTTCATCAGCATATTCCCGATTGTGGATTTTATGTAAAACAGTAAAACTCAACTTATATTGCGCGACGTTTGTTTTTTTTTTTCATTAAAAACCTTTAGAAAGTAGAGAAATTCAAGCCAAAATCTAAAAATGGACTTTAAACAAATTTAATTTTTTTTTTCAAAGTTCCGGAAAAATTTTCATAACTTTTTTGACCCTGCTGTTAGAAATTTGTTTAATATTTCATCGAACTTAAAAGTTATTTCAATTTTAATTCGAATAATATGACTAACAAAATATTTGCAAAACCTTCTAATAACTTATTATTGCAAATAATGTTTGATACCAAAAACACCAAATTTCGATATTCTGCTTCCAAAATTTCAGTGTGTGCAGCTGTTTTTAAGAAAGAGTCAAAACTAAGTTTTATTTTTAATAATTAAAGCACATAATTATCTGACTTTTGCGCCCTCTGGTGCCGTCAATAGAAGCTAAGACTTAAAAATTATTTTACATGGGTTGAAATTATGATGTTAGCTGTCGAACAGTATAACTTTCGTCACAATACAAAATATAGTTATTTTCGTCATGCCACAAAGCACTGTGTAGCGGGCACCCGACTTCAAAAAAGAAGGAGGTTACCAGTTCATCTATATATCACATTTTTATGTTTGTGCACGCAGAATTTAGTTATTTCTAAACCGATTTTGATTGGGGCCATTATATACGTTGTATAAGATCTTACTTTTTGTACCATTATAGACTACTCATAGAGGTTAACTATGTTTTTTGTTAATTTTGTTTATTTATTTTTCTTTATTTAATACTAGTTTTTAAGATTAGATTTGAGTTATTTTTAGGATCATTTAGAAGTGATATATATAAACGTCCTTCGTATATGATAGCTTCGGGAGCAAAAGCGTATATAATTGTTTGCATTGTTTTAAACCAATTTTTAATTAACAAATTTTCTGATAAGCACGGTGCTTTAATCTTTTCTGTAAATCAAGATATTACTTTCTAGTCTTAAGTTTTTTTCTCCTAATATTGTATAATTTTAAGTTTGTTCATATAAAGAAATGGAAGAAGGCTCAATAAATATAAAACTTAAAAATACCATTATAGACAGATGCTTCGAATTTACACAGACTCCATATTACTATAAAGTTAAAGGGTATTACTTAATAAATTTACCATCTCGAGAATCACACGTGTTTTATTCTGTATTGTAAAATACATATCATATTTGAGACAAGGATCAAACTCTAAATAGTGCGTGGCTCTATTGTGAAATAAAATTAAATAGATCTTAATTAAACTTTTTAAGTTTTTAAATTAAAAAATTGGTTGCCGTTTATTGGCATGTATTTGGTGATGATTCTGAAGAGAATTTGAAGAGGGTGGAACAATTATTCAAAATAAACACTCTTGCAGAGATTACTAAAATAGCTCTGTTGTTAACGTTGGTTGGTCCGAATACGGATAAGCGGATAAAGTCAATCATTCTACCAGAAAAGCGGCGGACAAAGCTTTTAAAGATATAGTGAGAATAATTTTGCCGCTCTTTAAACCCACTAAAATGTAGTTGCGGGGAGATTTAAATTCTTAAATTGGGGATTATATATTTTACCTCAAACTTTTAGCTACTCCGTGTGTAGTAGACGTAGAAGTAAGTAAGAAGTAAGTAGAAGTCAAATTACTGTTGACAAATTTGACATGGGTATTAGCGTTTACATTGTCGCAGTCAATTGAATTAGTTGATAAAGAGCAGAAAAACATACATTCAACGTCATCGCATAAATTATTATTATTATTTTTTAGGGGGGATAACGAATCAGACCACTAATATCATGGGTGCCAATTCGACCCCTTCGTTCTTCAATGTTTTTTTGTATACGACTGTAAGTTAACGAATACCTTACATTCAGCACCCATGACTTTTCAAAGACTTATGGATCAGGTGCCATACTCTGTGATTCTCGTAGCTAAAACTAAAGCTAAAATTCTAACAATGCATACGAAAATTACGAGTATTCTTAAATAGCTTGACATTTTTAGTTTTAAATGTTTTTTATGCCCCTAAAATGAGCACTTAAAACTAAGTGTCAAAATATATTAGAATACACGTTATATTGCATTTTTTTGAATGTTAGCGTCAGCTTTAGCTACGACAATTACAGAATATGGCGCCACATTACGAATTTGTTAGCTGGAACAACAGTAGATAACGTTTTAATTGGTGGTGTCACACGTGACGATTGCAAAGACAACTTGTTTAGAGGTTGAAGACTACAGGAGTGTAATATTAAAATTAATTGGACAAAGTGTATAGTTTTCATAGTCGCTGTTTGAGGCTAGTAATCTATCGCCTGGGCCCAAAAAAATTCAACAAATGCAGAGTTTTCTAGGTTTATTAAATTGCTTTTCGAAGTATTTGCCCAATAAAATTGGGAATAAAACTACTCTAGCGACTTCGCTGATTGTAAAAGAAAAAAATAAGTTTGATAAATTTGTATATAAATATAGATTAACAGTGTATACCGATCACCAACCCCTGGAACAACTATTGTACATATATGGATATTATTTCTATCTAACTATAATTGTAACATTAAATATCGGCCAGGTACTAAACAACAAAATGTTACGCTTAATCCTGCTTGCCGCAAAATGGGCTGTCGGCTGTGAACAATTTAATTATAGACATTTTTAGTGTTAAATATATTCCCCTTTCAGTTTTACCAATTGCAGAATTTACAATAAAAGAAGACGTTTTAAAAAACGTTTCAGAATTTGTGATTAAAGTCAAATGACCAATCTCAGTTAAAACGTATGTGTATTTAAGTCCAATTATATCTGTAGAATCTCATTAGAATTTAGAAATTTAAATTTTTAACAATGTTTCACGAATCACATATCGGAATTGTAAGAATGAAACTTGTAGCCTGCAGTTTGATACGTATATAGGGTGAAGGGTTGTCCCATTACCCATTTGAATAATGCATGTCGATTTATTCCCATTTAAAAACATTGATTTTTTAATAGCTTTGGATGATTTCTCAATATAAATGGAAGTGTACATTTAGCTAAAAACAATCACAATATACATAAATACATGATTGAAATATTAAATATAGTATTTGTCACTTTCTATTTTTGTACGAAATTACTGTTTATCTTGTTACCCCAAGAAAGACAGTAATAGAGAAAAATTTTAATTTAAAAGTAAACGAAAGAATATGATAAGTTAATGCTCGAGGAAAAGATTAGCAAAGATGAATTCTAAGATGCCAAATAGCAACTAAAAAAAGAATTAGTTGAAAGTCCACAAACTCACGAGGCATCTGATATTAAAAATAGACTAAGAAAATATAATAATGATAACCAATTCTAAAAGTTGAAGGTAATTGAAGTGTATATACATATGTATATAGGTAAATAAGAATGTACAACATTGAAATATGTACATACATATTTATAATAAAACCACACGTGTTTTATTTTGTATTCTAAAATACATTATACACTTTGAAGGTTATAACAGCAAGTATTGAATTTAAAAGGCGGTTTGGTGCAAATGGCTTATCTTTTGATCCACAATAGGTAGACGCTTGAAATATAGTCGTTACCTTAGCGCCCACTGCGACAAAATGTAACAAAACATAAAATTAGCATCTAAAGTTTGACTCACACTACACGTTATTTTGTTGTAATGTTATTTTGTTGTAAATGTTACATATATTGTTTGTTGATTTCAAATTGGTGATTACAGATTACTTTGTTTTAAATATATTTTTTGCTTAGATTTGATAAATTCGTTTTATATTTATTTATTATGTAATTCATTTTGATATTAAAAAATCTTTAAAAATTCTGTTATAAAAATATTTTAGTTTGTGCAAAATCTGTTGATTTAATACATTCATATCATATCATGTCTTGTCATAGTTTTTGTTATTTTTGTGCACAAAATATACAAAAAAGAAATGGAATAAACATACATATATGTATGTAAGTGCGGCTGTGTACATTGTAACAGATTATATTGTAGAAGAAACGAAGGCAAAAGCAAGAGAAACAGAAACACTAACAACTAGTGTTTTAAATAAACAAAAGGATTTAAAAAATATAATATATGAATGGATGTACATATGTATATTCTTTATCAAACATATGCACATATTTGTCTCCCTTCTCTCCATCAAGCTAAAGGTGTAGAAATTGGCCTAATGCCACACTTACACGTAAAGATACTCAAAAATATGTATGTTTGTATAAAAAGACAAAGAGAATATTTTATTTACAAATATGTGCATACATACATATACATATAACAAACATTTCTGTCTGCATCCATAAAACATACACGGCTGGCACATTCTTATAGTCGCTTATATGTATGTGTGACGCTAGCTGACGAAAAGGACCTTATCCTGCCAGGATTCAAAATTGAATTTTTGATGTTTTTCTAAAAAGTACAAAATTCTGGACGAAAAAAAAAACCTAAAAATGTAAAACTGTACGAAATTATGGTGTTTTGAAGTTTTTAGTTAAAAATTATAGTTTTGAGATAAAAGTTGTGAAAGTTTTCCGTTGTTAAGATTGCCTTATTAATTATGTTAAATCTATACATATAATAAAACAGTAACTCACCTCCTGTCTGTCTATGTAGCACGTAAAAATTATTTTGTGAGGAGGTACCTAAGTATCCTGATTCAAATATAGTTTTTTTTTCGAAAAAATCTCTTATTTTCAAGAGAAAGTGGAGAAGAAGCAGTGAAAGTACGTAACTTTACCGATTTAAAGGTACTGCATACTTTAAGATACCTTTTGTTTTTAAAAGCGGGATATTTTAAACACGGTTGCGTAACAGATGGCGCTGGTTTAAAATAATGACAATATATTAATTACTTACTGCCAAAACGCCAAATGAATAAAGTGTGTATTTGATTTGTATTTTTACTTTGTGGAATTACATTGGACACGTTCGTAAGACATAACTGTTGCGGAACGGTTGAGTATTTGTCTTAGAAACGGGTTATTGAGTAGTTTCGCTCAACTCAACAGAGGGGTATTTTTTCTACCATAAAATTTTTTAGCTACCTAAAGACAACATTTCGTGCTCAGCCTGAACAGATAATAAAGAGACTTATGCCAGTTCATGATCCATGATTCTCATCTAAAGTAATGAATATAGTAAATTTAAATTATTTCTTTTCACCCTCTTTTATTTTTTTCAATTTTCTTTATTTTGCGGTATATTTGTCAAGCCATTTCTAAGACGAAACTGTTGACAACAGTTGAACTCAACTGTTAAGTCTTATGAACCTGCCCATTGTTTTTAATATATTTTAAACACCTTTTACAGAGCTTTACAATATTTACAATATTTTGCAATTCTATATAAACTTCTTACGTATACGTGAAACATTATAAAAGTAAGAGTCTTAAAAATTGGTTTGGATTACTTTCAAAGCAAAATCGAACAGCATATTGTCAGGACGCACACAATGTGTGTGGGCGCAGCTAGAATGAAATAAAATCCATTTTATAGTGGATCTTAATATTTCGTTTCGTGCAACAGAAAACATGAAATTTTGTTTTTTCCTGTACCCTGGCAAGATAAGGTCCCTTTCGTCAGCTTGCGTCACATTTACATTTGTACCAACATGGCTCGGTATTCTGACACATTAACATTCATATGAATTTTATTGTTTAATATACTTATACAGACATACATACATTTGTACATATGTGTATCTTAAATGAAAGACATGGCATTTGTCTGTATAACTGCTGAATCTTTTAAAAAAGAATTGTTTTATTCATATTTTATTTCACCGTCACACACAAAATTTTTCCAGAAATATGCTTGATACATTATAATTTTTTTTAACTCATAAAACAAACGTTAGTTTTGCTACAGGGTATTGAGTGAATTTTGTCTTATTTAAAGAAACTTTTCTACCACTCACAATGAAAACTATGTACTATTCTTATATACTTCACCACAAGTGTAAAGGGTGTACATAGCTGTTCAGTTATACTCTCCAGTGGCACTTTCAGTTTTTGTTACGTCATTACAACAAACCTTAAAAATTCTACTACTTTTGCTGAACGCATACAAACTGATTTGTTGATATCGTATCACTCAGTTGCAAGTTGAAAAATAAATGGCTGCTGTTTATTCCTTTGGCTGCTTAAAAAAGCAAACTATTTTATATACTACCCTGTTAAGACTTAAGCCTTGATTTGGTAATTAGAGATTTTACGCAATTAAGGGCTTAATTGAGCTCAATTACTAAATTGAGAAATTGGTACAAAATTGCGTCACTAATTGAATAAACCAAGAAATGCAACCCTCTTGAATGTTTAATAAAAGTATGTTCAGTGAAAAAAATTGAGTTCAATACATGGCACAATAGCATTAGACCGAATATTTACGATGTCATTTTTTCACGCCTCTTTTAAAGTTGCAGCGGATTTCATCGTACATTTTTATGATGAAATTTGTTATGCAATTGGCTTGAATTTATTTTTGACATTCTCTTTCAATTTTTTATTCATTATTTTTATTGTTTGTGCGTTATTTTAAATAAATAAATGTGCTTGTGCTGGAAAAAAAAAATAAAAATTAAGCAAGCAAAGATTGAAATTTTACAAAAAAAAATGTATTAAAACCATGCCATGTCATGGATAAACCATAACGAACGAAAATTATACAAAGCAAGTGTCAAGAGTTCGCCTCAAAATTCAAGATTACCCTGTTTGCTTTGCATGTCATTCCTTGAAAACCCTAGAACTAACTGCACGCTGAAAGCCGTTTTTTTTGAAATTTATTTTACTCTACGCCTTTTCTATTAAACTCGAACACTAGTGATAGTTTTGAATTTATTTTACACAATTATTTTTACTAAAACAGCTAATAAAGTGAGCCAGCCATCTGTTTGATTAAATAATTCCCATCATTTTCGTTTTTAATAGATTTGGCCACCCCACCCTGTATGCGATATCTTATAAAACTTCGTCTTCGTTGTCGGATTCTGTACGCCAACAACTTGTCCAATATTTCCGGCATCTAAAATGCTGCACTATTGTTAAAATTGCACGCTCAAAGAATTGTTTAGGTGGAATATTAAAAATATAAAATCATATACAACAATATTATTCTAAGTATACATACTATAGCTATGTATAATAATACAAAGAACAAAACAGAAATGAATAAAAGCTTTGAAAACCTGAAAAGAATAGAAAAACTAATGTACCTAAAGATAAGGCTCAGCTTCTTTTGAGATTTTATTCTTGCTGCAGTTAAACACTCGTAGCTTCGTAGCAAAGGAATGGTAACAAAAAGATTATGCATGAGATTATTTAAACTATTTTGCAGTTGTTATTTATTTTTTTTTTGTGTTTTTTTTAGATTCGCTGTCTTAGTAGTCAAAGTTATGATGGCCTCAAGTTATACAAGTACATGCTACAAAGAAATATTTTACAAGACATATTTCTGCAATTATATTTTAGAAGCTTTAGTATGTTTTTCTTGTAACAGGTTTTTTTAGTTAATAAAATTTTATTTTCATTAATTCAAATCAAAAAGAGAAATGGAATTTATATTTTAAATTTTAAACAAATTTTATTCAGGTATGTACCTGATATTTATTATTAAGATGATTAAAACTATTATTATTTTAATAGAACAACATATTTTATTTTTGCTAATAAGCTACAATTTAAATTTCTTTAGTAACACAATATATTAGGCAGTGCTTAAATAACCATTCCCTGCGATTTTTTTCTAAATTGAAGCTGGTGATGTGGCAGAACGAAATATTTAATGTAATTTGGTGTTTCGAAATTCACTCAAAACTTTTAAAATATCTTTTACTTTGTTATTGTTCTTTAATTCGCTACTTTTTTAAAGTTCATTATTTAAACTTCTTAAAAAGCAAGTTACAGTTTTACTTTATCATGAGATCGATTTAAACCTCCTCGCTGTGGCCTCCGGTAGCAGTCTCCTTGTCTCTGCTAGAAGGCTGGATAAATTAAGTGGAGCGAACTCTGGATGCCTGTTGGTATGCAGTGTTAATATAGACTTTCCTTCTTTGTATGGATGGACATCCTTCTTCCATTAACGGGATTTCTATCAATTCTAATTTTGATGATATCAAACAGGACCGTGGGAATCTGTCAGCCATGGACAAGAAAGTCTCGCAGGAGCTGAAGCGGTTAGTCTCTAGAGTAAATTCCACTTTTGTTGGCCAATAGAGGAATTTAGAATACCATATAGTAGGTGGACATTTTAATCTCTAAAGACACTCCTGAGGCAAGTAAGAAGTTTAGAAAACAAAATACAATTAGCTGTTTAACTGCGTTAGTGCAGGTAAAGAAATATTTCGCCTATAATAAAATCGATAAAGATGACACCTGAAGACTATGCCTGGAATACAGATTTTGTAATGAGAAAGAAGATTGATAGTTGCCACTCGACCGTCTAAAGGGTCACAGGTAAAATCTCAAAGCATTCAAATTCTATCGTTTAAATAGGAAATCATTTTAAAGATTGGCTAAATTGGCTAAAATATATAAAAAAAACCCCATTACTCATATATCGAAAAATATCCCGATAACAACACCAGAAAACTTAGATCTGTGTATTGCTGATCTTCATAACAACCTTTATATGGTTACTCAACTCAATTGCCTTGTGAACCATTTGAAAAATGCGATTATACCTACTAATATAGTCGAGTTACCAACCGTAGATGGAGAGCAGCATTCGCCCTTAGATTTAACCAACAGGATATTCCAATTTTAGATGATCGGCATTTACTCTATTAAATTCTAAGCTTAGATTTCAAGCTTCTACTTTATAATTCGATCGTAAAACTATTATAAGAAAGAAATCAAATGAGAGTTGTGTGATTTTCAAAAAAACTAACGTAACATAATATTTCGTTTTCACACTATCACACTTTAAATAAAATGAAAAATATGAAAAAAGAACAAGCCGCGACGAGACATTGAACAGCGGCTGTTGAGCAGTTTTATGTGGGCGGCAGATGAGATGGATCTTAAGCCTTAATAAAAAAAAAACAAATCAATAAAAATAAAAGTATTACGTACATTCAACAATTTCTAGACATGGCAGAAACAAATTACTTACATACGTAGGCGAAAGGACTGAAGGAAATTTTAGGCAGGTGCAGGACAAAGAAAAAATATTATCGACAGCGACGAACTATCGGCTGCGAACACTCTTTGCTTTAAAAACCAACCCTGATAAAATAAAAAATCTTATGTCAAATTTCTTCCCGTATTATTTTACATTTTCATAACATGTTGCTTTCACACTATCACACTTTCTCATAATATTTCAGTTTTTCACATACATATCTTAATAATCAGTAGTAAAGTGTGAAATAGGCTAAATAGTTAGTTTAAATTTTTGGAATATACAATTGATAATATTCATAATATAGATAGAGAAAATTTTATTATTTAACGTTTTATACCTACATATATAAGTATGTATATTATTTTATCCGAAAAATAGATGAATTTTTTTAATAAAATGTGTACCACATACATATAGTACTATTGCAATAAAAGTTTCCCAGAAAATAAAATAAATAACGAGTGATTTTTTAAGAGCTTGAGAACTTTTTTTTAAAAAAAAACGCATAAAATTTGCAAAATCTCATCGGTTCTTTATTTGAAACGTTAGAGTGGTCCATGACATTTACTTTTTGAAGATAATTTCATTTAAATGTTGACCGCGGCTGCGTCTTAGGTGGTCCATTCGGAAAGTCCAATTTTGGGCAACTTTTTCGAGCATTTCGGCCGGAATAGCCCGAATTTCTTCGGAAATGTTGTCTTCCAAAGCTGGAATAGTTGCTGGCTTATTTCTGTAGACTTTAGACTTGACGTAGCCCCACAAAAAATAGTCTAAAGGCGTCAAATCGCATGATCTTGGTGGCCAACTTACCGGTCCATTTCTTGAGATGAATTGTTCTCCGAAGTTTTCCCTCAAAATGGCCATAGAATCGCGAGCTGTGTGGCATGTAGCGCCATCTTGTTGAAACCACATGTCAACCAAGTTCAGTTGTTCCATTTTTGGCAACAAAAAGTTTGTTAGCATCGAACGATAGCGATCGCCATTCACCGTAACGTTGCGTCCAACAGCATCTTTGAAAAAATACGGTCCAATGATTCCACCAGCGTACAAACCACACCAAACAGTGCATTTTTCGGGATGCATGGGCAGTTCTTGAACGGCTTCTGGTTGCTCTTCACTCCAAATGCGGCAATTTTGCTTATTTACGTAGCCATTCAACCAGAAATGAGCCTCATCGCTGAACAAAATTTGTCACATTTGAACATTTCGAACCGAACACTGATTTTGGTAATAAAATTCAATGATTTGCAAGCGTTGCTCGTTAGTAAGTCTATTCATGATAAAATGTCAAAGCATACTGAGCATCTTTCTCTTTGGCACCATGTCTGAAATCTCACGTGATCTGTCAAATACTAATGCATGAAAATCCTAACCTCAAAAAAATCACCCATTATATAAAAAATATAAAATAAATATATGTAATATTTACTACATTGTAATATTACAAACTAATATCTAATATCAAAAGAATGGCTTTTGCATGTTTAGAATTTTTAAGTCAAATCTGCTGAGTTTATCGACATTGTGAAGACTGGACGCGAATATTAATTTCTTTTATGTGAGCCAGTATAGTTGAGAACTCTTCAAAAATTAAATTTATGTGTTATTTCTTTCATATTTAACTTTTTTATTTATTATTTATTTTATTGATTTATAAAAGCAATACAAAGCCTTCAGGACTATATAACATATTACTAGGAATTAATGCTTAATAAAATATTTTATACATACATGTATGTATATAACAAAAGAAAACAAATTTATTACAATTCATTGCTTCGGAAAACATTATTGGCCTGCTTAATTATGATTAATAATATTAGTTTTAATGATGAGGAAAATAACATATAAAGATAAGATTAAGGTATTAAATTAATGAAAACAAAAGCAATAAAAGACAAAATAAATTTCAATAAAACTAAAAGACTAACGAATATTTTTTTTAAAGATCTTCAAAACAAAAAAAAAATATATATATTATTGATTCGTTGAATAATAACACTGTGGAACAAATTTAGGTCAGCAAAAGTCAGGTCGATTCTGAGAGTGAGGCTTTTGTTTATGTTAGTTCAAATTTTTTTTTTAATCGACCTTCGAACTTTGCCGTCAAATGCCGATTTTCAGCATATAACTCGTCGAATAATTGATATTATTTAAAAATTATAATTTTTCCAAAATTTTGCGTCATAAGTACCACAAGAATTTTCTATTTTATCTTTTATTTTCACCCCTCATTCTCAGAATCGACCTGAATTTCCACAGTGCACAGTGGGGCAGAATCAAAATATTTTGGAAATAACCAAGTAATTTATAAACTGATAGGCCGATTGATTCAAAATTTGACGTGCGCATAGCAGAGGAGTATCTGAACTTAAATTTTTAAGGTGGGTACCATATACCTTCCAGGGGTGGCGCTATGTGGTCTCAAAATTGAGAACCTCGCACCTAGAAATTCTTTTACAGCTTGCCATTTCTACTTAAGGATGATCAATATTATATGAAATTTGTTCACGCGTACACACATATATTTAGCTTATACAAAAATATAAAAATTTAAATATTCTATGAAAAAAATACGTTAACGACATTTTTTGGGCTAAAGTACTCAAAAATGCAATAATTTTGGATTTTTTAAATTTTATTATAAAACGTTATGGGTAATTAGCATAATATTAAATAATTAATATTTAAATTCCCAAAAATTTTATTAATAACTAAATATGCAACTGCTTGTGCAAACCTTGGCAACACTTTTTTTCGATTCTCTTGCGAGAACTTGTTTATGCTTTTCATCACACCTTACGACTGCATTCAGTGATGGCAAAAAACCATCCAATTGTAGAAGGACAGTAAGGAAAAATAAAAACGTGGTTTGTAGGTGTTTTGTTGAAGCTTTAATATTCTGTAATATTATTCTATTAACATGCATAATTCTCATTGTGTTTTGTAGAATTTTAATACTTATAGAGTATTTTTGGCTTCTCTAAAATTAGGAAAGAGGTTTCCTGATGATCTGGCCTGAGAAACCAGTGAAATACGTATAGGGACTAGCTCTTTCCCCCAACAAATAAATTGCATTTTTATTATAAAACGTTATGGGTAATTAGCATAATATTAAATAATTAATATTTAAATTCCCAAAAATTTTATTAATGAAAATCTTCTAGTTTTTAACTCAGTAATGATAAAATCTTCAAATTTATAAAAAATATTTAGAATGTGGTCGCTAACTACGATACAAATTTAAAAAAATTTTCGGAAAATTGTACCCAATATTTTGAAAAAACTGAATCAGGGTAGTGAAATATCAACAATTTTATTTCTTAAAATGCTTATAACTCAATCATTTTGAATTAATATTTGCAAATTTAGATACCATTTTGTAGGTATTGACAAGGCTTTTAAGAACATGTATAATTTTAAAAAATCAGAATAAAACTGAAGAAATGGCAAGCTGTAAAAGAATTTCCAGGTGCGAGGGTCCCAACTTTGAGTCCATATAGCGCCACTCCAGGAGGGTGTATAATACCCACCATTAAAACTTAAGTTCAGATATGCCTCTGCTCTTCTCATGTTGGAACAATCGGCCTAGCAGTTTATAAATTACTAGGTTATTTCCAAAATATTTTGATTCTGCCGCACTGTGCAGTGTAGTTCAAATGTAACTTTGTCTACCTTTTTGTTGAGTTTGCTTGATATTATTTGAAAAATATAAGTCTGCTCAGACGTATACTCCCCATAAACAAATAAAGGATCAAAACTTTCAAATAATTAAAAAAGTGAAAGACTTTATAAACTTTTATTGTATACAAGATTAGAAATTTAAAGGAAAACAATTATGTGCAAAAATTATATAATTTTACTTATACAATATATATATAAATGGATCGTGGATTATTCAGATGCGTAAAACCTGAAAACTACTGGACCAAATTGGATACTTCCAAAGAAGAAAAATCGAAAAATTCGCAACAGATGGCACTGTAGGCGGCTAATCCATTTGTTCTATGTGTTTTGATAATCGATAGGTTTTTTTCTTATTTAATGATTTGCGCTGTGTGGTCACTGTACTAGTTAACATTTTTGAAATTAGTTTGTTAATTTTTGTCGATTTATTTTGTTTTTTCGGTTACTTTCCACATTTTAATTGCATCTTTTTCGTTCGTATGCTTTCTTTTCTTGGCTGTGTTAACGGTAAATTGATTATTAAAAACTTTTTATGAGATTTATACAAACTGATGATAATCATTTACAGTTCGATATTTTTTACGATGCCAATAAAAGGTCATGGTAATATTTGTCGGCGTTTTCAAAATGCAACGCGACGCCGAAATTCAACAACCAATAATTTAATTAAATACTGTAAAATAGGGTGTAGAATTGAAGAAAAGTAGGTTATTATACAGCTAACAAAGTTTTTTATTCAAATCTACAGACGGTTTTTGTAAAAAAAATATTTTATTTTAAAATCCCTTATATTCAAGAAAATTTCTTCAATATGACTATTTCTTTTTGTTATTTAATAGGGTGTAAATATGATAAAAAAATAAGTTAAATTAACTAAAATTTTTAGTTCATTTTTTATAAAATTTTATTCTTTATAATATCTTTTCATCATTAGATAAAATAATGCAACATAACCTGAAAACAAAATTGCTTATCATTAATGGCTTTTTAACCGACTTCAAAAAAGAAGGAGGTTATCTATTCGTCTGAATGTTGCTTTCTTTATGTTTGTGCCCACAGAACTCAGTCATTTCCGAACCGATTTTAAAAATTTATTCTTTATTAGAAAGGAAATGCTTACAGATTTGTCCCATTTTAAAAGAAGTTCAGAATTTTGGAAATTAAAGGGTGTTCCCATACAACATACGAGTTTTTTACGTGTATTATGAACCGTAAAGGGCAGCCTTTTAAAATTTTAAAAACCTGCACTATAGCTGCCAATAACAGAAATTAATAAAAAAAATAAACTTAAAAATTAAAGGGTATCCCCATATGTGACGTCAATTTAAATATATGAACCATTTGAACCATTGTAGACAATCACTTGAAAATTGGACAAAATGCCCAATATTTATAATCAGGAATAAATATTTATTATTAAAAGTTAAAGGGTGTCCCAATAGTTGATGTAATTTGATGTATATTGCAAAACTTTTGAACCGTAACAGAGAGACGGTTGAAATTTACAAAGAACCTGTATATCTAAGTCCTTTATAACATCAAGTATATAATTTAAATTTGGAACCTAAAGGGTGTCCCCTTAATTGATAAAATTTTACCTATGTAGCCCTATATTTTGAACCGTTATAGACAAACACTTGAAAATTAGACAGAATCTCCACTACTATGTCCCGTATAATAACATTTATAAATATTTAAAGTTATAAAGGGTGTCTCAATAGTTGATGTAAATTGATGCATATGGCCAAACCTTTGAACCATTTTAGACAGACATTTGAAATTGACATAGAATCTGTCCTTTAAAATAATTGTTTAATTTAAAATTTAATGTAAAATTAAAGGGTGTCCCCAAGGTGATATTGTTGTGTTAGTAATAATAAGTGTAAAAAAATAAAGGGTGTCTTCATATCTGAGGTAATTTGTTGTATATGGCTTTATCTGCTGAACCGTTATGGATAGACATTTGAATGTACAGAATGTATATTAATATGTCCGTTAGAGCAACAAGTATAAAAGTATTTGATTTGAGTGCTATTTCTTACAGTTAAGAATTGATGCACATATATTTGTTTTGTAGTCGGTTTTTTTTGCAAGAATTATTAGAATAAACGACTAAAGCTTTCTGTTGCGGGCATTTGCTTTGGGTGTATATGCCACTATTTTTGTGGAGTTTGTACAGGTCGTTTGACATATCAAAATGGAATTTAGTATGTGCCTTTGATATATGGTGATGGTATATAGTGACTTCAAAAGGACTTAAACTGCTTTCAAAGTCAGAGAGAAGTAAAAATCTCACATTTACAAAAAATAAACTACGGGATCTCAATTGAAGCAAACCAATTTCATTTTCTGAAATTTTTATTAAAGACTTTAACTATACAAAAAAAACTGGAGTGGCCTACACTCAACTTTATCATACCAAATGGAAACAGATATTTTTATGCAAAAAGAATATAATTTCAAAGTATATCCGAATCGAAAAATTAATTATTTTCGGTTTGGTGTGTTAAGTAAACTATCCCTTGACACTTTCCGATTATGCCCAAAATTTATACAGCTCTTCATCTCCATAAACCAAAGGCACAAACTGAATTCTATTTTGACATGTCATACGGTATGATCTGTAAAGTGTTAACAAAATTTGCGGGTAAGAAAACTACTCCTTGCCCCCTTCCGATTATGCCCAAAAACTATACAGCTCTTCATCTCCATATACCAATGGCGCATACTAAATTTCATTTTGATATGTCATACTTTCTATCTTGTACAAACTCCACAAAATAGTGGCATACAAACCCAGTTCAGTGTGAGTTTATTAATGAAATTTCTCATAAATGAGATCTATAAGACACTTTGTTACTGCATTCGTCGGCAGTTGCACATTACAAAATGTATGCATATACATACATACACTAATGCGAATGCTTAAAGTAAATATTTTCATTTATGAAAAATTAACAAAATTCTAAATTCGCATATACATATAAGCACTTGCGTGAAAAACTAAATGTTTTTTCATTTATTCACTTAGAAATGAAAAAAAAAAAAATAATAAATCATAAATGAACAAAAACAAAATGGTATCTAGTCTCTCTCATACATGTATAAAAAGAAGCAGAAAAAAAGTAAAATGTACATAGTCATACATGATTGAGCAATGCGTTAGCATGTCGGTATCGATTACAATAAACAACAACGAAAAACAAATGTTGTGCAGCCTTAAATTGAATAGTGTTTGGGATTTTTCCCCAAACAAAACTATAAAGATGGCACTTATTGTCTACTCTGGAAAAGTTTTAAGTTCCACAAATATTAAATAAATTGTTTTCATATTTTTCTTTAAATTGTCATTTGTGTATCGGAATGTAAAACGGTATTGTTTTTTTTATGCACAAACAACCAAACTTACAACCAACTAAATGTAACAACAACCAACAGATCATCGTTGTTATAAAAAGAGTTTTGTAACAAGAAATTGAAATGATTTGTTTATAGTCAATCATAAGAAGTGATCATTTGCACTCAAATAGAGAATTTATAACTAAAACCTAAAAAATAAACTGAATTCTTATACAAAGTGTTTTATTTTTGTGCCACTTCCAATTATGAAGATAATATAATTTTGATTAGACAAACAATTCTCCTACATAAAATTGGTGCCGAAACCCGGGATGTGCTGAAAGAAATCCCTTTTCATTTTCTTCAAAAACTTACTGCCGTCGTGCTACGGTGTATCAAAACTTCGTTGCGTCGAATCTTGAACTGGACATTTCGCAAAATGGAATCAATTGCTGCGGTAATTGAGGAGCAGAAAAAACTTCGAACCCATATTGAACGAATGGAGACAACTTTTAATAACAAACCGAAGGATAGCATAACTAGAGGTTATGTACAAACGATACTGGAAGATCTGGAGATGACATTTAAAACTTTCAAAGATGGTCATGAACAAATATTGGATACTGTTCGAGAAAGCTCAATAAATGAACATGATGTACCCTATTTAGGTACCGAAGTGTTTTATACGTGTTATGACACTTTTATTTCTTTTAAAACAAATCTACTTGATTTAATTTTTGAATTTAATTCCCCACAGACTCCAACCGTCCATGCAAGTACCTTTACTGCTTCATCGAGCCGAACGGAAACATTAAGTGCTGGTGCAAGGTTGCCCAAAATTGATCTTCCCAAATTTACCGGAGATTATTTGGAGTGGATTTCTTATCGAGACATGTTTCTGTCACTCGTCCATTACAATAATTCTCTTTCCAACGTACAGAAATATTTTTATTTAAAAGGATTCCGCATTGGAACTCCATTGAGTTTGGTAAATGGATATCCTGCTGCGGATGCTAGCTATGACTTAGCCTGGGAGGCATTAGAAAGGAGATTTCATAATGAAAGGAAGCTTGTGGAGCAAATTCTTAAGAAGTTATTTTCCATACCATCATCAAACGGCTCATATCAGAGCATAAAAGAATTACTAGATTCAACCTTAGCTTAGCTTAGCTCAATTAAAATCATTAAACATTGACATCACCACATGGGACCCTATATTAATTTATATCACGTCACAAAAACTGGACACACAAAACCGCAAGGAATGGGAACAGTCGTTAAAAAGTAGCACGACAATACCGCCCACTACTGATATGCTTTCTTTCTTAGAATCTATTTTTAGAGCATTAGAATCTGTCGACGAAATTTCACCATCTTATTTTTCTAAATCTATTGAAAAAAAATCCACAGAAACACGTCGTAAGCCAATGCGTACCATTCGATCACACACTGCATCCTCACTGATAAATGATGACTGCCCTTGCTGCAATAAACGTCACCCGTTATACAAGTGTTTTATTTTCTACGTTATCATCTGAGCAAAAGAAAAATATTATCAACCAGCAACATTTGTGTAGAAATTGCCTCCGCACTGGACATATGCAATTTGCTTGTAAGCTAAACACGAAGTGCCAACTTTGTAGTGAACCTCATCATACAATTTTACATAATGAATTTTCTACAGTTAAGAATTCAAGACCCAGCACTTCCAACTCTAGCGCTGATTTTAGCTTAGAAAAACAAGAAATTGTTAAAACGTCAACATCATCTACACCAACTAGTAATTGTGTAAGTACAAACCATTTAAACATGAAATCAAGTAAATTGAATCCAGCGCTGCTAGCAACTGTAAAAGTTAGAATAAAAACTAAAACTGGTGACATAAACGTTAAAGCACTAGTAGACCAAGGATCTCAAGTGTCTTTTATTTCAGAAGAATTATGTCAGATATTATCGTTACAAGGCAATAAAACCAATATTGAAGTATCAGGTATTGGAGGTAAAAGAGCTATTACAGTAAAGAAATCGGTTAATTTTTATATTAGATCAAACTATGATCATGATTTTGCATTGAATTTAACAGCTTTAGTAGTTTCATCTGTTTCGTCATATATTCCTTATAAATTGCTTCAAGTTAATCTTCCAGATCTTTCTGATTTTCATCTAGAAGATCCACAATTTATGGTAGCTGAAAAAATTGATATCCTCCTTGGTAATGACGTCTATGGTGAGCTACTTTTGGCTGGAATGAAGAAGTTTAAAAACAGTTTTTTATTACAAGAAACGTATTTTGGCTCGATGATATCCGGACCTATTTGTCAAATGAAGGACAATGTAAACATTTCAGTTAATTTAAGCACACTGGATGAACAACTAACAGAATTTAAACCTCAAATGAAAGATGAACAGCTTTGTGAAAATTTATTTCTTGAAACTCATAGTCGAGATGAGACAGGAAGATACACAGTACATCTTCCTTTCAAGAGAATTCTACATGGTCAATCGTTACCTTCATTCTCTTATACCGATTACAACGCTTTTAAAAGACTTAAACAGCTTGAATCTTCATTCAAGGTTAGACCCCAATTTGCTGAAAAATATAGGGAGTTTATGGAAGAATACGAATCATTAACACATATGGTTAATTTAGGTGAGTACCCTCAATCAGTACCAGCGAATGCTTTTTTTCTTCCACACCGTGGGGTATTTAGAGAAAGTAGTACCACAACGAAACAACGTGTTGTTTTTGACGGGAGTAATCGGAAACTTCCTCAAACTTCTCTTAATGAAGAACTCCATGCTGGACCTGCCTTGCAAAATGATTTATCAGCAACTATTTTAAAATGGAGAAAGCATCGTATAGCATTTACTGCCGATTTAGAAAAAATGTTCCGCCAAATAAATATATGCAAGGAACATCAACATTTTCAATGCATCCTATGGAAGAATAAATCAAACAAAATCTGTGTCTACTCCCTTAAAACCGTTACTTACGGAACAACGTCGGCTCCTTATTTAGCAATAAGAGTATTACAACAACTTTCGTTTGATGAGCAGAAACGCTATCCATTAGCTAGTAAAATACTTCGCAAAGACACTTACGTTGATGACGTTATTTCGGTAGCGGATAATTTTGATGAAGCCCTGAAATTGCAAAGACAGTTGTGCTCTCTTTTAAAATCCGGTGGATTTCGATTACGAAAGTGGAATTCTAATTCTACAGAACAGAGGAAGATCGTGAAAAGAGAGATTTATTTTCAATATACGAAAAGAATTCCTCGAAAGCACTTGGTATCTACTGGAATACAACAAATGACTATTTCTTTTTCGTAATTAATTTTGAATTTTCTGAAATCGTTACTAAACGCAGTTTACTTTCAGAGGCAGCTAAGTTGTTCGATCCATTAGGATGGCTTTCCCCTACTATAATTATAGCTAAAATTACTTTTCAAGAACTTTGGAAAATCAAAATTGACTGGAAAGATACTCTTCCAGAGGAAATTAGTCGAAGATGGATTAATTTTAGAACAAAACTCAAACAATTGGAAAATGTCAAAATACCTAGATGGTTAGGCTACACAGCGGCAAGCAGTTCCATCGAACTCCACGCTTTTAGTGATGCATCAAAATTGGCTTATGCAGCAGCAGTATATGCTCGTGTAATACAAGCAAATGGTACTACAGTTGTTCATTTATTACAGGCAAAAACAAAAGTTGCCCCTTTAAAAGTAGAAACTATTCCCAGACTGGAATTAAGCGCTGCTACACTATTGGTAAAACTAGTCACGTCAATAAAAACCAATGCAGATTTTAATATAAGTAACATCGTTTATTGGACGGATAGTACAATCGTACTTACATGGATTAAAAATTACTCTGCGAGGTTGGAAGTCTACGTCGCAAATCGAGTAGCAATTATACAAAGGCTTTCGAACACTAACGATTGGAGATACGTTCCATCCAGTGATAATCCGGCAGATTGTGCATCTAGGGGATTGCAACCTGAGCAGCTAATTGATAATAAAAATTGGTTTAACGGGCCCCCATGGCTACAGACAGGTCCTGAAACTAGGCCTGACTTGTACTTCTATATCTCCAACGATCAACACTAATAACGTCATTTCAAATTCTTCGATTATTTTACAATATCCAGAAATTACAACAAAATTTTCTAAATGGTCAACCACTATACGCGTGACATCATATATCATTAGATTTATCAATAACCTTAGACAGTCATTGGCAAAAAAGGAAAAAGAATATGGATTTCTTAAAACTTATGAGCTTGAACATGCTCGCCTTCAACTCATCAAATTAACTCAAGCTGTATCGTTTCATGAAGATATTCGCTCTTTAAAATCTGGCAAGCCGCTTCCTACTAATAGTAGAATTGAAAAACTCTCCCCGTTTTTAGACGAACAGGGTATTCTAAGAGTTGGTGGTCGCATTACAAATGCTGATTATCCATTTCCCATTTTATTATCTAAGAAAAATCCGCTTTCTTTACTTATATTTTCAGACGCACATCAAAAAACACTGCACGGCAGCCTACAGTTAATGCAATCATACATTTCTCGACACTTCTGGATATTATCAGCACGGCAATTAGCTAAAGTAGTGCAACGTAAGTGCATCGTTTGCTTCAAATATAAAGCTAAAGCTTGCCAACAACTAATGGGAAACCTACCGGCCGTTCGGTTGCAACCGACCCGACCTTTTAAGCATAGCGGACTGGACTATGCAGGACCTATCTCTATCAAATTGTCATCATTACGAACCTCAGCGACATCTAAGGCTTATATTTGTCTTTTCATTTGTATGTGTACTAAAGCCTTACATCTAGAAGCAGTATCAAGTTTAAACGTGGATGCATTCCTAGCGGCTTTTCGCAGATTCACTTCAAGAAGAGGTTTATGTACGGATTTGTACTCAGATTGTGGTACAAACTTTGTAGGCGCTAGCAAGGCACTCCAAGTACTTTATCACAGAAACAAATTATCCCTTCCTGAACATCTTCAGGAAACTTTGGCTAACAAAGGCACTAAATGGCATTTTATACCTCCGGCTTCCCCACATTTTGGCGGCTTTTGGGAAGCTGGAGTAAAGTCCACCAAGCATCATTTACGCCGTATAATGAAAGATCGTTTACTCACTTTTGAGGAACTAAGTACCTTACTGGCACAAATCGAAAGCTGCCTCAATTCACGCCCGCTGTGTCCTATGTCAGCAGATCCAGCAGATAATAACGTTCTCACACCAGCGCATTTTCTAATTGGTGAGCCAACTAATTATATTCCTGATGAAGATCTTCTGGATACCTCTATTGATCATCTTTCGCGTTGGAAAGTAATAGAATGTTTAAAACAACAATTTTGGAACCGATGGCACAAAGAGTTTATATGTCGTCTTCAGTCACCACCAAAATGGATTGAAATAAAACGAAATATCAAAGTTGGTGACATAGTACTTCCTCTTCACGAGAAGAGTGTTCCTGGTCAATGGCCGTTAGCAAAAGTGGAAAAGCTTCACCCAGATGTAGATGGTTTAGTAAGAGTAGTAACATTGTACTGCAACAACAAATATCTTAAACGTCCTATCTCTTCTACCTTCACTTAATACCTAATGCCATAACAAATTAATTGGCAAGAAATAATTAAAAACGAACGTTCTTGGTGGGGGAGAATGTTTGGGATTTTTCCCCAAACAAAACTATAAAGATGGCACTTATTGTCTACTCTGGAAAAGTTTTAAGTTCCACAAATATTAAATAAATTGTTTTCATATTTTTCTTTAAATTGTCATTTGTGTATCGGAATGTAAAACGGTATTGTTTTTTTTATGCACAAACAACCAAACTTACAACCAACTAAATGTAACAACAACCAACAGATCATCGTTGTTATAAAAAGAGTTTTGTAACAAGAAATTGAAATGATTTGTTCATAGTCAATCATAAGAAGTGATCATTTGCACTCAAATAGAGAATTTATAACTAAAACCTAAATAAAATAAACTGAATTCTTATACAAAGTGTTTTATTTTTGTGCCACTTCCAATTATGAAGATAATATAATTTTGATTAGACAAACAATTCTCCTACAAATAGAATAATTGCTTTATACTTTTTTTTTCCAATAAAACGAATAGAATTAAATATCGTTAATACTTGATTTAAATTTAAATATTGGATGGAGCGAAGTCTGTAGGATCCGCTTTTCGAACAATTAACTAATTAAATTAAATTCGAAAAGTGATTCATTCAATAAATATTTTAAACTATATTATTTTGACATCTTTTAACGATCGCTAATTTTTGATCGAAAAAAATCAAGTAAAATCATTAATGTCGAAATTAATTTAAACAGAGATTCTATTTTAAGCAAAACGAATTCTGTCGGGTCACCTAGTAACTTATATAGTTAAAAATAATCAGATGTTTGGAACCATTAAAAGCAGGCCACATCTTTTTAAAGAGAAATAGCACTTACTTAAGTTTACAAAACTATCAGCAACAAAAAATAAAGTTTGTTTCAATACTACTTTCAAATCGGGTTTTCAGAAAAAGACAAATGTTCAATTCAAAAGCTCGCTTGCATCGCTTAAGGTTTATTGCAATAAACTTTTAATTAAATGGCTTGTGAACAGGCTTTTAAATTATACTATTGTGTTGCTTACTGTCAATATATATTAAATATTTTCAAAAGCAAGGTTACCATTGTCGGACTTTTATTCATAAAATTGGTAGAAATTTCTTGGAATTTTGCAATAGTAGGTTGTAACTAATTTTGATAGGATTGAGAAAATGTATTACATATAAAATAATTTTATGCTAAAAACTATTATTTATATAACATAAAAAATGTACAATAGCACACGACAATCTAAAAGTTCACAAGAACCGTATTTTTTCTATAGTTATATATATTTTTAAATATACCTTATGGCTAGTGTTCTCGATGGATTTAAAACCTAATTAAACAATTTGTTTAAGGTATTTAAAGTGCATTTTGTACTCAGTCCACTTTAATGTCATGAATTGAAAATGATTAGATTAGGATCGTTCGCATAGTCATAGCAAAATAATTAAAGAAACAAATTTAAGGGAAAACTGTTCTGTATGACCCTATTAATTATATATTCCGAGTTTGTTATGCAATGTTTTTCTTAAGGTGAAATTGCGCTTTGAAACATAATTATACCAATTATATGCGTATGTTCTCAGATAGCTTTACAAACTTTATTGGTTTCAAGGGATTGTGGTAGAATAAAACAAAATATTGGTAGAATAAAATTTTTAGCAAGGGCAACATCGTTCATAATTAATAAATTGAATTGTAAAATATTATTGTTCGATTTCTTGTGAATTGATCAAAAATATTTTACAATTTAGTTTTATCTGCATATTTTTAATTCACAATCATCTGTGGATAATTTTATTCTCAACGTCTCTTTTTTGAAACATACTTTAGTAACAGCTACTTTTTTATGTAGAAAGTAACTAAACTTTCAAATAGTCATTAACCAACCTGAAATCTTAAATATTTTTGTATCTGTGGATTTTTTATACTTATAATTATATTAAATTATTAAGTATTAAGGAATTTTAAACATGAAAGAAAATACCTCCCACTCAAATAAAAATCTTTAATTTTCGCAATTATAGGGATTTTTTCCCAAGTTCATGAGGAAGGACTACTTACAAACACAAGTATTCCCATGTTTATAAACATGTATATGAATACGTATGTTGGATGCATATGTACATATGTATATGAGCGTTATCAAATATATAGGATACACACTAGCATTGTTGGACATACACTAGCAAGTGTAAACCTGTGGTCCCGCGTCAACCACGAAAATACTTTTAAACCGCAAATAAACAAGGATTGTGACTAAAAGTTACAATGTGTTGTTTGCGTAGTATATAAAAGAACCATGTTCATGTTTTATGTACGATGCAAACATATGTATATGCGAAATTCACAAAACTGAATTATAGGTTTTGTTTTATGTATATGGCAATTGTATTATGATCAAATGTATTGCAACAAACAAGTATGTAATTACCTATCTAGCTATGTATATTTGTTCGAAATTTTGCACAAGGTAGCCCCCATACTGTACCGAAAAAGAGACTGGATTGAATGAATGCGCGTGGAACCTCCCGTAGAAAATGAAAAACTATTATCGTAAAACTAGGGTTGATAGGTAAAATGTTAAAGCTTGGTGATTTGAATGGGAGGGTTGTGTAGGTAGGGTATATGTAGATCTGCAATAGTGACACTAATTAAATTTGACATAGGCTTCTTCTCTGAGAAAAAATATTAGCTTTCGAGTTATAGCTTGGTGGCATTTCTTCTACTTCGGAATGTTTTTTTTTGTGATTGTGTAGAAAAGCTTACAAAAGAATTTTGAAGTAAAGTTTGAATTCGTTTTATTATCTCTAAGTTGAAAGGATATTTATTTTACAAATTAGGTGGTTAATTTTAAAAAATGGGAATATCTTTTAATTAGACACTAGCAGGATGTAATGCATTTTTGATCCTGTTTATTTATTTTAATTAAACACCAAATCATTTCGTTTTCTCGTACACATAATGAATCCCATATATGTAGTGAACCTCAACATTCTTCAAGAAAAATTTCATAAATTTCTTAATTTGTGAGTTTAGTTTATTATACATAACAGTGGGTAACCTTGAAAAAATACAGTATTACTACTTAAAGTAATTAACAAAATTTATAAGTCCATTACGGATGGCAACCGAACTTCAGTTACGTTTATGGATTTTTTTGAGTTGCCAAGAAGCTATCGAAATCGTTATTTTGACAGACCGGCAACTCAAAATGAATGTAAACAAGCATACAATACATTTTTTTGGCTTTAAAATCGATCCACACCCTCGGCCATTCTTCTGCTCAATAGGTGGTCCACAACTATTTAGTTTTTGGGAAATTTAAATCCAAACTTCTACAGTGTAATATGTAGCTTATTTTGCATTGCTTGTATTGTTGTCTGGTGGGGATTTTTACCATTTTGTAATATACAGAAAAAAATATTTTTAAATTTTCTTTAAAAAATAAATTAATAAAAGATATTCTTACTTTTCTGTTTAACAGCCTATTTCAATTGAAAAATCTTCAAAGCATCAAAAAAACACAGTTGTCAATATCATTACTTTTTGGCAACTGAGGTTGCCAGCCATCAGTTGCTATTCGTAATATAGTTTTGGCAACTGGCAACGCAACAGAAGTTCGGTTGCCATCCGTAATCGACTTATTACAATCAAGCATAACCAGTGTCTTTGATTAAGCTTTTCTTAAAGAAAAACAAACTACCCAGAGTTATTATTGCTTAATTACTTTTCACGAACTTTTTTAAATGTCCTCACAAAAGACAAAATTTTCTGTAATGTTACCATCGTTAAAGTCTTTGTTGTATTTCTTGATGCCAATTATTGTTAATCTACTTACTAGATTTCATTTGAGCTATAAAAGAGAAAAATTTACATTACAGAAAATAATACTGTGAAAAATGTGAAAGTAGTGTTAAATATTTTACTGCTAATATATCCTCTCTCATTATGCTCGTTAATTTAAACCTTGAAACTAATTTTTCTTTTTATATAATTTGTACAATAAACTTAAGCCTTCGTGCTGCTTTAGTACACTGTAGAGAAAATTTATTACTTTTTTACTAAGAAAATAAAAAGTTTATTGAAAAGTTAGTTTCAGTGGCATTTTTACGTATTATAAATACTCTAATAAAGCTTAGTAATCAGTTTGAGTGATTTAAAACATTGATTAATATCGAATTTTTTTATATCGCTGTTTATAAATATTTTGAAATTTTAAATACATAACGAAACAAAATGAACACTCGGTCGTGCCGAATCTTATACACCCTTCACAGTAGTCATATTAGATATTGCCTATCTCTGTCGTTTCCAATTTCACAAAACTATATATTCGAATTTTTTTTTATTATGTTTTTAACTTTATTTGCACAATTATAATCTAAAATATGACACAAGTAAATGTTTTGTTTTTGCAATTTTTGTGTAAAAATGAGATTTTTTTTGGCAAAAAGTGAACATTTTACGGATAGTTTTAAGGTTTTTTTATGTATTTTCGTTTCTTATATTTTACACGTACATTTTATTACGTAATGTACATATCGTAATCTATTTTAAAGTATTGATTATTTTAGTCTCATGTATTGTGAAAATCATTAAGTTGGTAATCCAGTTATAAAGACCTTCCACCAAAAATTCTTAATTTCACACCCGATTACCTTTTTAAAATTTTTTGCGGGAATACACAGATACAATACATCTAAAAAGATATAAGTACATTAAATAAATACAAAGCTAAAACAAGCTTTGTTTAGATTTCTTTTCTTTTAAATAAATACATTTTGCAATTTAAATAAATAAAAATTTGTTTGAAATAAAAAAGAGAAAAGAGGTAATCGCAACTCAAGTATAAAAAACATTTCGCAACTTTTCTAACTGACAACGGCCGTAGATAAAATTGTATGATTTTTTAATCACACATTTTGTAGGCTAACATTGCAATAGTCGTGTTGTGTAAATTGCTAAAATCACTGATTATTAATTACTACTTATTTTCCAAACACTTATCCGTCATATCCGTTTGGTCTGGATTTTTTCTGGACATTAATTTATCTTCCAATTAATAAATATTGCCAGTTGGTATAGCATATTTTTACATTCACGTACGAGTGAGCACACTTAAAGATCACTCGATTTTTCGCTTCAAACAGTAGCTATTGCTAAAATTGTTAAAGTTCATAAAATATTACGGCTATTCTCTCGTATTTTGATATTTTTAGTTTTAAATGCTCATTTTATGTACTTAGAATTTTTTTATTTATTGTTAGAATTTTAGAGATGGTTTTAACTACGAAAATTACAGAATATGACACTTGTTTATTTAAAGCTATTATGTAAACTGTTATCGGTTTTCTAACGGGATGAAACAATAGGAGTAAATACAAGCACACATTCGATACTTTTGCCTGAGTACCTTTTAGCATCAACACTTTACCACCGTGTACCAAGTAGGTATCGGTACTCGTTTCGGTCAAAACTATTCGTTTCATATTGAAACAATATTAAATGCAAATCAATGTCTTCAATACACATTTGGACAGGGACCATAAGTGAAATGGTTTCACTAACGTCAACATTGAAACTACAGAACTGAAATTATATACATATTTTTAATGAAAAAGCTTTTGACAACGTGAAACATGATAAATTGATGGAAATTCTCATAAAGATTGGAATAGAACAAAAGGAAATGCAATGCATTAAAAGTCTATATTGGCACCAAAGAGCACAAACTGAAATTGAAGAAAAATAACAAGGTTGCATTCTGTCACATTTTTTATTTAATATTTATTCTGAAAGAATATTTGAAGAGTCTATCAGCAACCACAGATAACTAACCAGATTACCCACTTGTGACGTTTAAAAAGGTACATTATCATTTGTACTTGCAGCTTTCGATAAAGTGCATAAAAAGATAACAAAAAATGTTTAAAGCAATGAGTAAGAACTACCAGCTATATATTGCCATTACTAACATATATTTTCAATTAAGTAAACAAAAATTGGAAACAAAATTTTAACAAAAATTATATTTTCTCAATAATATTTAAAATAAACTGGTACAATAATTTCGTTAAAAGTTATTAAAATATATTACGGGTGTTGCAAAGCGCAGTTAAAAGTTACAAAAATACAACATGATCATAAAGTTGGAAAAAAATGTGCAATAAAAGTTTTTTAAGTGGCAGTGAAATGGCGGTGAAAAATAAAAAGATTATTTCGTCGATGCCCTATATATTACTTCAAACCAAATCTAACGTTTTAAGTGATTCGTGTGGAATTGAGGACCTAAGAAACGAAAACCTAAAACAGTATACAACTATATTTCATAAATATAACTAAGAATGTTTGTCAGCAAACGAACTAAATCATCTACAATCAAACATAATAAGAATAGTAAAAGAAATGCAAAAATCTACTACAAAAATGTATAACTACAACCGAAAATGTGTGTAGGGAATTTTGATGCATCTTCGTATTTAGTTGCTTTTTTAGTGAAATGGGTTCATTGAAAAGTTGTAAAATTTTACATGAGCAATGATCCCTATGGGTATTGATCTTGTTAATCAACCACGACCGGATAACCAGGGATCCCAGATATTTTTCGGATTCCATCCACAATTTGAAAAATTTCATCCCCAAAATTCCCCAAAAAAAATTTTAATTGTTTCCAAATTTAACCTTAGAAAGATAACGTTATTTTTTCGTACGGTAACGATAACGTTACGTCTGAAATACCTATTGTTTCTAACATCCTTTTAAGGACTTAAAAAAAAATATTGGCATAGGAGTTATTGATATCATTTATTAATTGAATTTTCTCTTTGATAACAAAAAAATTTGGTAAATAAATATAATAGAAACAAAAAAAAAAACAAATTCAATAGAGATCAAAAATTAACATTTTATACACAGCCTTTCGCAAAGGACTCAAAAACTGTAATAAAAGGATTAAAAAAATATTTTGTTTTAATTCATTTAACTATTTGTATATAATAAAAGCTTTGTGAATAAAAAAAATCTTTCTTTTATGCCATTATATGCAAGTGGTGCAGATAACGATACGTCTCCGAGACGCATGTTGTGTAATTTCTCAGAAATATAATCAACTTGCCGCACGAAAACAACCACCATTAGCAAGCTACTGAGATCAACTGAGAATACTGAGCATATAAATTTTCTCTTACTACAAACTACAGAGATGGAGTACAAAATTAAATAGGCATGCGTCTGATAGACGTAACTTATCTATGCAGGATTAATTTACCGCATTAATACATTAAGCTGTACGAGTACATATATTTTTATTGTAATAAAATTATACTAGTTTATTGAGTTTTTTTTTACCTCACCATTTCTGGGGATGGATTAAGAGGGTTACAACAAATTTCTATGGACTGATTGATAGAGAGCCTTATCTATCAATTTGCGAGTTGCGGGATCGATTCCCAACAAAGACTCTGAGTGTTTCCTGAAGACAAGCGAAAAGCTTCGCAGGTAGTGTTGTCTAAAACAAAAAACTAATATTTTATTGTTTGCCGAAATAAGACAAGCTTGGTAGTTGGTATGCAAAGTGAGGTCTAAAAACAAGGTCTTTTCAACTTGATATGATACTTGATATGTACAAACTTTTGGACAAAATATCCCTTTTTAATGACGTTTTTTCATTGTGATGTATGTAAATTAATAAAACGGGTTGTGGTTTTTTTATTGATTATTTTTTTTCTTTTTATTTTAATTAACAGTTTTTAAAATTATTGTCTTATTATTATTAACATTTTTTTAAAGTTACTTATTTTAAAGAGTATTATTTTTATAAAATTTAAATTTTTCCACTATGTGGAATTTTATTGATTTAAAAAAAAATTTTTATTACTTTTTAATTTCTTAATTAAACTATATTTTTTCACTATGTGAAATTTAAAATTTTGTTTCCACGTTTTAAATTTAATTTTCTCTAAAGAATTTTTAATTTTACTATCCGATAACGAGTTTACTTTTTCACTTCTAGATTAATAATGATTTATTTTTTGATTAAGCAAAACTCAAATAACCTATGCAAAACATTTCTTATTCTAAAATTAGCAATTGCCAACAACAATAATTATACGCCACCGTAACCGATCATCATACGATAATACGGTTACATCGTTGTTGTTAACATTTTAACGAAAGCCAACAACAACTATCACCAGGAATCATCGCATGATATTACGGTCATATCGTTGTTGTTAACATTCTACTTACTATAAAAATCTTATAATTAAAAACAAAACAGATGCCAACAACAACCATAGCCAGGAATCATCATATGATTTTACGGTCATATCGTTGTTGTTAGCATTTTTACAAACAAAATTGATAATAAAAATAAAAAAAAATTAAATAAAGTTTGAAACAAAATTTTTCGTACAATACCTTAACTTGTATTAATGTATGTTTCCTAAAACATAAACTAATTTATGTTATCGATTGTAAGACAAATTTTGTATAATATAAAAAGCACATATTTAAATAAATGACAGTAGAACATCTGCAGATTTCAGTTCTTTCTTAAAATCCTAAGCAAGATTCATTCATCCAAGGTAAATTCAATCAATTATCTTTTGTTGCTTAAATAATTTTCATTACGCCTTTTTGATCATCATTTAGCAGTCATACTTTAAATTTTATATAAGGAAAATTTTAAATAATAATAAAATTACAATAATCCAAAAAGTATATGAAATCAAAATAAGAATCCCCAAAAAATCCCCAAAATATTGAAATTATCCTCAACGAATCCCCAATCCCCAAACGAAATTTTTAATCCCCATTAGAAAATAAAAATCCCCAATTTGGGGATAAATCCCCTAATTTGACAACACTGGCCTTAACAGCAATGAATAAACGTTTATTTCTCGATAAAGAAATAAATCAATCTGAATATACTGTTATATATACGGTAAATAAATTGCATTTTAATTTTAGGTAAATTGTGCCACGAAAGCTTTACTTAACTGGCCCATTACATGCTATTCTCAAAATATGAAATCAAATACGCCTTCGTATCGTTTGTGAATAAACCAGGAGCGAAAATGCCAAGGGATTGGTTCACGTTGCATTCCTACCAACATTCGGTCAACACGAAAGCTTGCTCCACAACGTAATCATTAATATTAAATGATGCTGCACTAAATTACATAAAAATACATAGTTTTAGTTTAATTGAATTTAAATAGAAAATTATTTTCAGTTTTCATATTTAGTTTTGGATTTTAAGAGAAAATTTTAAATAAAGTAATTTATGTATTTTTATTTTCTGGTCTTATTAATGTTTTGTTTCTAATTTCAAGTAACGTTAACAGCAAAAATGGTAAACGTAATACATAATAGTTTGCAGTTGTTGGAGATATTTGTAACATCTTTTTCAATTTATTAGTATAAGTGGATAGTTAAGGAAGAAGATTACAATGAAAAGATACATGTCATCGTTTCCAGCACCAGTTTTTTTGACGGGAATGTCACCAATAGGTAATTTGGTTAGATTTAAATACGACTGAAAAAAAGAAAATACAAGTTACATACATATATTAAAAAAATAAAAGGAAACTTTTAAAATATTTCTTCAGCTTGAGATTTTAGTCACCATTAACAAAACAGACCTGCCAACTCAGGGTAATTATCTATCCAATGTAATAACCTGCTTAAATAATAAATAAGACATATTTTAATCCAGCAAGACGATATTTTTGTAACATATCATTTTACATAAATCAAAGTAAATAATTCCAATTGTCTTTAACCCTAGAACCATAATGTACGTAAATTTTACGTACACTTTTTTTTAACTTGTGTAAAACAAGTGTTTGGCATTCTAGCGGTATTTCCTTCTAGTTATGCTTTCATCAAGTATTTTATTTTACATACAAGTGTCAAAGAGCATCATATTTAGTTTTTTTCAGGCTGCCAACGCATGCGCTCTTAGAGCATTTGTAATTTGTGGAGAACACTAAATAAAAATTTGTCGAGATTGTATGAGCAACGATAACTGATTAGTGTAAATGTATTAAAAATATTTATTATAAAACGTTATGGGTAATTAGCAAAATATTAAATAATTGATGTTTAAATTCCCTAAAAATTGTATATGTTAAAAATACTTTGTGTTTTTAACAAATGAAATAAAATAAATACATTTTAATTAAAATAAATAAATTGAAAATTTTCTAACTTGCTAAACTTTTTTAATC
>OX451218.1:59659289-59689901 GCA_949628195.1 Phasia obesa | reverse complement strand
TTAAATAAATTTTATTTAATTTCAATATATTTTATTAGTTTTACCTTATATAAGGAGAGTATTAAGTTGAAAATCCCCTATTCCCTAACACTTCAGCACATCGTTGTGGCATAGTTTGGACCAATTCACCAGCACATTGGGCTGGACTTAGTTGCTGCCTTCTACCTGCATGATTTTAATTAAAATGGGCTTGTTTTTGAATATCTGTGTAGCTACTGCCTTTTTCATAATCCCCTATTGATTTTCTATATGATTAACTTCACGACTTTGTGCTGGCCAATATAAGGTAACTAATCCGCTTTATTATCTTCGAAAGTATTCTCTAATAATCTTCTGTTCGTTTCACTTGTCAGTTCTCCTTCAATTTTTACATCTGGACCAACTCCTGACAACTTTAAGCAACTTCTTACAATCACCATGGTTTATAATTTTTAAATGTATTTTGGATTATATTCTGGAAGAGGTGGACGTCTGACATATGGTTTGCCGTCATTGCCGATAACATTAAATTTCGACTCGTAACTCTAAGCTGCGAATTCGAGAAATATGGAATCCTCATACAAATGCTCTTTGGAAAAAGGTTTTATTTGTTTAATACTGTCATCAGGAGTTAAAATTGAAGGAAAGATTGCGGGTAAAATGAACAGGAGAATGTTAGGATAGCATTTGGAACGTGATTATGGGGATTCTTTATCTTTAGCTTGAGTATTTCAACCATATAATGGCCCCAAGCACAGCTCACGTAGTGTCAAAAACTAGATTGCAGGGAATAAAATAAAGACCTTATGTTAACCAGCATAAAGTCGTGAATTAAATCCTATTAAAAATCAATAGGGGATTATAAAATGGGCAGTAGCTTAACGAAAATTCAAAAACAAACTCATTTTAATGAAAATGATGCAGGTGGAATGGGAGGAACTAATTCCAGCCTAATGAGCTGATTTGTTCCAAACTATGACACGATGATGTGCTAAAGTGCTAGGGAATAGAGGCTTTTCAAGTTACTAGTATCCTAATATAAGGAAAAAATATTAAAAAATTCTATAATCATGTGATAACTATCTTTTTTTTCAGATGACTTAATTATATGAGCATAAAATATGCAAATAAAGAAGAAAAAATACAATATTTTTTATAAAGTTAAACCTAAAAGAAAAATAAGTTGCTAGTTTTGAAATGAATTAAATTTTATTTAATATTGTCTAAAAGTTTTTTTAAATCGAGAAAAATATGTTCATTATAAGCAATCATGGTCAGTTTTACAAAATGCGGTGGAGACATGGAGAATAAAATCATCAGATATAAAAAGAAAACAAGCTTTTGAGATGTGAACTTACAGACGAATACTCAAAATTACCGTGACCGACCATATATCAAATATCGAAATATTGAAAACAATGCACTGTGGAAGAGAGCTTTTCACAGCCATAAAAAGAAGGAAGTCAGCATAGCTAGGACATATTATGAGGAACCCGATATATAAACTGTTACAATTCATAACATGAGCTATGAGATTGAAGTAAAATCTGTTAGAAGGAGAAAGAAAACAACGGACTTTTTAGGGAAAAAAGAGATATAGTTGCTTTTGGGGAGGTGCTGAAAAGTATAGAAAATATTTGTTTTTTAAATGTAAAATATGTAACAAACTGTAATTACATTGGTCGTTAAAATTAGAAGAACGGATTAGCAAATACAGAATATTGATTTCGCCGACAAATAAAAGTCAAGAGATTACCATTGCATAAAGTTACTTGCATTGTGACGATGACGATTATATGACTGCTTGAGTGAAGAAAGCTGCTTGTGGTGCAAAATCAGCAATGTTTTTGTCCAATCAAGGCAAATAAATAGTGAAATAGTCAAAAACAGTAAAATTCAATGGAGATTATTGGTATTAGGTTTTTCGAACATGTTCAAAAATTAAAAACCCCAGCCCATAGATGATTATTTTAGTTCTTTTAGTAATTTATTGCAAAAGAAACAAAAACGTTGCATCTGGGTTAAATCGTTTTCTGATTTACTCAATAGTTTAGATAAAGGGAAATTTTGAAGCTTCGATGTAAGACAATGTATCATTATAAACTTGAATGGCTATAAACAGTTGTACTATTTGTGTTGAAGTTTGTCTGAGTTTCTAAGATTAAATTTTACTGTTTTTGACTATGTCACTATTTATTTGCCTTGTTCAACCTTATTCAACAATGCTGAATCCCATAAAGAAAGCACGTTAATCTGAAAATTAATAATAATTTTTACCGATTAAGCCAACTTTTGATTAATTTCGAAATATAATTTCCTTAGCGCAGAATATTCGTTAGGTATACAGCTTAAAAAATTATTGTTTTTGCACACTTTATCGAACACATAAAAGTTTTTATTTTTCAGAATTTAAAAGCCAATATATAAATCAGTACATACTTAAGACCATGTAATTACTACTGCTTTCTTTTACTTTAATCTTGTAATAAATCGAACGATATGAGTAAGTATCGATACTTTTTATTCGATATTAAGTAGGTATCGATATTTTACGACCGATATCGAATAAAAATATTGATGCCCTAGTGGTATCGTTTCATCCCTATTTCTAACTCTTAGCGTTTTGAGGAACTTCGTATTTAATTTATAAGCTATAATTATGTCTCTCTATCCAAAATGTCTATTTATTTATTTCTTGTCATTTTAAAAATTCATAGCACTTTTGCAAATTAATAGTCAATGCAAATATGGTTATACCAAAACCACAAAGTTTTCTGAACCTATTTTTTAAAGCTAACTGAAATTTTATTTTAAGTGCTAAGTTAATATTGTCCCAAATCAATAGGTTCATTTCATACATATCCATAATACAAACATATTAATGTCATAAAAACTACATTATGAGTCATAAAAACTACAACATGGGCGTGCAAAAAGAGTATCGCAAAAAAATATACTTTTAACTTTTTATTACGACAATATTAAAATAAAGTTTTTAGTTTTTTGATATGAACATCACTTAAAGAAATTGCTTCTTATTTTATAGCTTTGATATGATAATGATAAAATGAAGTAGTAGAAACGAATAGTGTCATTGGCAAGATTGTTTTTTATGTTTACGATTAAATGAAATATTTACAAAATTTGGAATACAACAAATTATGTTTTACGAGTAACTTTGCATGTGATTGAGTTTTTTATATTTAGAAGCATTTTATTTATTTCGGGTTTTGATGTCCTAGTTTCGCATACTCGTATTTTTTATCAAATTCCCTAGCCAGGTTGTTTGTCTGAAATTAGTACAAAAAGCTGAACTTAAAAATAAAATATTATTTTGTTTTGGTTTTTAGAAAAATATTTATTTTAAATTTTTATGGTGAAAACTGTCGATCCAAATTAATAAAAAAATTTTTTTGTTCACTTTTTTGTTAAAAAAAGTGAAAAGGTTTTTGTTAGTGATCTCCATCGCGATCCTGCAATTGTTATATATCGCTATCGTTTTTGTGCCATTTTTTACGGTTTTTTTTTTTTCAAATGTCACTTTTTTCTTTTTTTGCTCATCTTGTACAGGTAGGCAGGAGTAAGAAAGCTTTTTGTCGGTCATAAAATGTTTTTGATTTTTAAGTTGTGTTAAATAAATAAATTTTTAATATTTTAAATAGAATTTATTGTTACTATTATAAATAAATTACTATCTATACACATATTAAAACTGCAACTTTCAGCCTTCCTGTCTGTCTGTATTCACATCACGTAAAAACTTCTGGATAAATTTAAATACAATTTTATGGAGAGGCACCTTAGTATCTAGGTTAAGATATAGGATCTTTTTCTCCATAAAAATATTTGGCAGCAACTTTGATTTTTTGAAACACTATTTACAGAACTCTACAATAATTTTAGAATTTTAAATAAATTTAGAATTTTATATAAAGGTTATGTTTTTGAATAATTACCCAGGGAAGGGTACTTTTATATAAATTAAATACATAAACCATATCTGAAGCACTATAAAAGTAAGAGTTTTAAAATTTGAAATTCATTGTGTTCCCTTATTCGTAGTTATATTTACGAAGTTTAAAATGTAAACAAGTACGTCCATCCACATAAATTGCTGCAATAAAGATTGCACGATATAAATAAAATAAAAACTGGCGGACACAGCTAGTTATGCATAAAGTATTTTCATATAAATTAAATACTATAAAGAAATAAATTACGAAATTGTATTTTTATTAATATTCTTGGGTGGCGAGGTTTGGTTAGAAATTGCCAAGTTTGATTGGTCTAGGATTTTTCAACAACTTTTGAGAGCCAATATAAATTAAAAAAAAGTAATGTCCGGCTAGATGGCCAAAATATCTCTATTGGTAGAATAGGGAGCAAAAATTTGCTTATTTTCTTCTATGTGGAGAAAACGTATCGCACTAACAGTTCTAAAATCACATTTTGTAACAAAATAATTATTGAAATACTTTTTCAGTATTTATAAATATTTGTTATATCTTGGTATTTTTGTCGCCTGAATTGTCTTTAACCCACCAAACCAAATGTTCGGAACCGAAATATTACCGAAATCGTAACGACTTTTATATTAAAAGGTTGACAAGACTTCGCAACGATATGTAGTTACGAAATCGTTACGATATCTAGTTGCAAAATCGTAACGAAATGTAAGTACGAAATCTCATCGACATATATGTACATAGGTACAAAATCGCAACATATTTTCTGTCGGTACCTCCGTATAAGCTAGAACTTCGTTCTCTGAACGTTAAGTAAATATAATGATTAGTTAATGATTTGGTATTCAAGGCTATACTTTACCGAATTCAATTCAATTTCAAAGTCCGAGAAATCCCAAACCCTAGTGATTACGCAGTTAAAAAGGACGGTTTTTCTGAGTCTTACTGTCAAATATGTATTTTTTTGGTTGTTTTATTTATGGATACAAAATGGAATAGTTTACCATTTGAGTTGCACCTTTGTTGTTATTGTTGCCCTCATGATGCCACCAAGTAAAATAAATACGTTTTGAACTGAAGTAAAGAACGTGTAGTGTGTGGATATGGCCGCTTTTTGTGTTTGCCCGTACAGTTTTAACCGTGCAGTTAAAAATGACAAAAAAGAACGACGTGTATGGGAGCCTTTACATCGATAACGATGGTCTTCACGAGGCGTCTTAATGTTCGCACGTGAAATTGTTCAATAGTTGAACAAATCAATGGCTCGTCAAAACATAGTGTTAAGAATAGAAAATAATTGTTGACAACTTTAATAGTAGCAAATCATGTGGAACATGGTCAAATGCTTTAGCAAAGTCTGTGTAGATGGAATAAACTTGGAGACTGAAAATTAAGTAAAAGCTGCCAAATTTTTAAAGTAGATCTAGTAGACAATAAATAATATGTTGTGGGACAGAATAATATTACGATATGACTTTTGCGTTGCTGATTTTTTTAATTTCAGATTAATAACATACGCTTAAGGAGTGTAGTTTAACTTTTATTGCGCCTTATTTACTTTCGATAATTAATTTTATTTGAACAATATTTGGAGGAGATTTAATAATCTTATTATCGCAGATATTTTAACTTTAATTTAAAAATAAATAGAAAATGGACTTCCGAAATGCAACTTAAAACGAATGTCCCTAATGCTTAAACCAGTAATTGTAAACATTTTATATTTGAGACATTTCTAAGCATCTGAGCATCAAAGTGGGACTTTTTTCATACATACTAAGTAGAAACATACAGAAAGATGTTTTCATATTGAATTTTATAGCTTAAAAATCACTTTATAGGATTTTACGATAATTCTACTTTAGTTTTTGGTCATAAAATTTTATTTTTAGAGACAGAAAAAAATACGAACACTACAGTACACAGAAAAGGCAACAGCAAATTCTAAAATGTGCTACATTGCACACATAATGTGCATGCATTAAGTAGTTGACAGCATTAAAAAAGATGGCAGTTAGTAACTGCATTATTATATTCTTAATAGGAAGACATACATTTTTTTCTTTTTATAAAGAAAAAAAAAAAGTAAAAAAGAATTAAGTCACACTAATAAAAAAGAGTTGACAAGAAGAAACAAATTTCCATATATTGTACGAAATCCCAAATTATATTATAATCGACAAATGTTTTCAAAATTGGCAAGGTTTAAGAAGAAAGTTTCAAGGTGTGTTGATTTTACAATTTACTTCATTATACATAGAACAATTTAAAAAAAAGCTATCAAAATTTAAAGTAAATTGAAAAATATGTATAATATATATAAAATAATATAATGGTTTTTCATAGTAGTTCTATTTATACATATAATAAAACAGTAACTCATTTCTGTCTGTCTGTACCGCAATAGAAATACCTTACCAAAGCTTTGATTTCAACTGATATTTCTGACATAATTTCTCTTTTTTTTAAAGCACAAGAAAATAAATTAGTTTTAAGAAAAAAAAATCTGTATGAAAAAGGCACAAAAAAAGTTTTGAAAATCTTGATAATTATAATTTTAGGTTAGGTTAGCAGACAACATAGGCCGCTTTGTTTTAGCTACACGGACAACATAAAAAAAAATCTAGTATATAGAAAAGATAATTAAGATGACAAAGTGGAAGAAAGAAGGAATCAGCAATTAAAGGTTTTTTTTTTTATTAGGACCAGTAACAAATCAGGGTGAGTTTATTTAATTTATCTGGTGATGCCGACATCTACTGTTGGCAAATTGATCGTAGTCTTTTTAGAGCAGTACAGAGGCTGAGCGAAATCGTTTTTCCATCTCCTCTTAATCCAACTTTTTTCGTGAACGTCAAATTTGGAATGTTCGGAAGTCATAGCCAAGAGGTCTAAATATTTCAGATGACTCAGAATATCATAACATACTCCTGGTGCGAGCTTGATCTAGCCTGACCCGGATTGTAGGCTTATTATTCTTCTTTCTCGATTTCTGGAACAGTGGTAACTATATAGTGTAAATTTTAGTTCCATGTTTTTGCACGAAACGAGTGTTAAATTTAGAATTTCCGACATTTTTGGACTATGCTTAAACCCTCCAACATTTAAGAGGATTACAGCACAAGGGATATAGGTGCAGTTTTGTTAAAATTTAAAATTTAATTAACATTTGGGCTAAAAGAATATGATATTCGAAGAAGTTTAAAGCACTAAACCCCAAAGTAAAATTCCTACCTTATGATGAGATATAGTGACCAACTATAGCATTTCTAGTACATGTAGCGCAAAGGTTAGAAGTATGACCTTTTCTATTTAAAGGGATATTTAATGTATTTGTTACAGTGAAATTTTATTCTTTTTCTTCATTTTACCAAAATATATGTCGAAAACTATATACGAGTACACTAACATATTAAGTTTTGCGCAACAACTTTTTATTCTAATATTTTAAAATCGAAGTCCTTTATTCATAATATGTTAGTAATTGAAGGAAAAACGTTACGAGTTTGATGATGCTTAACGCTATTCTTTCCTTTTGTGGTTATGATAACGAGTGATTTTTTAAGAGCTTGAGAACTTTTTTTTAAAAAAAAACGCATAAAATTTGCAAAATCTCATCGGTTCTTTATTTGAAACGTTAGATTGGTCCATGACATTTACTTTTTGAAGATAATTTCATTTAAATGTTGACCGCGGCTGCGTCTTAGGTGGTCCATTCGGAAAGTCCAATTTTGGGCAACTTTTTCGAGCATTTCGGCCGGAATAGCCCGAATTTCTTCGGAAATGTTGTCTTCCAAAGCTGGAATAGTTGCTGGCTTATTTCTGTAGACTTTAGACTTGACGTAGCCCCACAAAAAATAGTCTAAAGGCGTCAAATCGCATGATCTTGGTGGCCAACTTACCGGTCCATTTCTTGAGATGAATTGTTCTCCGAAGTTTTCCCTCAAAATGGCCATAGAATCGCGAGCTGTGTGGCATGTAGCGCCATCTTGTTGAAACCACATGTCAACCAAGTTCAGTTGTTCCATTTTTGGCAACAAAAAGTTTGTTAGCATCGAACGATAGCGATCGCCATTCACCGTAACGTTGCGTCCAACAGCATCTTTGAAAAAATACGGTCCAATGATTCCACCAGCGTACAAACCACACCAAACAGTGCATTTTTCGGGATGCATGGGCAGTTCTTGAACGGCTTCTGGTTGCTCTTCACTCCAAATGCGGCAATTTTGCTTATTTACGTAGCCATTCAACCAGAAATGAGCCTCATCGCTGAACAAAATTTGTCACATTTAAACATTTCGAACCGAACACTGATTTTGGTAATAAAATTCAATGATTTGCAAGCGTTGCTCGTTAGTAAGTCTATTCATGATGAAATGTCAAAGCATACTGAGCATCTTTCTCTTTGGCACCATGTCTGAAATCTCACGTGATCTGTCAAATACTAATGCATGAAAATCCTAACCTCAAAAAAATCACCCATTATAATCGAAAAAAGTTAAAAAACCTGTATAAAAATTATACTTAAATTAATCCTGTTAAAGATTTGGTAAATAAATCTGTTATTTTAATTCTATATGAATTTAATATATTATATTTAATTCAATATACGTACTACATACATGTGTATATGAAAAATAATTTTAATTTACAAAATCAATTTGTTAATTATAATTTAAGTCCGAAAATGACAAATTAAGAAGCTGGATCAACAATTTTAAAATTGTATCTTTTATCCTAAATTCCAACGCTTAGAGGAAAAATAATATTTATATACAAATATACGTTGCTGTCATAAGAAAATCAAAATATAGCTATTGTTGCCAAAAGATTGCTGAGTTATAAAATTCAAAATTTATTTAGGAACTAAAATATTATTTTATGAAATGATATGTTAATTAATCATGACATTTTATAATAAAAATTTTTTTGTTAGAGGAAAACCTGGTATCTATTTATACTCGCATATCAGGGTTATAGGTAGACAGTTGTTTAGTTCTTAAAGCAGGAGCCCTTCTTAAAATCTTTTTAAAAAAATAAATATTTCTATTAAAAACCTATAATCTCTGTAATAGTACATACACAGTTCAATGTAAAAACGCATTTTTAAAAGATGTAAAGATGGAAACCAAGGTTTTTTAATTTTAACTGATTGAATTTATTTCAGTTCTTAAATCGAAGTGGGTTTATAAGGGGAGTGTTTGGCACATTTTATATACAAAAATACGCACGTATTCTGTAAAAGTTAAAAAAAAATATAATTGAAGTATGAAGCGGTTATTGAACACAAACGGAATGAGGAATGGGGTCATAAATTTTACAGTTTTGAGGACCAGAGAATTGAATTGAACTTATTGAGACTTCATGCATTCAGATAACCAAATATTTTTTGAAAAATAAATAGAAAGAAAACTATATGTACGATTTTAGAAAACGAAAGAAAACGAAACTTCCGATGATTATGTAGGTTTTTGACCCACTAACCACAGAAAATACAAAATTAAATAATATTAAAAGGAAATTAAGTTGGAGATTATTGTAAGTTTCGTTTCATCTATGGTACAAGTTTTTATTTTACTTGAAATGTACTGATGAAATTTATTTATTTTTTTTAAGGAGAAGTACCACTCAGGCAGTTAATGCCTATATTAACTGTGGTACTTCCTCTGGAAAGGGATAGTAGTAGATAAGACAGATGGTTAGTGTGATAGTAAAGCTTCGATTCTGGCAACACTGCAATTGCACGTTATGATTATTTTTAGAACAGTATTGCAGCGCCTCTAGTGTTGTTTAGGCGAATTAGTTTGAAGCTAGCATAGCCAATTTATTTTATTTTACTTCGCCGGCGATTTAGTGCTATGTGGTAATACCGGCGAAGGAGGGCGCTGTGATATGCATTATTATAAAGAAAAATTAATACATATCAGAAAAATTGATGTTGCAATGGCTGAGTATTGAACTCGTGCCCATTGCTTAGTAGTCAACGTGCTAACCACTTAAGCTACAGCACCCTCTGGCAAAAATTTCCATATGATTAAAACAACTTACTCCTAATAAAAGAAATTTATCAGTAAAAGAACGACCACTCTTTCCTGAGTCGGGTTTTCCAAAAACTTCCTGGAAAATTTTTTATATAGCGTTTTTTAGTAATTTATAAAATTGCTTCTTTTAATCCTTATTAAATGAAAAATATTAAAAAATTAGCACTCGTATTTCCTAAAAATTAATTTTTTGTGTCATATTGTTACGTAAAAATTTAAAGAACTCCATAGAACTAAAACAATTTATATTGCTATCAGTATGACTGATGTAATGAAAGTAGTGATTTTAATGAGATATCGTGGAAAATAGTCACACCTAAAGCAAAAAAAAACGTAAGAAAAGTGATTCTCCAAAAATATTTTTAAACAAACGGATAAATCCCATTAACACAAATAATAATGCATTTATTGCTAGTATTGTTTCCGCATCTACATCACACAACAACAACGCATCCGATCATACTTTAAAAAATGCCAACAACAATGCATGCAACTCTAAAAACTTTAAAGATGATAATGTAAGTCAGAATATGTTCAGTACTTTAAATCAAAATAATAAACACAACAACGATGATGAAGACACTGATGATAACGAAAAAGACGCCAATGTTATCGCTCCTAAACCTCCACCAATTATCATACAGAACGTTGCAGATATTAGCGCAATGGTAAAAAGTTTTACCAAATTGAAAACTCTTTTGTTCAATTACAAAAGTCTTAGGGATGGCCAAATAAGGGTTATCACTAAGGATATAGCATCCTACCGTACACTTTTTCTCATTTTTTAAATGATAAATATATAGAGCTTCATACATATCAACCAAAACAAGATATATCATATAGAGTAGTGGTTAAAAAACTGCATCAATCAACATCAACTGAAGAAATTAAAAATGCCTTTGAAAGATTAGGACACAAAATAAGAAATGTAACAAATATAAAAAGTAGAATTACTAAGCATGCTCTAACATTGTTTTTTGTTGACCTAGAATCAAACCCTAATAATAATAAATTAGTCAAGTGCGAGTTAGACTCACACACGTAGGGTTCCGTACTATGTTCAGTATAATTTAAAAATTCCAGTTGGTTATTTCTTTATGTCTTATGGGACACCCTTAAATTTTAAAATTAAAGTAATATTCGCGCAAATTGCATCATAATTAGAACACCCTTTAAATTTTAATATGTAATTCATTTAATAGCGGCCATGGTAATACACTTTCTATTAAAATATCAGGAGCCTACCTATTGCGGTTAAAAAAATAAGGTAATATTCGTGAAAAACACGTTACTAATGGACACATTTCAATTTGAAGTATTTGTTATAGCTGCCGAAGTAACACATCTACTGTAAACATTTCAAGAGGGTATCTATTACGGTTTATAAAATCATGTCACTGTCGGAACACCCTTTTAATTTTATTATTCATTATAGTGGCCATGGCAACTTCCTTTCTATAAATATATTAAGAGTCTACTTATTGCGATTAAAAAATAAGTCACTATAAGTGAAAAACATGTTACTGTCGGAACACCCTTTAATTTTTAGTAATTTTCATATCTGCCTTGGCAACACTGCTTCTCTACAAAATTTCAAGAGTCTACCTGTTACGGTTCAAGAAATAAGGCTTTAGACATACAAATCACGTCACTGGCAGAAAACCCTTTAATTTTTTGTATTTGTTATAGTGGACATAGTTATACACCAATTTCAAGATTCCACCTATTCATTCAAAACTTAGGATATATACATGCAAATCACGTCACTATTGGAACACCCTTTAATATTTAAGTTCTATTTTGTATACTTGTTTATAAAACAAACATAGTTTTAATTACAGTCTGCAAATTGTAAGTGGTTTCCTCTTACAGCTCAAAAAAAAGACATAAACGTAAATAACACGTCACTTTTGGAACACCCTACGTTTTAGTGTTTTTTGCTATTGTGGCCGCAGTTATACAATTTTGGTAAAATTTTCAAGAGTCTACCTATTATGTTCAAGAAATAAGCACATATTCGTGAATAACACCTCTCTATCGGAACACCCTATAATTTTTAGTATTTGCTAGTATAGCGGTCACAGTTATATACTTTCTGTGAAAATTTCAAGCACCTACCTATTACAGTTCAAAACTTAGGCCTTATACATGCAAATCACACTACTATCGAAACACCCTTAAATTTTTAGGTTTATTTTTTTATACTTGTTTATATAGCGAACTAAGTTTTAATTACTGCTTACATATTTTTAGTGTATGCCTCCTACAGCTCAAGAAATAAACACATATTTGTGAATAACAGCTCTCTATCGGAACACCCTATAAATTTTAATATTTGTTGCTATAGCGGCCATAGTTATACACCTTCTGTGAAAATTTCAAGATTCTACCTATTATGATTCAAAACTTAGGCTTTATAAATCAAAATAACACCACTATCGGCACACCCTTTAATTTTTGGGTTTATTTTTTAGACTTGTATATAAGGCGAACTACGTTTTTATTACAGTTTGTAAATTTTTAAATACATATTCGTGAATAACACCTCTCTATCGGAACACCCTATAAATTTTAATATTTGTTGCTATAGCGGCCATAGTTATACACCTTCTGTGAAAATTTCAAGAGTCTACCTATTATGGTTCAAAACTTATGCCTTATACATGCATTTCACACCACTATCGGAACACCCTTTAATTTTTAGTTTTATTTTTTTATACTTGTTTATATAGTGAACTAAATTTTAATAACTGCTTGTAAATTTCAAGTGTATCCTTCCTACAGTTCAAGAAATAAACACATTTTCGTAAATGACACCTCTCTATTGGAACACCCTATAAGTTTTAGTATTCGTTGCTATAGCGGCAACAACTATACATCATCTGTGAAAATTTCAAGAGTCTACCTATTACGGTTCCAGAGATAAAAGGCGCTGACAGACGGACAGACATTGTAGCGAAAAAAATAGGGTTTCGTTTTTACACTTTGTGTACGGAACCCTAAAAATGTATATGACATTAAAGCAATTAACAATGGTATTGTTAACATCGTACCACCACTGAAAATGAAAGATATTGTTCAATGTCATCGATGCCAAGAATTCGGCCATACCAATACCTATTGAAGAAAATCCGTAAATTGTGTTAAATGTGGCCTAGGTCACTTGACTGCTGAGTATACTACAGATGAAAAATCATCCAGCAAGTTATAAAGGTTGCATTGTATATAAGGAATTATTAAAGAAAAAATTACAACAAAATTCACTCAATAGACGTGATCACCGCAACTTCAGTTGTAATACTTATGAATATTCGAATATAAATAAGGCGAGTTATCCAAATAATAATATTCCGTACTCCGCAATTTTAAAGAATAATCAAACTAATTCGCTGGAAAAGTTAGAAAAATTAATATAAGATCAGATAGAACTAACCAACAAGCTGTTAAACATGGGTCTTAGTTAAGAAACTATGCAAACATTTATGCAATTTAAATATCGCAATATGGAATGCTAATGGCCTTTCCAACCATTTACAGGAAGTAGAAATGTTTTTAAAATTACATCACATTGATATTATGTTAGTGTCAGAGACACATATTACGACTAAGACCTTTTTTAAAATACAGGGACGATAGAGCTCATGCTGGAGCCGCAATATTAATAAAATCTTCGATCAAATATGAAGTTTTAGGTGAAGTAAGAGAATCATACCTTCAAGATGCTTGTATAAAAATTACCTCAGATGTAAATGACATTGCTATTTGTTCTTTTTATTTCCCACCTCGGTTTCCAGTTAAATGTCAAGAGTTCGATGCATTTTTTATTCGATTAGGACCACGAATTTTAGTTGGAGGAGATTTCAACGCGAAACATCAATGGTGGGGATTCAGATTAATTAATCCTAAGAGAAGTGAACTACATAAATGCATTATAAATAAAAACTTTTCAGTGCTATCCTCAGGCAGTCCAACTTAGATCCACTGATCAGAGAAAAATACCTAATCTTCTTGACTTTGTTCTTTACACATATATCCCACGTTGACGAATTAAGCTCAGATCATATACTAGTTTGCGTTAATACTGTTTTACAATCTCTAATTTATAAGCACAATATAATAAATTCGAAAACTGATTTAATATTATTTTCTACTTGGATTTAACGGAATCTAAATCTTAATGTGTCTTTATCGACTCCAGCAGAAATAAAAAACAATAGAAACATTTAAATACACAATTCATTATGCCGGTTTTGTATCTACCCCAAATCCTGTAAGTCGACAGAGAATTTATCATATAAATCTTACAACTGAAATAAGATATATGTTAGGAAAAAAAAATGAGACTTAGAAAAATTTGGCAAATGAGTAGGAATCCTCGAGGCAAGCAAGTCTTTAATAAAGCAGCAAAAGACCTTAAAATTGCACTTTTGAACTCGAAAAATGATTAGCTGGGTAATTTTTCATACATCCTTGATCCTAAGAGCTACAAAAATAACGAGTTTTCATTGTCGAAATCAACCAAATACATTAAACGACCAGCTAAAAGAAATGCTCCTTTTAAAGACAGTACTGGTGTGTGGTGTAGAACCGATAAAGCTAAAGCACAGGCATTTGCTAATTACCTGCATAACAAGTTTCAGATTACTTGGATTAATCTTGATAATGAAATAGTTAATTTTCTCAACTGTCCCTGCCCTACGGATTGCCTTATATAACACATATCCGTGAATGGAGTTAAAAGCCAAATCAAGAAAATTAACTGTTACAAATCTCCTGGCTATGATGGCGTAAATGGTAAGGTTGTTCAAGCACTTCCGAAAAAAAAGCTGTTATATATCTAATGGCTTTATATAATTCTATATTAATTATTTTCCTACACATTGGAAATTTGCAGAAATCGTAATGATTAACGAACCAAATAAGCCAGAAAACTTAGTTGGTTCGTACAGACCGATAAGTTTACTGGTCGTTTAAATATTTGAACGATTAATGACAGTTTTAGACAAATCGAAAATTATTCCTGAATACCAATTTGGTTATCGGAATAAGCACGGCACTCCAGAGCAATGCCATCGTATCGTTGCCTATATACGAGATACATTGGAAAACAAAAAATATATCTCTCAGGAGTATTTCTAGACGTACAACAAGCTTTTGATAAAGTATGGCACACCGGTTTATGTTTTAAGTTGAAAAAAAAAACACTTTCAACTCCTTTTTATTTGTTTTTGAAATCTTACCTAACAGATAGAAGTTTTTACGTTAAAGTGAACACAGAGATTTCTGAAATATACAACATAAAATCGGGAGTCCCACAATGCAGCGTACTTGGACCAATTTTATACACAATATTTACGTCAGATATGCCAGCCAATGATAATATTTTAATCGCCACATACGCTAATGATACAGCAATTTTAACATCTTGTAATGGCCCGAATGATGCATCAAGTACAAACCCTACTAAATGCACTAGAAATATGGATGAATAAGTTGAAAATTAAAGTCAACACCGAAAAGTCATCTCATGTAACGTTTTCATTACGACGAGGTAATTGTCCTGCCGTTAATTTTAACAATATAACTATACCACAAAAAGAATTGGTTAAATAACTGGGAATTCATATTGATAAAATATTAACGTGGAAAACTCATATTAGATAAAAAAACAACAGTTAAATATTAAAACAAAAAACCTATATTGGTTACTTAATCCAAAATCAAAACTAAGCTTGCAAAACAAGATTTTTATATATAAAACCATATTAAAACCAGTATGGACTAATGGCATTCAACTCTGGGGTACAGCCAGCATTTCAAACATTGAGATTCTACAAAGGTATCAATAAAAAACTCTTAGATCAATTCTTAATGCTCCATGGTACCTGTAAAATAACACAATCCACAATGATCTATACGTACCAAAAATCATAGATGAAATTCTGTATCTCCGAAACCTACCTAGAAAGACTGAGTCAACACGTGAACCCGTTAGCTATTTCTCTACTAGATGACACAGACAAGAAGACTTAAAAGCCACCATATCCTGGATTTGCCGTTTAGAAACTAACCATTTTACTTGTTCTTTGAATAAACACTAGTTTTTATCTTTTTTATAATCTTTATTTATGTGAATGTATTTTCCAATTGTAATACATTACAAATATCACTTTTCTTTTGTATAAGTAATGTACGTCAACAAAAATTTTGTCATATGTTGTTCTTAATGAAGTTCAACATAATATGTTATATTTATCACCATCTCAAATTTACTTATTATTGGATAGAATGTAAATAAAGAATTACAAAAAAAAAATATTTTTACGTGCCTCAGACGTCACTGCAGTTGTGTCACCGGCCAACTCAATTCGCAACATCAGGGAAGGCCCAAACCCTACTGCAGGACAGAGTAATACCACGTTTCCACTATAACTTGAGTTACCTAATTCAGTCTATAAATTATTTTACACTACGCATTCTTAATTCGATTTTGCAGTTTTTTATCTTGTACTTTTTTGCAAGCATTGCAATATTCATAAAATTAAAAACGTTTCGCAAACGTTTACTAAATGAGATATTCATTACAGTAGAGATTGTATAAGAGCGATATATACTTTATATTTTCTTGTTCAACAATTTTCTTCTGCTTTTGTTTTATTGCCAATGGGACGATTGTAATTGTACGATTAGGAAAATTTTAAAAGTTTTCTTTATATAAAACGTTTGCCAAAGGATTTGTTTGTTTACATACACTGGTTAGAGTTCTGTCATTTCAATGTTGACTCTAGTAAGGGTTTTTGTTTAGAAAATGTGTGCTGTATAAATGTGAAGCGAGTCACCAAATACAAATGATAATGTTTTATGTAATTGTACGTTAATATCAAACGAGTAATTTTTACCGACACAAGTATTTTTTACCGATACTTACTTAGAAAATATACTCAGTATCGAGTATGTACCTAAAACGTTACAAAGGCGCTTTTTAACAAAACGCTTTGTTTCCGAGTTTTATGTATAAAAGAAGGAAATTTTGGCTTTTTCTGTTCATTTCTAATGTCATTCTAAATTACACCTTTAAAAAAAACAATCACCAAACTCATGCTACCTTTACAAGCAATTTATGAAACAATCTATTGATTACTAATTGATAGTAACTTACAACTGTATCACTGTAAACTTAACTACACTCTAAAATATTGCTTAAAATTTAGGATCACATAGTGTCTAAATTTTTGTTGAAAAAAATTTGTTGTCTAATATTACGTCGGTTTTACGGTTATTTGCAACAAAACACATAATTTTAAGGAGAAAAATAAAAATGCTGTTAAAAGTGTTTAATTTTAAACATAATTTCTAAAATCGAAAAAGCTGTCAAAGGAAGAAAAATTATAAGTCAATTTTTTTGTTTTTTTGATAAACTTTTTGTGTATTTTATTAAATTTATTTTGTTAAATCTTAGAAAATACTAAAGAAAATACAATCTTTGTTTCAACTAAAAAGTGAATGAAGTGATGAAGTAGTTGAACCCCTAAACAACAATAGTGCCACCAAATGAACACCAACTCCTGTCTCCTCGATGGATGTGCCCAAAATTAATATAAAGGGTATTTCTAGTGGCGATACTACTCGTAGACCCTATTCAGCTTCATGTTCTATAGAACGAATTACCACAACGGCCGATCAATTAGGTGGTGAAGCATCTGCCAAAGTTAAATACGTAAATAAACTAAGTCCTCGAACGCATTTGAACGGAACGTATGCATATTTTGAATTTAAGTTTATGCCGCAATATTGATTGAAGCATTAATGGCGCAAAATAATTGACCACAGCAGTAACAATATTAAGAATAACCAAATACATAATGCTACAAGTACTTGCAGTTTAAAACAGCAACCATCACTGCTGCCGTCTTAACTGCTTCCACGAGCAAATACTCACAATTCTAGTAGTGGAGCTGTTGATAGTAGTAGCGCAAGAGTTATTGCTGCCGGCATTATTCATATCAGTAATCATAAATTTCATCACAATAGTGCCATCACCAAACATAAAGAAATTGATAATACATACACCACTGATACAACGTCTATCAGCGTTAGTTCTTGATATCCCGTTCTTATATCATCATCAAACAAATTACGGATCAATGTTAATATTATTGTATATTTATTATAATAAATGTAATTTAACACAGTTATGAAATGCATTTTTATTTAAAGAAAATTTAGAAAATTATATAAAAGAAAAAAAAAATTAAACACAATTTTTGTAAAATGATTAAACATATTTTGTTCAAAATTCAATAATAGGTTTAAAAATATAGGCCCATAATCATAGTCAAACACTAAAGTCGGTTCTTTTTAAAAACAACTTTAAATTAAAGAACTGATTTAAATGAGTTGGCAACTTTAGTCAATATTAAAGCATATAACGAGTGATTTTTTAAGAGCTTGAGAACTTTTTTTTTAAAAAAAACGCATAAAATTTGCAAAATCTCATCGGTTCTTTATTTGAAACGTTAGATTGGTCCATGACATTTACTTTTTGAAGATAATTTCATTTAAATGTTGACCGCGGCTGCGTCTTAGGTGGTCCATTCGGAAAGTCCAATTTTGGGCAACTTTTTCGAGCATTTCGGCCGGAATAGCCCGAATTTCTTCGGAAATGTTGTCTTCCAAAGCTGGAATAGTTGCTGGCTTATTTCTGTAGACTTTAGACTTGACGTAGCCCCACAAAAAATAGTCTAAAGGCGTCAAATCGCATGATCTTGGTGGCCAACTTACCGGTCCATTTCTTGAGATGAATTGTTCTCCGAAGTTTTCCCTCAAAATGGCCATAGAATCGCGAGCTGTGTGGCATGTAGCGCCATCTTGTTGAAACCACATGTCAACCAAGTTCAGTTGTTCCATTTTTGGCAACAAAAAGTTTGTTAGCATCGAACGATAGCGATCGCCATTCACCGTAACGTTGCGTCCAACAGCATCTTTGAAAAAATACGGTCCAATGATTCCACCAGCGTACAAACCACACCAAACAGTGCATTTTTCGGGATGCATGGGCAGTTCTTGAACGGCTTCTGGTTGCTCTTCACTCCAAATGCGGCAATTTTGCTTATTTACGTAGCCATTCAACCAGAAATGAGCCTCATCGCTGAACAAAATTTGTCACATTTGAACATTTCGAACCGAACACTGATTTTGGTAATAAAATTCAATGATTTGCAAGCGTTGCTCGTTAGTAAGTCTATTCATGATGAAATGTCAAAGCATACTGAGCATCTTTCTCTTTGGCACCATGTCTGAAATCTCACGTGATCTGTCAAATACTAATGCATGAAAATCCTAACCTCAAAAAAATCACCCATTATTAACTTAATCCAACTTTAGGTGGGTGCCACATCAAAAGTAAGAAATGTTTTCATACAATCTGCAATAAAATACAAGCAGATGGCATCTCTAAACAAAAAAGAAAAAAGCCCGCAAAAATTTGTTTACTTTTTGTTTTTTATTATTTACATACATATGATGTATATTATAAAATTAAATAAAACAATAACTAAAATTAAGGAAATGGAAATACAGGAAAAGGATAGTCAATTATTTGATATTTTATGTTACAATTAATTACATTACGAGTTTTTAGCAGGATCAAAAGCAGGCACGAGAAAGAGAGGCAAACTGGAGCTCAGGTGAAAAAGAATATTTGCGGCTATGTATAAATATGAATATTGATGTAATGTAATCACAGGGGCAATGACGCGTCCACGATTCTCAAAAAAAAGGACGCATGGAAATCGATATATAATGCTATGGCTTCAGTGGGTACGCATGAAAGTTAGCGCTAGAAAAGCTGCTGCGACCATTAAACGAGCGATGAGGATAATTTAGTACAAAGTATGCTCGCAACAGAATTTGAAGAAGGCAGCATTTTAATTGACAGTAACTGCGTTGATAAATATAGTATAGTCGACAGCCCCATAATGTCTTCTGAATATCTGGACATTGAAATTGAAAATGATGATAACAACAATGAGCTTGACTTAACAAAATCACCCACAAGTCTTCAAGAGCATTCTATTGATATATCAGTGCAAACTCGTAGAAAAGATGATTTACCAACTCCAACCCCTTTTAAGTGCATCGATGATGTAAAGAAAAACAAAAAAAGTTCTTTGTCATCTAAAATAAAACGCCTTAAAAATCTAAAAGAGCCGCTCGACATCTACAAAATGAATTTGATTGTATCTAGCTGGTTGTCTGGTTTCTGTCGCATGTTAGGCAGCTGATTTAAGGTTTTGATCAAAATAAATTAGACTCTGGTCCACATTTTCTGTTGTTCTTAGCGGTATGTTTTCCGAACAATGAGTACTGAGATACTTTCTATATTTCAACCAATTAATGCTTGTGCACATGATATTTTGCTGATTCCATATATAGAAAATAGTGGGTGAATGATCTGAGGATAATTCGAGTGACGCTTCAACCTTAATCATTTCTCTCGAAATACCTTTAGTCACGCCAAAATCAATAACATCAGGTATTTTTTGTCGATCAGTAGGCCAATAGGTGGTTGTCCACTTGATATCACATTCAGACGCATTTTTGAAATTGTATCAAACAAAACACGACCTTTTGGAGTTATTAGGCGTGATCCCCAAAACGTATGTTTAGCGTTGTAGTCGCCTGATGCTATGAAACAGGGACCTAGTGATTTGTAAAAGTCGATATATTGACTCTCTGATATTTGAAATCGAAGAAATAACAAAGTTTTGATGATATTCTTCAATACAGATATTTGTTGCTTGAAGGTAGTCCTCACAAAAGTCACACAGTAAATGATGTTTAATTCGAGCCCTTATTAGTATTGCTGAACCACCACATGCTCTGCCACGGGGGTCTTTAGTGTCATATAATATATAGCCATTGATTTTAAAAAAGCTATTTGTTGTTAAATGAGTCTCTGAAACCATCATGACATCATTTGTTGGTTCTTCAAGAAGTACTCGAGTTCATTTTTGTGTTGGCGTAAGCCGTTTGCGTTCCAGAAACATATTTTTAAACAGTTCATGGTTTGTTAAGTACCGCCTGCAACATCATAGATTGCATGCGAACCATTTCTTGCATCATGCTGCTCATAGAGCTCATAAAACTGTTTAACGAATGCACTAATGTCTCGATACTTGCTTCGAGACGATTGTAGTTACCAGATGGTGTTTGTTCTTTAGCTTCTGGATGCATATTTGGGGTAGAATTGGTTGTATGTGTCGCTTTGTGTGCTAAAACATGATTGGATTTTAACATATCCGCGTATGAAACATGTTTGGTTGTGGGTTGAGCTAACTGAGGGTAATGAGCATTTGCTTGGTATTGTGGCTGCCTAGCAGGAGTACTTAATTTTTGAGTTTTATGAAATAATATAATTTTGTTAGTTACAATTATTTTTTAACTTTTTTACCTAGTTTTTATTAGCCTATAATTGGCCATACACTTACATATATTTTATTACTTAAGTATGTATATATATTATTATAATTCTTGCAAAGAAAACCGACTTCAAAACAGATAGTTGGGTACCAGTTCTAAACTAAAAATGTACGAAGTCATCTGTAAGAACTATATATAAACCAAATAAAAGATAAACAAAATGCGTAAAAATTAGCAGGAAAAGAAGAAAAGACTATGTGAAACTCAAGCATCTCCCTATTACTGTTCAAAAGTTAAGCTATTATCACCAACAACCGTCTTTTATGGCGACACCGTTTAATTTTAAATTTTTATAGCTGTAATATCGATCATAGTAATACACATTATGTGTAAATTTCAGTTGTCTATCTAAAACGGCTAAAAGATAAGGCATACATAAAATTTCATTAACTATAGGGACACTATCTCATTTCCATAAGTCTCTATCTATAACGGTTCAAAAAACTAGTCAATATAAGTCAAATTACGTCAGCTATCAGGACACCCTTTAAGTTTTTTGTACTTTTTACTGTGGACATAGTGATATTAGCTTTGTTAAAATTTTAAATGTTTATCTATAAGCGTTCAAAAGATAAGGTCATATAGATCAAATATCATTAACTTTAGGTGCACCCTTTAATTTCCCACTTTATACTTTTGACTACAGCGGACATAATAATATACGTTCTGCGTAAATATTAAATGTATGTCTATAACGGTTTCAAAGATAAGGTAACATAAATCAAATAACATCACCTATTGGGACACCCTTTAATTTACAATTTTAAATTAAAGAACTATTGTCATAGAGTACTTGGCCACATCGATTTTTTGTAAATTTCAACTGTGTGTCTATAACGGTTTATAGGTTTAGTCATATACAGCAAATTACTGAACTATTGGAACACCCTTTAATTCATAACTCTAAATGTTTATAATTGCTAGTATACCAGACAAAGTAGTGGAAATTCTGCCTAATTTTCAAGTGTTTGTCTATAACTGTTCAAAAGATAGGGCCATATAGGTCAAATTACATCAATTATGGGAACACCCTTTAATTTCTAAATTCAAATTATATACCTGTTATAGCGGATTTAGCAATACAGGTTCCTTGTAAATTTTAGCTGTCTGTCTATAACGGTTCAAAAGTTTGGCCACATACATGAAATTACATTAACTATCGGGACACCCTTTTATTTCCAAATTCAAATTTTATACTTTTTGTTATAGCGGACTTAGTAATATAGGTTCTTTGTAAATTTAACGGTCGGTGTACAACTGTTCAAAAGTATGGACATATACAACAAATTTAATGAAATATTGGAGCACCCTTTAATTTTTAATTTGGAATATTTATCCTTTTTATTATAAAGGTCATAGTAATCGACATTCTGTCAAACTTTCAAGGTTTTGTCTTTAACGGTTCAAAAGATAGGCCCATAAAGGTCAAATTACGTCACATATGGGGACACCCTTTAAATTTTAAGTTTATTTTTTTATTACTTTTTGTTGGTGGGAGCTATAGTGATACCCAATTTTTTAAAATTTTAAACTGGTGCCCTTTAGAGTTCTTAATACACAAAAAAAACATGTATGTTGTATGGGGACACCCTTTAATTTTTAAAATAATGAACTGTTTTTAAAACGGGACCAATCTGTAAGCATTACCTTTCAAATAAAGAAAAAAATTTTATTTTTAAAAAATTAAAATCGGTTCAGAAATGGCTGTGTTATGAGGGCACAAACATAAAAAAAGCAACGTTCAGACGAATTGATAACCTCGTTCTTTTTTTGAAGTCGGTTAATAAAATGAATTATAATTTTTTATTTATGTATGCATGTCTTATGTTTTTTTTTAATTTTGTTTTTTTTTTTTTAAATAAAACAGCTCTTTTTACTTTTTATATACAGTTTTTATTTTTATTTGGGATTAAAGAAATTTGTATAGTTGTTAATTTTATAATTTAGATATTTTAAAAAGAGTATTTCATTAGTATTCCAAAACACTTAAATTTTATGCACGAGAATACAAAAATACATATTGAAAATTTTAATTACTCTAAATTAGAAGTAGGCATTAATAAATGCTGTTCTATATGCATTTGCAGAACTTACTGCGCCGCTTGTTTGGTTAAGACTGCTATTGTTTTCAGAAAAAGTAGCGCGATCTGTTTCAACAATAGTATTTACATCCGAAACTGAAAAAGAGAACAAGAATTTATTAATACTATGTCTTAAATTTTAGTTGCAAAAAGCTTACATGAAGAATTTCGTTCTTTTGCAATATTGTGCAACACAGCCACAACAACCACTATGTTTTTTGCCGTATCCAGGTCCACCCGAAGCCTTTCAAATATGGATCGAAACTTTGATTTCAGTTGCCCGTTTAAACATTCTACTTTGCTACTGGTTGCAATATGACATTTGTTGTATCTATAAGGGGTAAATAAACATATTGTTATATTTTGCGAATTTAAATTTTTTCATGTTTAATTCAAATTCTGTTTTATTTACTTGAAAACTCACCTTTCTTCTTTGGCAGTGGAAGTGTTTCTAATTGGAGTTAACAACAAAGTTGATAAAGGATAACCAGCATCACCTAATAGCACTCCGGTATGGTCCCTTTTGCTAAGTTCTAGCTTCCTTTTAAGTTGCCATTCGGACCAAATTCGAGCATCGTGTTTTGACCCTCGTGAACTCGCTACTATGTCTCTTATTTTGCAGTCTGCATCACACACAATCTAAAATAATAAATATTAATAAAATATATGTATCATACATGCGTAACACACCCAGGCACACGAATTATTATGAACTTACCTGAACATTTAAAGAATAAAATTCTTTCCTGTTGAGGTAATGGCCTGCCATTTCTTGGCCAACTATCTTAGCCGGGCACTTTATACGTACATGCATACAGTCAATGGCGCCAATGACGTTTGGAAATCGAGCCAATCGGTAAAATTTTTGTTTAACAGCAACAAGCTCATCGCTACTCGAAAATTTTATAAAATGAGGCAACAACAAAGCAATTTTCTGTTTTTCACTTTTTTATGAAATAAAAAAAAACTATTAACAATTTTTCTACATATTACTTTTTTTTGTTTTTTTTTTTAGTTTTTGTTTTTTGCGGCAATCAGCTGTGTGATTTAGAGTGATACTAAATTGGTTAAAAAGAACTTCAGCTTGTTTTAAATTTAAAACATGCTTTTGAGTTAAAAGTATACTTTTACTTGTCTATAGTTAACAAAATTGTTAGTTTTAACAAAAGTAAAGTTTTTAATTCTTAAAGTGTACTTTATTGTTGACTATGATTATGGGCCATAGTGTCTAAATTTAGGTCGAAAATATTCGGTAAAGCGTTGCCTACTATTATCGACCTAATTTTAAACAAAAGTGCTTTAGAGTGTACATACTACACTCCAAAATATTGCTTATAATTTAAGATCACATAATGTCTAAATTTTTGTTGAAAAAAACTTGATGTCTAATATTAAGTTAATTTTGTGGTTATTTATAACAAAATAAACAAAGCTTATTTAATTTTACGCTAAAAAATAAAAATGCTATTAAAAGTGTTTAATTTTTAACGAAGTGTGCTTAAAATTAGCCACATTTTCCTAAACAACATCAAAATGTTTAATACTAAGCATATGTGTCTAAAATGAATCAAAGCTGTCAAAAAAGAAAAATTATAAACTTACAATTTATTTTATTTTTTGTTAATTAGCTTGTTAAACCATAAAAATTATTTAAAAGAGCAAAAAACTCATTAGTTAATCCAAAAGATAAAAAAGAAAATATAATTGCTTCTTTCACATAAAAAGTAATATGGAACGAAATGATAAATTGGTTGAATGCCAAAAATTGGACGATGCAGAATCAAAAGAAGACGTTTAAAATAATGTCCCTAAATCAGCACCTCAGGAGAGGCAGGAGTTGGTACTTTTAGTTTAAAATAGCAACCATCACTGACAACTTATGCTACCGATCTTATATCAACAGCGAACATTGGCATTCTAAGCGGTAAGTTTGGTCCAATAAAACATCATTATTTTGACTCAGAAATACTAGATGTGAAAAATATAGATTTTCATTTAGGGAAACTGGAAGTTCAAAGCTTTTGGTTCTGGCTGTACAATGAACCAAGTGACTAAAATATGCGAACAAGAAAGTCTTGCCAAGTTGCATTTTGAATAGGCTGCAGCCGAAGAAAATTCTCTGCAGCCTATTAAAATATCAAGAAAATGTGTTAGAATTAAGTCATGATTTCGAAGTACTTTCAATTTCGTTCGAACAATTATAAACTAGCCATTCAGGACTCTGAGATTTGCTTCAAGCGACATGTGACAAAAGCAGTTCAGACATCAATGCTGGCGTTGGTCCACCAGTAGAAAAAACATCGGATTTTTATATTTAACTCTTAAGCTAATTTAACTTTTCTATTTTTTTAACTTGTGTACTGTTCAAAAAAACTTTAATTTTTAATAATTTCCGATTTTGGCTTTTTAACAAAGTGACTTTATTTGCCGTTAATATTAATTAAAATAATGTTTAGTTGTATTTATATTATGAAATTTATAACAATATATGTTATATTACATTTAAATTACATATGTGTATTAAATGCATTTTTTTTAGTAAAAACTGGGGGAAAACATTAAATACATTTTGTTCAGAATTCAACAAAAGGTTCAAAAATTTGTTGTCTAATTTTAAGTCGAAAATATTCGGTAAAGTGTTGCCTACTATTATCGACCTAATTTTCAGCAAAAGTGTTTTAGAGTGTATATATTTTCATTATACAATATTATAGTAAAAAAAATAATTTTAAAAGCGAAGTCATAATAGAACATCGGAATAAATTTGCCATGCGTTAAGCTGTCCTACATTCAATGTGTCATAAAAATGCTAAATAATATCAGTGTTTATATGCAACCTTCTATGGTGTTATATATTACGATATATCTGGATACTTTCTTCATTATATGACAGAGTACGCATTTGCTCACCATTTTTACACATTTTTTCTCCTTATTGTATCATTGCACATGTGTGTGCATATGCTTTGTTTGTTATTTTTGTGTGTCCTTTTTACCGACTTTAAAAAAGAAGGAGGTTATCAATTCGTATGAATGTTGCTTTTTTATGTATGTAACCACAGAATTCAGTCATTTCTGAACCGATTTAAAATTTTTCTTTGTTTGAAAGTTTATGCCTTCAGTTTGGCCCCTTTTTAACAAAAGTTCATTATATTAAAAATTAAAGGGTGTACCCATACAATATACATGTTTTTTTCAGGTATTAATAACCGTAAAGGACACCAAATTAAAATTTTAAAAACTTGTGTGTCGCTATAGCTCCCAACAGCATAAATTCCAAATTAAAAGGGTGTCCCCATAGGTGACGTAATTTGATCTATATTGGCCTATCTTTTGAACCGTTATACACAAACACTTGAAAATTAGGGAGAATGTCCACTACTTTCTCTGGTATAATAACAAGTATAAATATTTGGAATTATAATATAAAGAGTGTTCTAATAGTTCATGTAATTTGATATATATGGCCAAACTTTTGATCCGTTATAGACAGATAGTTGAAATTTACAAAAAAATGACAACAGGTCTTTAATTTAAAATTGTAAATTAAAGGGTCCCAATAGGTGGTGTTATTTCATCTATGTGACCCTATATTTGAAATGGTGTCCCCATAAAAGACGGATGCTGGTGAAAATATCTTAACTTTTCAACAGTAATAGGGAGAGGCTTGACATCCACTAATTTTGGCGCATCTTTTATTTGATTTAAATCTAATCCTTACAGATTACTTCTTACATTTTTAGTTTAGAATTGGTGCCCTTCTATCTGTTTTGAAGTCGGTTTTTTGTGCAAGAACTATTTTCTTTTTCAAAAAATGATATTTTTGGTTTTGCACACACATCATTGCTCTGAATGAAACAGCGTGTTGTCTGTTTTCTTTCACAGCACATGAATGGCAAATGTGCATATCCAACTTTGCACAGAAGTGTGTAAGAAATATGCACAACTGAGCAAATTTCATAATATATGAACTGTTTTTTTTTTTTGAAAGTGGTATAAGTCCACTTTTTAAAAAAGCTAACTTAACGATTATTTAATTGAGCTATACTCGTATACACCTTCTCTCCATAGTTACATTCAAAATTTTAATAAAGTTATATTTTGACATAAAATAAACAAACAAAAATTTGCTATACAATGCTATCGCACAAATATTTTTTCTAAAATGGAATAAGTCCGTTTCTAATAAATATATTTAAACAAAAATTTTCTTATTGATATTATTTCTGATTTTTGCTACTTCAGTGCACGTGCTTGTTAACAGATTTGCGTTGTGTTTTCTGAGAAAGAAATTAAATTAGAATTGTTGTGATTGTTAAAAAATTTAACGTAACATAACATCTCGTTTTCATACTATCACACTTTAAATAACTGAAAATCAAGCAAAGAAACAAGCAGGGCCGAAACATTGAACAGAGGCGGTTGAGCAGTTTTATGTCTGACTATTTCTAGTACTTAAAAATCTTTAGCTTGAATTAGTACTTTAAAGGAATATTACAGAATTGTTGTTGTTTAGATGCATCTTGCTTTCTGTTTTCCGTTAATTGTTACTATTGTTTATAGCGATCATAGTCATACACCTTCTGTAAAAATGACAAGAGTCTACATTTTATGGTTCAAAACTTAGGCCATAGACATCCAATCACTTGACTATCGAAACACTCTTCAATTTCTAGGTTTACTTTGTATACTTGTTTATATAGTCAACGTAGTTTTAATTACTGTTTGAAAATTTTAAGTGGTGGCCTCCTACGGTTCAAGAAAAAAAAAGATATATACGCGAATAACACGTCACTTTCAGAAAACCCTATAAGTTTTAGTATTTGTTGCTAAAGCAGCAATAATACACTTTCTGTGAAAATTTCAATAGTCTAACTATTATGGCTCATAACTTATGCCATTTGCATGTAGCAAATCACGTCACTACTGGAACACCCTTTATTTCTTTTCTTTTACTTGTTTATATAGCGAACAAACGTTTATATGCCTGCTATAATTAAAGAAATAAACACATATTATAAGTCTTAGTATTATTATATATTACAAAGAGGGTGCTGACAGACAGACGTTCAGACATAAACAATAGGGTTACGATTTTACCCTTTGGGTACGGAACCCTAAAAATACATATTTATCCACATCTTGATGCGATATCCTGATGTTACATCCTTTATCTCATTTCATTGCTTGTGTTCTTCAACTAGAATTTAATAATAAACTAATGCCGACATTTCACTTATAGAAATCACCGGATGTCAAATAAATCAAAGAAAATCATCCTTTGGCAAAATTTAACCTGAGTAAATTTAATTTTGTGTTAATTAGTTTTGTTTGAGGAAATGTCTACACAAAATAATATGAAAGTGTTAAACTATTCAAAAGCATTAAGGAACAACGCATGCGGAAACCCATTAGTGTGAAGGATACAAGGAAAATTTTATTATTATTAAGTATAATGTGAATGTTCAAATGTCAAGTTACAAAACTAGGTTCACAGTTCTTTAACCAATGAATATTTAATTATTTTAGTTTCTTAATGTAGATTTCGTAAGTACAGCATTTTACATAAATATAAAACACGTTGAAATCTAACCATTGTGGGCATATTAAATGACAGACAAATCTATATCAATAGGCAAGTGAAAAAAGTTAAGAACCATTTTAACTGACTTAAACTCAACGTATTCACTTAATTTTTTTGTTAGATAGTTTGTCAATAGGAGCAATGCAGAATGTATTTTTTTATTTTACATTTTTGAGTCTAAGATAGTTAAAAACAGTTAAGAATATTAGCCAATCATAAAGCCATGATCTCTCTTTCTCTCTTAATTTGCTAAAAAATTACAAAAAAAAAAATTCAAAATTAACTAAATTAAATTTGGCTCCGTAAACTTAATAATTTATTAATATGTATATGGAATTTTGTAAACCAAAACACAAATCAAAATTGAAAGAAAATATGTATATAAGGGGTGTTTTTTATAGAGGTATAGAACTTTAAGTTGCAATAAAACAACGATGGATTATTCGGTTGACATGAATTTTATTTATCCGAAAAATAATCTTGTGGCATTACATTTTAAATATGATTTCTGGCATATGACAGCCATGGCTGGAGCGGATGTAGTCCAATCCGGACGTCCAATTTTCGATGACTTTTTCCAACATTTGTGGCCGTATATCGGCAATAACACGGCGAATATTGTCTTCCAAATGGTCAAGCGTTTGTAGCTTATCCGCATGACCAATGACTTTACATAGTTAAATCACAAGATCTTGGAGGCCAACCAAACTGAGAAATAATCACTTGACAGCTGTTAAATCGGTCGCCATCTTGAAAAGTAATGCCAACTTAAAGTTCTATACCTCTATAAAAAATACCCTTTATTAATAACTAAATTTGAATAATATGAGTATGAAAAACATGCAACATGAATGTGCACTTATGTAAAATATATACCTAAAACGATTACAAAAATAAATTTTTTTCGAATTTCGACCACAAGGCTAACTCTAGTAAAAAGAATATTTCAGGGGCGCTGAATTTAACTGAGTTTAGTTTTAGAGATATACCATTATATGTAAAGTTTCCGAAAATGTATTAGCAAAACATTATAACGGTTGGCCGCATTTGGTTAAGTCCGCCATTAAATTACCTTTAGTGGGTGATATCCTAACTTTTTAATGGTAAAAGATGCGACACATTTTCAGCTTTTGGTTATTATAAATTTACGTCAAGGCAAAATTGTCCCATAAACTATCGCAAAAATTATATTTTTGAGTGAAAACTTCTTTAGGCTCGTTGAGCACTTTTTGCTTGAAGGTCGTCACCTAACATTTCAATGTCGGCATTAGTTTATTATTCTGTACATTGGTCTGCTCGTTTTGGTTGAAGAAAAATGATTTAACTCGCATCATCACTACCTAACGTTGGTTTTTATAGATAGGTCTGCTGGTTCCTGACTGTCTGATGATCTGACGGTCTGACTCACTATCTGACGGACTGACTATCTGTCGGACTGACTGTTTGACGGTCCGACTCTCTGTCTGACTGTTTGACGTTCC